>OY292403.1:23119882-23595312 GCA_958496205.1 Idaea biselata
TGTCTGTCACCAGGCTGTATCTCATGAACCGTAATAGCTAGACGGTTCAAATTTTCACAGAAGATGTATTTCTGAAGCCGCTATAACAATAAATATCTAAAAACAGAATAAAATAAAAAATTAAGACGGGCCCTCATACAACAAACGTGATTTTTTTGTGACTCGCACTTGGCCGGTTTTTTATTTACCTATTTTATAATAATCTCAACAGATAGTGGAAGAGGATTCGTTCGAAGATTACATTCCGGAGGAGGACTTAGCGCTGTCCGAAGAATTCCTCCACCCAACCACTGCCGAGAAGGAGACTAACACCGAGTGTAATTTCTATCCGGAGGGAGCGAGACAACTGCATAGAAGGTATGTTTTTTTTATTTTTGTACAGTGGATTAAGGGAGGGTAATAGTTGTATTTCGTAAAAGGGTTGAGGGTAAATTAAATGGTTTTTTTTTCTTAAAATAGCCCCTAAAATTAAAAATTTAAGATTTTTTTTTTAATTTAAAAATGTCTTGCTATCTTTATAATTTAGGGGTCAATTTGTAGTATATTTTTTTTCTAATTTAGCTTTTCTCTATTTCTCTATAAACTTTTATACTTGACTATGTACTTAGACGTTTATTTTGGTCACGCTCACACATATGAACTAACCTAAAGAAAGAGCGAGAGAAAAGATAATGCTCCCTGCAAAGACCGCCCTATTTGGTTATTAGGGTAGTAAAATTGACTAACCCATTGTTTCTCGAGGATTTTTAATTACCGTGAGACACCTAAAAATGTATATAATTTCACCACGCCATTTATAAAAAGTCCTAATACTATTTCAAAAGAAAATTAACTTTTACCCATGGTGTCATCACCATTTAAAAGTCAAAAGGAAAGTCTACCTACTGGTTCAGGGTGGATCCCACTATTTCCATTGATGGAAGTACTGGGATAAGTCCGCCCACTATTTCCATTCCAACAAAAAATAAGGGATAAGGTTTTACTACCGTTTATTTTCAAGTAATTTTATGAATCGGTAATTTATCTAGTTGATGTAGGGCTGATATAGGACTTATGGCATAAACATATTTTTTCTAATTTCTTAATTGGAAGCAAACAGTCGACTACGTTTGTATAGTTTGTAAAGAGAAAAGTCTATTCTTTCTCATACAAACGTAGACGACTGTTTTCGCCCTTGATAAATACATTAGAGCAAATATGTTTATGCCATAAAACCTATATCTGGCATGACCATATGCCCCTACCTTTTGGGTTTTTTTTTAATTTCTTAATTAGAATAGAAAGCAATTTGTAATATAAAACATTACATGGGGCATGGACATGGCGGGTATAGATTTTATGGCATAAACATATTTCCTCTAATGTCTTTATCCAGGGAGGAAACAGTCGACTACGTTTGAACGGAGAAAGATTGACTATCCTTTCCCCTCAACTGTGTCTTTAAAAGTCTCGAGAAACCGACCATTAGTTCACATTAGGCGCTACTAACCGGTGAAGGGGGCTAATTCTGAACAACATTTGTAGGTACATGACATGTCTCAGGCGGTTGGACGCCGATGGTCGACCCAACGAAGACACACCCATAGCGAAATAGTTACATATATACCGTCCGTATATTGTATATAATTGTATATACGTAGGTATGTTTACATTGTCGCCGATGTTGTGGTTTTTTTTTGAAGAAAAAAGAGTGAAATTGTCGGGATTTAGGGTTTTTTTGGAATGATTTTGATAGTACTTGGTTTGTAGATGGTATTATTTTGTGTGTAGCGTGTGTTTTTCTGTATTATCTATATTTATAAAATGCTTTGCCCTGAGTAACTGACTGACTGATTGATATATCAACGCACAGTCTAAACCGCTAATAGTAGCTGAAAAAAATCAGCTTTCTACTATCCAAATAGAGAGCGTGTTATTTTGGATTTTTTCCATTAGGACTAAGGCCTTGCTGTCGTTTTGAAATCATAGTTTTGTTTTTTACCTAAAAATGGGGTCCCGTGAAATAGGGGATTATTTTTTCGGTCCTTTTGAAATCATAGTTTTGAATTTAAATATTTTTGTTTTAATTTACGTGTTTTATGGACAATATCACTCTTTTTTTGCATGATGTTTTCGATTGTTTTTTTAAATATAATTTATTGCATGAAAGCATGTACGGCACAAAGTAAATATATCTAGCTATTTACACAATCTAATATGCTTGTTTTCGGTGTTTTTTTTTGAATTGTCAAATACATTTGAGGACGGTAAATTAAGCCGAAAGGAGGTAGTTCTAAAATTTCCAAAAGTCGTAGAACAAAAGTTGTTCGCCTAGACGTCTAGAACTACCCCCTTTCGGCTTATATTACAGTCCCCGAAACATGCTGTAGGAATGTCTAGCTTAAATTTAATAATCTTTTTTATACCGACTTCTCAAAAAGCGAAGGAATAGGTTCCCAAATCGTCGTATTTTTTTAACTTAGTTGTTTAATTAAAACATTATTTAATTAAATTAGAGACATTTTTCGGTTTAAATCGTGTGGCGTTTATTACTTTTAGCATTGTTTCAACGCTCAACGTTTTGAGACCTTTACAGGTCCCGAAAAATGTCTTTACATCGCGAAAACAGAAGAAAAACAGCAAAAACATTAGATACTTCAAAAAAATGTTTACTTACCCTGAGGATTTTTTTTTAATGACTTCAACGCGTATCTTCGCATTATCGCGATAATGTAGCCACGGGGTTTTAACAACTTTCGATTTGATTCGACCTTTTCTCTTTAAAAACGTTTGCTTAATTTTTTTATATTTTTTTCTAAATAATTTCATTTATTTCCAGGAGAAATCAACAAGTAAACTCAAATCCCGAAGAGCCTCTAGCAACAATAAAGAGATCACAAACATTTTCGCCGCAACCTCAGAGTATCGCCAAAGGACAATATATTTGCAGGTTTGTACCGACGACACTATTAGACCCGGCGCCACTTCGTATCGTCATAGAGACTTGTCACTACAATGCCAATGAAGAAAAAAACTACTTGTTTTTGTCATCCTACGTTTGAAATTAAAACCCAGTTTGTGTGACAAAATTTATGAGATAAAGATTTTTCGGCAATTATCGTTAAATTATATACCTAAACGTTTCCCTTGAATCAATCTATCTATTGGTGAAAACCCCACTAAAATCCGTTCAGTAGTTTTTGAGTTTATCGGCTTGTTCACGAGTCTTATCAACAAGCCAATTGCAACGGCGAAATAACGAGCTCTGTAAAAACAAATTAAAACATGGCAAATACCCCGTTGTTATATAATATTTGTAAGCGGACCCCGGGCTCTCGAAAAGAATGCAACTTCGCTCGGATGATGATGATGACTATACTGATTTGATTAAAATTTTGTTTGCAGACTAAACCGATCGGAGTCAGACTCATCCATGGCGCAGTACGCTCGGCGCGTGACGCTCCAGCCGCCCCCGACCGGGATACCTTTCGACCGGAGCCTCCGGGAACGAAGGTCACTCAGGTGAGTCACCTCGCTTTTCAAATATGGACGTTTAGGTGAGACCACTATCTCACCTTACCTGTAACTTGACTTAAATTTTGTTCACCGAATTATTGCTTGGCAACCTCTAAACTTGACCTGTATTTTGGTTTTGTTACGGTGGACGTAACAAAACCATGGACGGACTTCTGTTTTGTTTACATTACTTCCAACTTGACCCTCATCTTGTTCCTTTAACTTGACCTATGTTTTGTTCATCTAATACCTCTAACTTGACCTATGCTTTGTTCCTCTAACTTGACCCATGATTTGTTTCTTTAACTTGACCTATGTTTTGTTCATCTAATACCTCTAACTTGACCTATGCTTTGTTCCTCTAACTTGACCTATGATTTGTTTCTTTAACTTGACCTATGTTTTGTTCACCTAATACTCTAAACTTGATCTATGAACTTTTGGTAAGACAAGGGCGTAAGTGCTTTAGGTCAGCAATTATACTTACACCTTTGTCTTACCGAAGGTACGCTATGTTCTATTCACTGAACCTCTCTAACTTGACCAATGTTCTGTTCACCTAACCCCTCTAACTTGACCTATGTCTTATTCCATTACCTTGACGTAAGTTCTGTTCCTCAAAACTTGACAAATATTCTATTCACTTCCCCCCTCTAACTCGACCTGTATTCTATTCACCCCCCCTCTAATTCAACCTCCCCCCACAGATGGGGCCGCGTGGGCACGGTGGCACTACGTCGGTCGCGCGGCGCGGCGCGCTCGCGCACGTCGCTGGAGCTGACCCTGGACCTCAGCGCGCACCACACGAAGCTGGCCGATCTCAAGACTGACATCGCCAACTTGACGCACTTGAAGAAACGGTACGTTTTTTACAAATATTTTAAAGGAACAATACTTCTGCAAAAACACAACGCATGATCGACGGAGAGCGGGATTCGAACCTACAACGTATCTTTACTCAATCCGGGAGCACTGACTTGACCAATTAGTCTACCTGCGTCGGTGACTCATACGCCAAATCTAAGCTTCCGTATTGTTCTGTATAACACAACTTCGCCTGTTTGCGGCACCCCGATGGCATTGAATTACACCAATATAGCATCCTAGTCCTTTCAAAGAAAGCCCAGTGCACGCAACGCACCCACGTAAGTCCCGATTTAGTGGGAAATAGGAAAACCCCTTTTTATTGGATGCCTATATCACATAAAAAAACACACTCTCCAAATTTCACCTCTCTGCTATTAGCAGTTTAGGCTGTGCATTGATAGACCAATCAGTCAGTCAGTCACTTTGAACAAGTTTTATATTAAAAAACTTTTTAAATTCATACAATTTGTTATCATTTGTTAAAGTTACATGATACGCGATTAAGACCTGAGAAAATGTAACTAATCATTATTATTAGACGCGGGTCTAGATCGCGTTATAGATAATCAGTTTGATTAATTACCTCGACGTTTCGGCAAACGGGTCACGCCGGCCCGAGAAGACCGAGTCTTCTCGGGACCTCGGCCGTAGACCCGTATCTAATAATAATGATTGACGGAAATCGTGTAAGTCTAAAAAGAAAATGTAACAAATTTTATAGATATAGATTAAAGTTCCGTCGCACAAAATCTAACCTCTATTCTCCCCAACAGGTTAGAAGAAGCGTGCGCTCTGGGCTCGCCGGACGTGGCGGCGTGGCTCGCGGCCGACGACACGCTGCAGCGGCTGCTGGCGGCCGGCGACGGCAGCCGCGACCGCACCGCCAAGCTGCTGCAGCGCACCTGCAAGGAGGTCTACCGGCTGCGGCGCTCGCGCCAGGGCGGACGGAAGCCCGACCTCGTTACACTCAAGTTAGTATACTGAGAATCAGTAGAGATATCACGTTACCTCCCACTGTGCAAAATTCCACTCTTAAGCGGTGGCCCATTGAAGTACGGCCGTATCCAGTGATATGCCATATAAAACATGTAGTTTTAGATGCGCCTTATAATGGCTTTAAATGCAATACAAAATATTTATTCGAAAGGTGCATTTCTAAATTATCTGAAGTTCGAATCAAGAGCGATGTGTACTTATGTCATTTTAAGTGAGTGCGAAAAAGACAGTTGTCGAATTTTAATTCGAATTTCTTTACCACTCCTATGCCGTAAGAGCAATGTAAACATTTTGTCAAATCAGAAGTAATTAATAAATAATTAACACCAATATAAGATTCGTAAAAATTATGTTAAAATATATCAACTAACCTCAAACCTTTCCATCTTTACAGAGAAAAGATGGCATTTTTCACTCGAGCGAAACCCTTGATACCGCTTCTGGCTGACACCGATCCACTTTCCGAAGACGATTGGGAGGAAGATCCTGAACTAGAAAGGAGGACACCAGACGGACAAACATCAAAAACACTGCAAGAAATAGTAGTCGAGTGCAAAAACCCTTGTTTAGCTGAAAATGAGTCGTTTTTACCTAAAACTGAGTCGTTTTTACCTAAAAATGAGTCGTTTTTAGAGAACACTGAGCCTTGTTTAGTTACAAACAACAGATTAACGAATACAGAACCTTGTTTATTAAATAAAGAACCGTTAGTGAACAAAGATTCGTCTTTAGCGAATAATGAGTCGTTTTTAGTGAAAAATGAGTCGGGTTTAGTGAAAACTGAGTCGGGTTTAGTAAAAACTGAGTCGGGTTTAGTGAGTAATGAACAGAGTTTGGTAGGGGTTTGTACTGAGGAGGTGAGTAATAAGACTGAAGATGTATATGATTTTGTTGTTGATAGAGTGCTGGGTGTCCAAGTTTGAGTGAGTTTTCGTTTATTAAATGCCAGATTAACGATATTTATACCTGATTTTGCGCGAATTTTCTTAACTAAAGTCGCCTCTTCTAATGCAAAACCGACACTGACAAACAAAGTTGTGTTTTTAAAATTTTGCCATTTTCAATACCCTTCGGCCGTTTTGGAAACCAAAGGTTTAGTAAACCCGATTTCTAAAGAAAAATAATTCTGTTTTCGAAACTGGTTTCCAATACAGAATATAAAATCTTCTTTTGAATCTTTTTTTAACTGTGTTTAAACGTTTAGAATAATATTGATGAAAAAAAATCCGAGTGTGTTTTCAGTTCATTTTGTGGCATTTCTTGTTAATCTGGCATGGAATAAAATGTGGTTTTAAATAGGCCTATGGCACAAAAATGGCACCATAAAATCGTATCTGGAAATAATTAACTGTGATTACTGTTTGCCTATATTGAGATTTTCTGGATTTAAGACTGAAATGAAAAAAAAAAGTATAATTATTCATACGTTTTTTAATATAAAAGATAACCTAAGCCCGTATTCGCCGTTTTTCAGTTAATTTTACTGACGAATAAATGCCAAAATAAAATAAAATTTAAAAGTAATTTGTTATAAAACATACCTTAGTCTGTATTCATACTATCTTCGCATTTTTATTAAATTTAAAATATCTCATTCCAATTTTTGAATAGCTAACTCCTTACCAACAGTAAAGTAGAAGGTAACCTATTGTTTTTAATATATCAAATATAATAAAAGCAAATAGAAATGTATTTATAAAGACGAATTTATTAGACATTTTTCAAATTACATTTTTATTAGACGTCCCTTGTTTATCAATCATTAGTAAAAATATCGGATTTGTTCGTCAAGTAATTTTAACTGGTACACGGTAAAAATTGCCCTAAATATTACAACGTTTGTGCAACGTGCCATACGATTTCAATATTTTATATGATTCTTGTATATTTTATACATATTTTGTATAAATTTATAACTTCAGTCTTAAGTATCACAAATTGTTCATTTTAAAAATTCATTTAGATTTCGCGTATTTTTAATATTAATATACAATGTTGCCTTAAATAAAAAAACTTAAAGAAAACTTTAAATTACAAAGTGTATATAAATTTATATATTGGTTGTACAAAAAAGTGCCTTAGACAAATGGTGCCTAAATACAACGTGCCATAAAAGGTACGAGAGATCGAAAGGTACAAATAGTGTAGAGTCACAAAATATATGCCAAACATTTTAATGTAATTAAAGCAAAGAAAATTCAAAATGTAATGGAAAAGAGAGAGTATGTTAGGTACCTATCTAAACCATTAACTTTAGAGAATACAACAAAACAATTTTTAATACAAATAATTCATTCATCGTTGCCAAGATGTGATGTAGCAAACGTCACATAAATGAGGACTTTGTACTGACTAGTACAAAGATTTTGAAACACAAATGTATTCATTTTGTTGTCCTTTCTGTAGAGTTAAAAGTTAAACCTTTTCATTCAGACATTTTTGATAAACATTGAAATCCCTGTTGATTTCAATGTTTATCAAAGATGTCTGAATGAAAAGGTTGAGATATTCTCTCCATTCCGTTATAATTTAATTATCTTTGAATTAGAAATGTATGTGTGTGTGGGTAAAATGATGTAAATATGTACACTAGGGTGACCCCACCGAGTGATTTCTGAGTTGTCTCCACCGAATATGTAGGACAGAATGAAAAGGCCAAAAAATACCTATTTCTCTTTTGTAAATAAAGGTTTCGTAGAGTTTTCAGTGACGTTTCTGGAATATTTTAATATAATATGCTTTATTTTCGATCCTTTTTAATTACAAAATTAAAAGGTTACAGAAATCCTGTAATGTTTATGCAAACTCACAGATATAAAAAATATCTTTGGTCTTTCTTTGGTTCCATTAGTATTTGGTCCCTTTAGTAAATGGTCTTAAACTCAGAAGACTCCATTCGGATTTCATTTCTTTTGCAAATAGTGCCATTAGCAGATCATTAAAATTATGTCAGCTTACAAAATATATCTATTCATTCGCATTTTGTCTTAAAAAGCCGATGATATGATTTGCATTTGGCCCCATATATTCTTTGCCTACGATGTGTATCCATTCCGGGCTAACGTTTTGAACGTGCAATATTTGATCTTTAGTATTAGAAAAAATCACTTCTTTTCTCAAGATCTGATACTTGGCAGTAATCTACTAAATTTTGTACGTAATGAAAGCCTTCTTTTCTAATCAATTTGGTATTCAAATTGTTAGTAAGGGACAGGTATATGATAAAAATGCATCAGAGGAAACGCGTAAACGTATGAATTTCGTATTTTTCGTTTGTTTTTTTTTATGCAACTGTTGTATTTTTATACAATTTTAATATAAAAAAGTTAAACGTAACCTTTGCTTATTGTAAATTTTGTAAAAATATCTCTAATTTTATTTCGTAGGTTAATTATTATTGTAAATAGTTTATTTACATTTATTACAAAAGAATTTGCATATCTGTAATTATTTTTTTATAATTAAATTGTAATTTTAGCTGTAAGTACCTATTTCAGTTGAAAATAAGTGTTTTATATAACAATGAGAAGTGTTAGTCGAGTAGTTTTTTATTATTTCTAAGGTACGACGTAATTATTTAATTAATTATTACTGTAAAAATGTATATTTTTATTAATTATATAAAATTGTCATTTTAAAAGATTTACCTAGAATTTGGATTTGCCAAATTAGTTTAAGAACAGTTTTATTCTTCCATTAAAGAAAGGGATTTTTAATAATATTATTTTGTAAAAAAAATATCCGACCTGACGTAAAATACAAATTGAAAATAAAAATTACATAAATTATACGTTTTTTGTTTGAATTTTTGCACCGCCATTAGTTATTTAAGTACTATTTTTCGATGAAGTAGCCAACGCACGTACCAAATTCATCGCAATCGGTTCAGCAGTTCAGAACTTTTTAGAAACTTAAGTTATTTACATCAGATTCATGTAAACCTTATGTAGGCGAATGATATAAAAATGATGAAAAAATCATTAAAAATTATTAGCAGATGAATATGACAGTTAATGTAAATTATTAAAAAAATAATGTAAAAATAATCAAAAAGCCAACATCACGCGGTGTTCCCAGGCGGTCACCCATCCAAGTACTGACCGCGCCCGACGTTGCTTAACTTCGGTGATCGGACGAGAAGGCCGCCTTTTGTGCCACTTTAGTTTTAAGTTATTGTTTCTATTCTTTCTTGTAATTTGTGTTTTTTAGCCTATCTTTTTCTATCTGTCTTTGGTTTTAAATACTATAGAACTTTATCAGTTCACTAGCTTCTACCCGCGGCTTCGCCCCGTGTCCTTTAGGGACAGGATTAGCATAGGATTATTTCGCTCCCTACTGTATGTGTACCTACTTACCTACCAATTGACACGTCTTTCGATTGACGAGAATAAAATGTTTAAAACAACCTGGACCCTCCCTTTCCCGGGCGAGGGTGAATTTCAAAAAATCTTTCTTAGTGGATACCTACACACCACAAAGAACACTCTACAAGTTTCGTGTCTCTAGGACTTGAGACCAGCGGGAGCCGTTTGGGCTCTAAGTAATTCAGTCAGTCAGGACATGGAATTTTATATTATTAGGATAATAGGATTAAAAAATACTAGCATATGAAAATGATTAAAAAAATAGTATAAAAATCATCAAAAAGCCAATATCACGCGGTGTTCCCAGGCGGTCACCCATCCAAGTACTGACCGCGCCCGACGTTGCTTAACTTCGGTGATCGGACGAGAACCGGTGTTTTCAACGTGGTATGGACGTTGGCGATAACTCACTCGAATTTGTGCTACACTATCGTCATTATGACGTTACGATAGTCACAAGATACTGTAGTAATAATTCTAGCCTAGAATTGCCAACGTCCATACCACGTTGAAAACACCGGTTCTCGTCCGATCACCGAAGTTAAGCAACGTCGGGCGCGGTCAGTACTTGGATGGGTGACCGCCTGGGATTTTTAAAATATTTTTTTTATGTTTTTACATAGTAATTTTCTTGATGTTTTTTACAAACCTACCTATATTTTTTTAATATTTTTTAATTTTAGGCAATAACCTATAACTTTAACAGCCATCCTATCATACGACAAACCGTCGTAACATTTTATTATTAGAGTAAGTTTAGTTGCTAGTTATAAATAATTCTCCTTGTGGCTGTAATAAAGATTAATAATCGGGCGTAATGGTTGGAGCTACACGCAAAGCTCTCTAATAGTTACCCTCACTTAGCTATAGGTAGATAAGTACCTATTTGTAATCTGATTAGTGTTTAGATCGGTAGGTTTACAATTTTTCTAAGAAAAATGACTAGTAGATGGCTAGCTAGACGACGGTCCGCGGTTCCACCCGCATAAATTCAGATTTTTTTTCATATTGGAATTTGAATAGAAATAACATTTAGTAAAATTAGAATATAAAAAAAATAAAAACGTAGGTCTTTAGGTTTTGTTTATGGCATAAACATATTATTTTCTCTAATAACGTCTATATTCAGGGAGGAAACCAGTCGACTTCTTTTGTAAACTTTGTATGGAGAAAATAGAACCTATAGTTATACTATTTTATCCATATAAATAGTAAACTGTATTAGCGCGTATTAGTATTTTTTTGCAAAATTAACAAAAATCGAAGAACCCCTTTTCGACATAAATCTAACATTGCTAAGGCAATGTTGAGACATGAGATACAACAAACAAATCATAAATTATTAGGTAGGTACTCTACTAGGTAATTCGCATAAGATATTAGTGTTTTGTTTAACTTACCCGGCTAGAGAACGGGATGTTGCGGGTTAGAGTCCCGCTGGGACAATTTTGTGGATATGCTCTTACCATTTTTTAGGGTTCCGTACTCAAAGGGTAACAAGAAAAAAAACATCTCCCATTTTACATGTTTACATTAGGTAGGTTACCTACCCTACCTACCTACCCTAAAAAAAGTTTTTTAATTTTTATTGTTCAGTTTTTTCGGCGTGATCAATATTTATGTATAATGATGCAAAGTTACAGCAAGCCGCGGACAGACAGACGCCCACAGACGGACGTTACGAAACTATAAGGGTTTCTTGTTGACTTACGAAACCCTTAAAACGGGACCCTTTTTGACTCCGCTGTCGGTCTGCCATTTCATGAACCGTTTTCACAGATGATATTATTATATTTCTGTTGCCTCTATAATAACAACTAAAAGCAGAACATATTGAACATTTAAGTGGGGCCTCCCATAAATCAACGTGATTTTTTTGTAACAACGATACAGAACCTTTCGCGCGCGAGTTCAACTCGCACTTGGCCCGTTTTCTTTCTAACCGTCTGTTCTCCAGCTTCCTAGTGTTAAATAATGTGCTAAATAGACGTTTTCTGCGGTAAGTTTTACAGTTCTGTGTAGTTGAAACCGTTTACAATAATCTATCCCACTTAGGATGATTGGTCTTCGTCATTCTGTGGTCTGCGGGGAATCTCTTATCACTTCGAGACACTTGGCCGTTTTGAAAACAGTTTCGCCGTGGATGTGATGGCATTTTAATTTACCTACCAATCGAAAAAGTTATCTTGTACAGCAGCTCCCCGCGGTTTCACCCGCGTAAGTCCCGATCCCGTGGGAATATCGGGATCAAAAGTAGCCTATGTTACTCAGGGTGAATGTAGCTTTCTAATGGTGAAAGAATTTTTGAAATCGGTCTAGCGGTTTCGGAGATTACCCCCAATATACATACATACATTTTACCAACGTTATCTCTTTATAATATTATAGTATAGATTTACCTACATATATTTATAGCGTGTATAAGAATACATGCGTGCCCGCGCACGCACGCTTCGCACGCGTGATTTACTACAAAAATCTTAAAGAAGCTCCTTAAAACTTCTCTGAAGCAATAATAATTAAAACAAGCTTAAGGGGACAGTAGGTACTCTTTTCTCCATACAAACATTGAAAACGTAGTCGACTGTTTCCTCGCTAGATAAAGACATAAGAGAAAATATGTTTATGCTATAAAACCTATTAGATATGATCCATGACCGCCAGCCACGTTTTATTTTTTTATCTAATTCGAAAATGAAAAAAAAAAAAACAAAACGTAGAGCATAGTCATGGCAGATATAGCTTTTACGGCATACTAAAACATATTATTTGCTCTAATGTCTTCATCCTGGAAGAAAACAGTCGACTACGTTTGTATAGAGAATCAAGGTATCCTTTCCTCTTTTAAAGGTCCCAAAAACGTGAGGAACTAATTGATTAATCACTAAGAATTCCAACGAATTCTCACGAACTTACAGACAAAGTGAGACAGGTGAAGTGACTGTGTTTGATTCGAAATAATCGATTTATCATTAAGCCTAACATTTTAGTTGCCATTAAAGGCTAGTAAGATTTACTTGCCCTCGATTCTATTTTGATACGCGTCAAGTGATTTGGCCTTAAATTATATAGGATAAGTTATATGGTATGGTAAGTTAATATATTATATGGTAAGTTGGTAAGATGGTCTAAAAACTTTCGATGTAGGAGAACTTTAAAAAAATCGTTGAATAGAATTTTTGACTGGTGGCGATTCTGTAAAAATATCGTAACTTTTTTTGCGATATGTTGGGTTAGACGGTTGGCCTACACGGTTTAAATCCAAGGAGCCGTGTGTTGCTAATAAGGATTAGCCTCAGCATATGTTACGAGTACGTATGTTGCGAGTACGTAGTGCAACCGCAACGCTTGCGCTGGTCTTTTGGTTAGATCCTTCTGGTGGCTCTTGAATAAACTTTGAATGAAAGAAATGTGTAAGTATTTTTTAAACACTAAAACAGGTTTTTACTAAATTAGAGAGATTTTGTTCTAAACTTACATGCTAAGTAACCCATGACCGCGGAACTAAAAAAACTCCTCAAAACAAAAAATCCCTCGTTCATTATGACCCCTTTACAACACCTTGTGGGTTGTAATCCACCAATTTACAGTCAAGTGCGTGACTGACCATTCACGCACGAATTATCCCGGAAACCCGGGCCGAGGAACCAGGGGGAATACAGTGGAATTATGTTAATTTTACCGACTGCAACCTTTCCATTATTCTGTTCAACATTTCACTTCTTATTTCACTATTTTTTTATTTTAATTCAAGAGTGTTGGTCTAGTGGTAGATCCCTGACTTTCATTTCGATGGTCGTGACTTCGAATACCGGCCGACCGAACGATATCTTTTTCTTTAAGAAAAAGTTATGTGCGCTAATAATATCGCTCTTACGGTAAAGGAGAACATCGTCAGGAGTCTCAGGACTCACCACGCCGACGACGGTAAGAAGGTTTGGGATATTCGCCAATCCGAAGTAAGCGCCTGTGGTATCTTACTGCCTAACCCCACTAAGAGGAGGCCTTTGCCCTGCATTGGGAGAAATTAATAGGCAAATTATTTATTTATTGGTTTAGTTATTACATAAGTGGACTTTGCAAATTTGTTTTTGCATATTCACTATTCTAATGAAGGACTAACAGAAGAAACCATGCCGTGAACTAGGTACCGCGACTTCAATCATGGTTAGTGAATGTGGCCCCAAGTTGTGGTTTACGGCACCTAATGACTTCAAGATTGACCGATAGAAAGAATTGTGGTCAATTTTCTTGAGGAACACGCACGGCTTAGGGAGAAATAGGCACTACCACTTATTTAGGTAGGTACGTTTTATTATTAGCCAGTTTGTAGAGAGGTAGCTTTGAATACTTATAATAACACAATATTCGACTTAATACTTCGTTTTTCAATTTCAGACTACGATCTGACGTTTTGATTCTTAGTATTTGACGTTTTTTCTTCAGGAAGATGTATCAAATCATAGTCTACAATTAAAAAACGAAGTATAGTAGTTTATCCTTCCTACTAATATTATAAATGAGAAAGTTTGTGTGTAAGCAAGTAAATGAGTCCTAGTTTGTTACTCCTTCACGCAAAAACTACTGAACCGATTGCGATGAAACTTATCAGAGCGCCAAGGTCTTACTAGCTAGACCGTGTTTTGTAGAAAAAAAATCGAAACTTAACGCTGCATATTTTTACAATGAGAAATGTTAATTAAAAAATCTTCCATGACAGGATCCGAACCTTCTAGTAAGTACCTAAAGCATTTTTACTAGAAAAGTATTTCTAGTAAAAAATTTAATGTCTTAATCATAAAAATGAGCAACCTACCAATACTAATAGTTTAATAATACCTTATTTCCTTCGCATCAATCGCTGTACCAAATAGGTAAAAATAACGCATACGAATGTGGATAAATCAACGGATATCCAGCACAATACAGCCGTCACACAATGGACGATAGTGTCATATGCGCACGACCACGGAATCGTGATGACAACGGCGTATGCGCAGGTAGGCCAGGCCGCATTTATTTATTTACTATCGGTGCCCTGCGGTTTCACCCACGCAATTCCAGATGTCGTGAGAATATCGGGATCAAAAGTAGCCTATGTCTCGTACTCAAAGCACAAGCCTGGTGCTAGGTTTGGGGCTAGATTGCGCTCGATGCAATATTCACTTATCAATCTTATCATATACGGAATCCACCGTGAGATTGCCTCTAATTCTTTACCGAATCGACAGTCTGTCGTCCCGCCTTCCCTATTCAAATTGGTTTTTAATTTTCTACGCTAGTTTTCGAATGCAAGCGGTTTGTTACCCCCGAGGATTTACGGTAGATAGCACAAGTACGACAGGTGCGCAGGCGCAGCTGTTGCGACGACACTTGCCGTGGGTACTGTTGTATTATGAGGAACGATTGTATTAGAGAAATTCAAATTAAACTCATTTTTCGGTTTTAATCGCGTGGTGTTTATTATTTTTAGCATTGTTTCAATGCTCAACGTTTCGAGACCTTTACCTATAGGGGGTCTGCCGCGGTGGTATCGTCGACATCGTCATCGAATTCATTTTGACGACGGCAAACAGCTGGTCAAAAGCGTTTCGTTTTACACTTAATTCCGAGACACTTATTTACTGATATTTAATAAAAATAAATATAACTAAATATATTCTAAACCCGTTCAAATGTTAGTCATTTACATTTCTTAATAAACTAAATTAACAATTATCTTTTTTATTACTTTGAATATATTTTATAATTATATGTAACAACTTTTTTTGCCGTAATGTTTAATGTTGTAATGTTTTATAGATATTTATCCAATAAAAATCAGTTCTGGCCTACTGCAGAGGCTTAAAATCCTTCGCTCAGTATAAACTATACACGTTTCCTAATGAAGAAACAATGGCATGTCCTTTATCGACGATCAGCTGAGACATAGGTAATAGGTAGTGTGTTGAATATCAATGTTATAGACAGACATACGAGTTGGATATAATGTGAACAAGGGCGTCTTAAGTCTTGCTCTGCTCTTGCTTTCAAAATGAATGCAATTTTTCGTAAAAAATAAACAGTTAGAAGCCGATATATTTTCATTGCTGGTTACATTTTCACTGGTCTTAATCGCGTATTTTTATTTTTTTTTCTTACCTCGACTTTTTAACCATGTTACAATGATCTTTGTCGCGAGATTTTATTGTTAACCATAAGCGCCCCGCAGTTTCATCCGCGGGAAATACATTCATCCTTATTTATTTTCTTGTACCTCTACCTACTAAAATTGTAGAGGCATAGAATTTATAAATAGTACAAGTAGTAGAGGTACCTAACTTTTGATTTCGTAAAGTAGCCTATGTGTTATTCTAGGTCTTCCTTCAGTCATATTTTTCCAAGTTTCATTACAATCGATTCAGTAGTTCTAGCGTGGAATAACAAAAGTAATCCGTAAGCATATAGTGGGCGATCTGGTGGGAGACACATATATTATTATTCGATATTTCTGCGATGTCGGGATTTTTAAGCCGGTGAAACCGCGGGGTGCAGCTACTTTTTAATATTCTTATTTAGCCGTTTTTAACCGACTTCAAAAAAGGAGGAAGTTGTCAATTCGGTTGTGGCAATTTTTGATACCTACTGATAGAATTCTCGGGTAACATTTCGAATGAGGTATATATGCCATGACATCAAATAAAAGCAAATATTTAGCTCATATTTGAAGTACCTATTTAGATTTAGGATGCCAAACGATTAAAATAAATTGCTATGATTGTTAGGTTTATGAAGCGGTTAAAAGCTTATTATGAATCTATTTTTGTCCCTATTTGATTAGAATTGCATTATATTCTTTTCTATATATTTTGTTAGAGTGTAGTGCCTACAGTATCACCTGGCACGGTGGTTACCAGAATACTAATGTAATGAAACCATGACTTGTCATTTTACACCTGCCCCTCGAATCCCCAGTAGATATAGCATAGTCAAGGAAGCCCTATTCTTGCAATGTATGAACAATGCCCTGCGGTATCCGAATAATAGGTAGGTAGGTAAATTAATTGTATTAAAATTTGGTAGTTTTTGTATGACTGATCAAAAATATACCTAGGTATGTTTAACTAGTTGCGCCGCATAAGTCCCGATCCTGACGCAGGATCGTCGCAGGATTTTTTTTGACATAAAAAGTAGCCTGTTTGTTAATGCAGATGTCCCGTACAAAGTCTCATCGCAATCGGTTCTGTGGTTTTATCGTCAAATTAAAACAGACAGACAGACAGACAGCGAAGTCTCAGTAATAGGGTTTCGTTTTTACCCTTTGGGTACGGAACCCTAAAAAGAAGATTAGTTTATAAATAAATAAATAAATAAATAAATTCTGTGAACAACACACAGCGCCATCTAGCCCCGTGGTAAGCGACTAAGCTTGTGTTACGGTGACTAGACAACGGATATAATACTTATATTGATTTTTCTTTTGTAAATACATACATATTATACATAGAAGGACACCCAGACCAGACACAAATATTTATTTTTAAGCATAAATACTTGCACCCGGCGGGAATCGAACCCGCAACCTCCTGCATTGCAGTCGCGCTCTTGCACGACGCGCCACAGAGGTCGTCAGCAGTCAGTAGTCAGCAGTCAGCAGTCGTCAGCAGGTCGTCGTCAGTTTAGCACCTAGGTGCAGTATGGGTGCACGCACAACCAACCTAGGTAACCCAAACTCAGTTCATAGTAAATTTCCAAAAATCGGAATTAATCTGACATTTCCAAAATCCTTCCGGAATCCCAAGATGGGCGTAAAAATCCGGAGATCTAAGGGCATATCCGAAGGTCTGGTAACCCTGGTAGGTATTAGTAAATCACCTTTTGTTGTCTGGTGCATTTTATTTATTTTTTTAGTTAACTCATCAAATTCAAAAAAGAGGTTAATTTAGCACCTACGCGCAATACGGACTACGGGTACATAACTGAAAATACGTGGACTCCAGGACCCCAAATTCAGTTGATAGTAAAGTTCCAGAAATCCGGAAATTTTCTGATATTTTCAAAATCCTTCCGGAATCCGAAGATGGGCCTAAAAATCCGGAGATCTCAGCAGGGCAAATCCGGCGATCTGGTAACCCTAGCAAGTAGGTACTACGTCAAACAATCAGAACGCAGAGTTCAGCGTAGCTTATCCCATAGTATCTACTCGCACTATGGAAGTGATTACACGCTCTGTCCGTTTGTCTGACTGTACCAGACCATAACGCCACGGATGTTGGCCAATACCTACAACATACCTACCTGATTCTCTAATACCTACAGTATAGAACGATCACGTTTAAATGGTCACAACACAACACATGACATAGGGAAGTTTGGCAAGTAACTGTTTGTGGGTATCCTGGCTACATGTCGTCGTGTTTCTGTTCTTCTTCTTATCCGAGCGATGTTCCCGGTTGCATCACTCTCGAGCCCGGGGTCCACTAAACCCTGAATTGATTTCTTTATTTATTTGGGGTCGCCAAGTAGGAAAGTCATCATTGACTATACCTTGTGCAAATATGTAGATTTTGCAATATTTCTACGACCGGCCGCTTGCCTGGCACCAACTCTCCTAGGAACCAAGTTGGTTGCAGATGTGCAAGCTTCTCCATAATTGTCTTCAGTTCTTCACAGTACACATCTGCAGTAATGTTCATGCCATTTTGTAAAAAGCTGTGGTAAAGCACACCCGCACTAGACCACCAAAAAGTGACCATCATTTTTTTTGGAATTATCCATTATGTATGACGTAAATGTACAAATGTAATGAAAATACAACGCTAATCAACAAACAAAAGACTGAGTTTGTAAAAAGAATGTCATGTTTTTCAAACTAAAATTAATTTATGTTTAGAATACAAAGCCAATCCAAACTTTTTTATTTGAAATGACCAGTAGGTAGGTACTGAGGGAACGGCAATTTCATAGGTAAATACACTAAAGACCTATTAGATGCAGAGATCCAAGTGCACGTGGTGTGGCAATATCCATAAATGAGTACGTAGGTACCTACCTACTCTAGGTACCAACGTACGTTGATGGTGAATGGCACCCCTTTACAATGTTTGTACGGAGGAATGTACTATGGTGGAACACGCTCACTATGCTGCAATGTAATCTCTGCAAAAACTAGGGAAATCGTTTTGCAATGACATTTTGTTAAAAAAAAGCCTGCCAAGTGCGAGTCGAAGAGTTCCGTACCATTATCACAATTTTAGGGTAGGCACGGAAGTTTACGGAACCCTAATATAAACACGCGAAATACGTGTACGCAACGAAGACGCCAGTTTATCAGTAGGTACATGGAGCCAGTGGTAAAAATAAATCGCGCTTGCCTTGCGTTCTGCCGTGAAAAATCACGTTTGTTGTATGGACAATATTTTGTTTTTAGTAGTATTTTTTACTACACAGAAATATATATTCTGCGAAAATTTCAACTGTCAAGCTGAGATAGTGTTCAAGCGCTCATCTATCGTGCGCTTAAAAAAACTATAAGTAGGTAAAATCGTGTTAGTTTAAACAAGTTGGAAACAAATTCTAGTAAAATCGTTAGGTAGGTACATAAAAAAACTACTGTTAGAAATGAAAACTCGTGTCTGTGCGATAGTCCGATCTAATGAGCTAACTTTCCATCGATGACAGTTTGCGATAAATGTCCATTTTGTGCCGTTACCAAAGACTTTCAAATATTTGTACAGAAATAGACCGGACAACCAAACAACCTTGTGTTATTATAAAGGACATTGATTTTCGAAAAAGGGTTAACTTTCTATTCCTTCAGCCACACTGACAACAGACAACACAAGATGACCGACTTTATACAATTTAATTCGGTTTTCGAGCTGCTGATTTGAAATTTAACTCATTTCTCAAACTCTCGGTTTCTATGGCAATTTTCAAACGCCCGAGACGTTTCGATTTCTTTACAGTGCCTTTACGGTATTCTGTAAACATGAGGCACTGTAAAGTCCTCGAAACTTCAGGCATAAGTAAAGCAACGCGATTAAAACCGATATCGATTCATATCAGCATCTCGGGAAATGACTTGGTGGCCTGCTGTCGAAGAATCCTATTAAATATATTATTTTATGTTCTCTCTAGACTTAGAAGTATATTCTTTCCGATCATTATCGATTCGTCAAATAAAATTACTGCTCTTAAACAAACATTAGTCTACTTTGTGTAAATAAATTTTGTAATTACGACTGTATTGATTGTCGACAGTCACTAACCTACCCACCGGAATGATATAAGCTATAGATATTTAAACCATAGGACTATTTGACACAACCTCAATTGTAAGCGCGTATACAGAAAGAAAGCTGGAAACTTATACGCGCTGACAAGCGCTTGTCAGCGCTTATAAGTTTCCAGCTTTCTTTCTGTATACGGCCTAAGGAAGGAAAGTCTAACTAGGTATCTCTTTCTCCATTCAAACGTAGTCGACTGTTTCCTCCCTAAGAGCAAATATGTTTATGCCATAAAACCTATATCTGCCATGACAATGTCCTTATGTTTCGTTTTTTTTTTTTCATTTTCTATGCTATTTTTTGCTTTATATTTTACTAGTTGACTTTGTCAACTTTGTTCCGCCTTAGGGGCAAAAAAGTACCCTATGTCCGTCTTCTAAGCTACCTCCCCACCAATTTTCAGCCAAATCGGTATAAATAGTGTAATTTACACGATTTTCTTTTTTTATATTGCAAGACTTACAATTAATTTTCCTCTTAAATTGGGTTCCCAATTATCTTAGTAAATCCTAGGCGACAGTTTTATTCATCCAAGTAAACAAAACAAGTCTTAGAATGACAAAACATTGTTACCTTACAATTTCTACAAGTTCAATCCCCTCGCAAGTCGCAATAAGGACGTGCGCTACAATAAGTTCTTCAACTTTAACTTTACTCAGTTTTAATAAGACAAGGATTTAATTAAAATACAGCTATGTATTAAGTATTGTTAATTACATACATATGTTGCATTTATGAGTATGTAAACGACAAATTATCATATACTTATTGGAACATGAAATGATCTTGCTCAATATAAGGGCCAATGCAGACTTGCGTTTAAATTGTCCACCGATGTACGTATGGAAACTATTTGAAAACATTTATACACTTACTTTTAAACGGATGGTTACGCACCGCGGTTTTACCTGGGTAAGGTCCAATCTCGCGGGTGTATCGGAATCAAAAGTAGCCTATGTCCTTTTCCAAGGTCCCATCTATTTATATACCTACTAAAGTTCATAAAAATCGGTTTAGCGGTGTAGGCATGAAAACGTAACAGACAGACAGACAGAGATGTACTTTCGCAAGTAGAATTATAGTTGGAATGATTAACAGTCTATCTGTCCACTTTGAAACTTCATGTGACAGTAAAAGACAGACCATGCATTTATGCATTTGTTTAGAAGTAAGGGAGTATCTTCATAAATTGTTATATTGTAACAACACCTAGGCTAAAATTGGATTAAGTACTTAATGTCAAAAGAAAATAGTGATAAGAATGATAAATATATAAAACTAGCAGTGCCCGCGACTTCGTCCGCGTAGAAAAGTGACTTTCAGGATTTGTTTATTTATTTCTTCTCATCTGAGCGATGTTCCCGGTTGCATCCCTCTCGGGAGCCCGGGGTCCGATAAACCCCAAATTGTTTTTTTTTATTTGGGGTCGGCGCAGACGGTAAGTCATCATTGACCATACCTGCTGCAATTAGATTTGGCAATGTTTTTACGGCCGGCCGCCTGCCTGACACCAACCCTCTTAGGGATCAAGCAGTTTATCCGCCACCGCGCGGGGAGTACTTAAGGTTAGCTATTAGATACGGAAATTGACAACAATAACTAAAAAAAGACGTTTGTTGTATGGGAGCCCCTCATAAATTTTTGTTTTATTTTGTTTTTCGTATTTGTTGTTGTAGCGGCTACCGAAATACATCTTCTGTGAAAATGTCAACCGTCTAGCTATAACGGTTCATGAGATACAGCCTGGTGACAGACGGACAGACGGACAGAGGGACAGACAGACAGACAGACAGCGAAGACTCAGTAATAGGGTTTCGTTTTTACCCTTTGGGTACGGAACCCTAAAAAAGAAGTATTAAAAAGTATCGCTGAGCACAACCGCTTTGCAAGGAGCCGACCCCGCTTATACATGCGCGCGCAATACTTAATACTTATTTGGTTGCAACATACTTACATTTTTAATATCGCGATATCTTTTGAATGAAATGTCCGAATTAAATAATTCAAAAGGTCCTAGAAAGGTATTGAATTCGTCTTGAATATGAAGTAATTTATTTTGATAAGGATTAATACCAAGGTACAAAATAAAAGGTTATTAAAGCGACGGCATTTTAATTATTTACAAAAATTACAAAAACACTTATTGTGAGATAACTACAATAGTTAGACATATGGTGTCGCGATGTATTTTGTAGACAATTACATGTTCTACAAAGTTGTAGTACATAATTTTGTTCTATATCCAATAGTTTTCACAGCGCACGCGGCGTAAGGAATTTTTTGGTCATTTTTTTCACACCTTGTGTTACATTATTGAACTTTTAGTAAGGATCCCTATTTTTTTTGAAAATATAATATAGCCTATAGCCATCCTCAATAAATGGACTATCTAACACCAAAGAATTTTTCAAATCAAAGAATTGAAGAATTTTTCAAATCGGACCAGTGGTTCCTGAGATTAGCGCGTTCAAACAAACAAAAAAACAAACAAACTCTTCCGCTTTATAATATTAGTATAGATGGTTCGTGGTAGGTATAAATTTTAAACAATTATTTACAACCTAGCTCTTCAAACTCTTCATACGTCAACTTTATCTGAAATTGAAAATATGAATTTTGAACTATCGGCCGACCACCAAGCTAATGAAATAAAATTTAAGTATGTGTTCGCCCTAAGACCACACGTATTGATGTCCATATTGACATAAACAGTGTCGCAAATTACATTCACTACCTACTTACCTACTCATATGCAAAACCTGTCAATGCAAAGGTCAAACAAGGACGTAGGAAATACTTAAAAACCTAGATACTTAAAAAAGGAGACAAAATAACCTCACCTACATACAGTGCTACAGACTTCTCTGTTAAGTAAGTTGAAGGCTGACAGCCTAACTACAATTTGGATCTAACTAGTAAATTGCCTGATCTAATGAGAACCTTTGAAATCTCATTTTAACCCCTCAGGCACGGGAAATGACAATTTATGGGGCTTCAAATTTATTTGTCCGTATGTCCAACGTTGAAAAATACTAAATAAGTACTACTAACTCTCCGCTGACAAATGTAATTGTATGTTTGTTAGTCCTCCACGCAAAAAAACTACTAAACCGATTGTAATGACACTTAGAATGCAGATAGTTAAAGATCTGGACTAACACATTGGCTACTTATTATCCCGTTTCTTCTTCTTCTATTCGTGTAGTGGTGTAGCTCACCTAGTTGTAATCTCGGATAGCAGTCGTTAGGCCTCTAACTTGACCTAACGACTGCTATCCGAGATTACAACCGGGACCAACTGCTTAACGTGCCTTCCAAAGCACGTAGGAGCTCGAGAAAATGAATTTCTGCCACACAAATAGACTAGGAGGGGGAAGTTGGTCATCTTACCTCATTAGTACCAAGTGGAGACTTATATGGTGGAAAGAGTAGTAAAAGTTATGCTAAAAAAAGTTGGTCAGCCTCGAGTCAGCCTGGGCCCGTCTGAACTCAGCCCGTTTTTAGGGGATCAATCGGGCCTGGGAACTTACATCATCGAGTACCAAGTTGGGACTAATATGGTAGAAAGTAGACTAAAAGTTATGCCTAAAAAACTCGGTCAGCCTCGAGTCAGCCTGGGCCCGTCCCTACCCCGATTGCTCCCCTAAAAACGGGCTGAGCTCAGACGGGCCCAGGCTGAATCGCGGCTGACCGAGTTTTTTAGGCATAACTTTTACTACTCTTTCCACCATATAACTCCACTTGGTACTAATGAGGTAAGATAACCAACTTCTCCCTCCTAATCTAAAATTATCGGTCACCAAGTAATGCCAGCTAGGCCAATGAGCTCCTACTTTATCCCGATATCCCCAAGGGATTGGGCCTTACGGGTGTGAAACCGCGGGACGCTGCTACTAATGATTATGTTACCTTCCTACGCACAGTATCGCGGCGCCTGCGCCTGCGTCTTTTATTCGAATTAGTCTCTAATAATTATACAATTCAAATGCAAATTCAAGAATCGAACCAACACGTTTTGGTTTGTAATCAATTTGAATAAGAAAACAATAAACGGCGTCAGTTATTGTTGTTTAATTTATTTATATCTTAGCTATTAATAAAATTAGATTATTAAATTTTCTTACGGCTTCTTTCATAATTTAATTAGATAGATAGATAGATAGATAGAACGCTTTATTGTTCTCACCAAAAATAAATTACAATAAAATAAAGTACAAAGAATCTTAATCTAGACCCAGAACCTAGACCTAGAATTAGGTAGGTACCTACATAAGTTTGAATACTAAAAAGCAGCAGAAAGAAAAATATTTATAAATTTCTACATACACACGATTTGTTAAAACATAGTTACATTTTAAGACCTGGTCAAATGTAACTATAAAAAAAAATGTCAGCATAGTTTCTTGTCGCCGGCGGGAATCGAACTCGAAACCTTTTACGTCGCAGTCAAGGGTTCGCCCGACACGCTATAGAAGCCAAACTTAAAGCAACAACCGCCTATAATGGGTTGTTTCTAGGCATAAACTGTGCTAAGAGATGACAATTATTCTGTGATCTACAAAACAACGTGACTTAAGCGCAATACACACTGAGCCCGCCGGGCCGCCGACCTATGTCGGCAACTTTTTGTCGGCGGGCTAGTTGGCGGCTTCACTTATTGCAAGTCGGAAAATTTTGTCGCGTCGGTCGCCGGACAACTGAGCGCAGGCGTACGCAAGCCGCGAACGTGGCGGCGGGCAACACGCGCGGGCCATGTTGGCGACATGTTTCTTTTCATATAGGCCGCCGGGTTGTGTCGGCGGGCTGTGTCGGCGGCCCGGCGGGCTCAGTGTGTATTGCGCTTAACGCTGGATAACAACTTAATAATTTACTAATAATGATATTGGCCTTTACTTCTAATCTTGCTGATTTATTCAGACACTAAATACATGCCATTCATGGAGTTATAGTGCCTGGGACGTATAATTAGACGTAGTAACTTTAAGTCTATGTCCTTACCATATCGTTTTGGATGTAGGTAGGGCTCAGAACCGTATCCTCTCCCTGTCGATGCGACCAAAAGATTACAAGGGTCCCACCCACCGGTCTAAGTCGTAGCGCTAAACGAACCGGTATGGAATATTGATGAGGCCATACGTAGACCAGTGCAGCCGCTAAGGAAGGCGGGATCTTGTTCCACTGCCGTCTTCTTTCTTACCCATCTCTTCATACCCTAGCTGGTTATAGCTTGGGACGCTATAACATATATATGTAGGAGTATTGGAACGGGTTGCTGCCGTCTTCCTTCTCTCCTTTAAGATAACCGAATTTAGCATTTGGGGACACGATCTGTCTAAAACAGATCTCTGAGACGGTTGCCCCTCGAGGTGGCCTGACGGTACAGCGGACCCCTCTCTTTATACCCTTGCTGGTCACGCTTGCGCTCTTCCTTCTTCTTAATGATCGTTTTACATCATAGACCATATCAGCACAAACCATCAGGTGAGATAGTGGGTCAAACGCTCTCCTAACGTTCATAAAATCTATATCTATAAAATTCTTTGTCCTGACTGACTGACTGACTGACTGAATGACTGATCAACGCACAGCCTAAACCGCTGATCGTAGAAAGCTGAAATTTGGAGAGTGTGTTCTTTATGTAATGTAGACATCCGATAAGAAAGGATTTTTAAAAATTCCCACAGGAACGGGACTTATGCGGGTAAAACCGCGGGATACAGCTAGTCATTAAATAAAATCGGTTCAGTAGTTTAGGCGGTACGGTGGAACATAATATTGCACGACATTACACACAGCGCCCCAAACTTAGCAATAGTTTGTACTATAGGTACTAGACAGAATATAGGTAGGTACTACATTTTTTTTTGTAAATTCATACACATGTATGATACCTACATAGAAAACACCCAGATAGCATAAATACTTGAACCCTGCGGGAATCGAACCTGCAACCTTCTGCATTGCAGTAGGGCCTTTGCCCGATGCGGCACAGAGGTCGTCAAATAAATAACATACATACACAGAAATATTACCCTTCTTATTGGCTTCGCCGTAGTAGGGTAAAAAGACTACCCTCTTACTTAAAATTATGACTAAGTTTATGTATCGCTTGTATCTGTCTGTTAAGAGGACAGTCTACCTACTCTTTCTCTATATAAACGTAGTCGACTGTTTCCTCCCTGGATAAAGACATTAGAGCAGATATGTTTATGCCATAAAAACTATATCTGCCACACCATGCCCCTACGTTCTGTTTTTTTTTTTCATTTTCTAACTAGAATAGAAATAAAATTTAGAAAAATTAAAAACGTAGGGGCATGGTCATAGCTGAAATAGGACTTATACATGCCATAAACATATTTTTTCTAATATCTTTTTCGAGGGAGGAAACAGTCGACTACGTTTGTAAAGTTTGTATGGAGAAAAGAGTAGGTAGACTGTCCTCTTAACTTTGAAACTTCATGTCACAGTAAAAGACAAACTTTAAGTAGGTACTTAAGTACATAAAGTTAGTCATCGTTTTAAAAGTGAAGGGGTATATTTGTAGGTATGTGCTCGAAGATTTCTCTGCATTTTTCCTCATTCCAATTCAACTGCATATAAATAGCTTTTCATCTTTTATCTTGTTCTCGTGATGATAACACATGATGTCAGCTTTACCTACCTAGGTTTTTTTACAAAAATAATATTTGTATACCGACCCAAAATGTCATCATTTTTTGTGATAAAAATCCTTTAAAATATCTTACTATGTAAATTTTGCTTCAATAAAACAACTGTTTATTTTGCCTTTTTTAGAGTTTCGTACATAAAGGGTAAAAACGGGACCCTACTACTCAGACTCCGCTGTTTGACATAAACCATGACAGATAGATAATGTATTCTGTAGTCGCTATAACAAAATAATACTAAAAAACATAATACACCTACATATTCAAACCCCCCTTAAATATTTAAGTATAATGTGTATAATGCCAATATAATAAACGTGATTTTTACAAATTAAACACAACGCAACATTTTTTACAACTGACGCCAATCGTAAAAATAAATGCTTACGTTGCCAAGGATTTTTGCATAGATAATGGTACCTACGAAACCCTTCGTACGCAAATCCCACTCACACTTGGCCGGTTTAAAAAATAACAAGGAGGTAAGACCTCATATTCGTGTAGGAAGTTATACAGAACTACAGAAGGTGCACCGGCTTACGTATCGTATACGTACACGGACGAGCCCGCTTGGCGCTACGACTAAGACAAGTATCGTATAGAAATCATGTCTACTATATTCTGCAAGCAAATTATGTGGAGACACAGTCACAATAACTATGCACCTGTCAGTATAGCGCACTCTATATACTTAAGAGGAAAGTCTACCTACTCTTTCTCCATACAAACGTAGTCGAATGTTTTCTCCCTGCAAATATGTCTATGCCATAAAATCTATATCTCATTATCATTCCCTTACGTTTTGTTTCTTTATTATATTCTAATCAGAATAGAAATAAAGTTTGAAAATTTAATTACGAAAATCATAATGAGGGGCATGGCTGATATAGATTATGGCATAAACACATTTTCTCTAATGTCTTTATTTATCCAGGGAAGAGGCAGTCAACTACGTTTGTAAAGTTTGTATGGAAAAAAGAGTAGGTAGACTGTCCCCTTAAAGAAAGCTTGGCGGATAGAGATTTTTTAACGTGATTTTTGGTCTATTTTCTGATGAAGAAAGACAATACTCGATACTCGATAACGTAGGGTCAACGATGATCGCATCATGGTCTAGCCATTACCGATGTCCCACCAATAACTTTAAATGGATCTTCATTAAATAGAGTTTATGAATTTAAATATCTAGGGCATATTGTAACCTCTGACCTCAAAGACGACCTTGACATTGAGAGAGAGCGTAGGGCTCTGGCAGTGAGGGCAAACATGGTAGCTCGTAGGTTTGCCCGGTGTTCACTGGAAGTAAAAAGAACCCTATTTCGTGCCTATTGCACCTCTTTTTACACGTGTAGTCTATGGGCTAATCATTCTCGTGGTGCGTTAAAGAAATTGCGTGTTCAGTACAATGACGCGTACCGGGTGCTGGTGCGGCTGCCTCGCTCCGGCAGCGCTTCGGCGATGTTCGCGGAAGCCCGAATATCTGGCTTTCACGCCACTCTCCGCGGGCGATACACATCTATGTTGCGTCGGTTGAGGGTCAGCCGCAACAGTATACTGGTCATGATAGCCACTCGTCTGGATTGTGTATATGTGAGACGTTGGATGAATGCTCACGTATGCACAAACCGTGACTTGTGTCCTTGATGTTGTTTGGTTTGTTGGGCGGGTCAAGATTTTTGGAGGTGACATATTGAGTATTTATATAATAATTAAATAAATACTCGTAATATATTATTATAATTTTATTTAATATTTTATTTTATTTCATTTTTAATCTTATAATGACATTTTATTTATTAATTTTATTGGATTTTTAATTTATTTAAATTGATTTGAATTGTGATATGACATTTATAATTTTGACCTGCCGAATCTACCTATTTCTACCTTTTTGTGAATTTAATTGAATTTTAATATAATGTATAATGTAATGTAATTGTATTTATTTTTTCCATTGACTTTAGAATTTAGGACATTTGTTTTGGATAAGTTTGATTTTAAATTTTATTATTTTATTTTTAATGTCACTGATGGGTTGTAATTGCCTGAAATAAATGAATTTATTATTATTATTATTATTATTAGTACAAGTGTACTTTACTCTTAAACCGCTTAGACTATAAACTCTTACTTACAACGATATTGTTTGCTATTGTTTTTTACTGGTAGGAAGACAGGTGTGCGCGGGCGCACGGTACGGTCTGTCAAGCACCACGCATGCGTCAGTCACGATCTCAACTGCGCCGGAGTCGACCGCGCGACCGTTTTCCATTCCCGCGCATTCTAAACTTCGAAATTCAAATAGTTTAAAATATTTTTCTTGTTGGATTTTTGAAGTTCAATTTTGTTTGTATTTTTAATTACTTGTTCGAAATAGTTTCGATAAGATTTAAGTTTGAGTACTAAGGCAGTGTTACTAAACTCAAATTGATATTTTTAAGTGTTTGTGGATATTGGATAGCAGTGATTTTATGGTATACTTAGCAAGAGTTTTGGATTCTTCTGTTTTTTTATTGGGATTTTTTTATTTGGTAAGTTACATACATAACTACCTTTTTTGTTTGTTCTTAAATGTTTGTTTTTGTCTAAGACTTTCCCTTTTACTAATAAACGATGTATAAGAAAAGTAAGGTATGAATTGTATGTATGTATTGTTGTATGGTTGACACACAATTCTTATTTTCGTATAGTGATGTGGCTCAATATTAGAGTTTTCAGATCGCCCTAAGGCCTCTAACTTGACCTAACGACTGCTATCAGAGATAACAACCGGGAACAACTGCTTAACGTGCCTTCCGAAGCACGGAGGAGTTCGAGAAAGTGATTTTTGCCACACTTATTATGGGTCACCCATCCAAGTAATGACCGTGCCAAGCGTTGCTTAACCCGCACGATCATTCGAGATCGGCAGGTGCAACTAAGCCAATGAGCTCCTATACACAATGTTGGATCCTCTCTGGCATCTTTGAAACTTCATGTGACGGTAAAAGACAAAAAATTGTTTAACTAATCATCCCTTATGCATTGAAAGATTGGTGTTGGTCTAGTGGTATATACCTCGAAATTAATTCCGAAGGTTAATGCTTCGAATCCCGCCCGACGCGCACCACGTAAAAACATGGGTTTCCTCACGAGGTTTATTGTCACGCAAAAAGGCCCAGTTAGGGTGCGCCCTGTAGCGCGCATCGTGGGTTTCCTCCTGATGTATTACTTGGTGCGCGTGCGTCTATATAGTTGCCCGGAAACACACCGTGAAAACTACCCATTTGGACCCAAATACAAACTAATGGTAATATTTTGAAAAAAACTTTATTTGCGTAACTATTAAAGGCTAAAAAAACAATTTGTGAAAAAAAACTGAAAATTTTAAATTTCCTTATATAAAAAAAACGCCGTCCTCAAATGGGGCCAATGGGCTCATGTATGAAATTTTTCAAAGCACCCTTTTTCAATGCACAACGTTTTTATGCATTTCTTACAGTGCTTTCTTGTGACAAACTATGCATCGGAGCTGACTTGTCAGCTTTTGGGGGAAGTGTCCCACGCCATCTTGGCTCATACTTGGCACTACCGATGATGGTTTACGGCGTCTTCCATCACGCCTTTCAGTGCTTACATTCCGCAAGTACGATCCGGTAACACTACGCCGAAACTGGAGCTGAACTAGTTTATCTTCAGCGGCTAGGACGTGGAGACGCCAAGCATTAGCTATAGCCAGATCGAACATGTAGGTAAATAGAACCCACCACCATTTTTTTCCTCGTATTGCTGTTCTATATAACGCGATGGATTGGTCGGCGTTTTTGGACGTTGTTTTCTACAATAGGCATGTCAGGATAAGATGTTTCACACCGACGCCAACGCGGTTCCTGGGCTTCAACTTCAACTCTTCTTTGTCTTTGTAACGGTTCGTCATCACTGCTATCCCATTCCTCATTGTTTCTGGACTCGAACACTTCAACTCGACCTGTGATATCACGAGGAAGAATATTTTGTAGGACATCATCTTCGTCGCCCTCTTCTTCGTCCGTCAAAACACTCGGATCCGGGGGAATAGCCACTATATCATAGGTTACATCAGGGTCATCCTCATCATTCAAAATATTTTCGATAGCTTCCTCCAACCCCTGATAGTCATTTATAGCCTCAAACGTTCGCTTAGTCATGTTTTACTTCGAAAATAATTCTGAAAAAAAAAAGTTAAAGAATACTTATTCATTAGCCCATTGGACCCATTCGAGGACACTACACTAAAATACTCGCTATTGTGGTCAAATATGTAAATGCACACAAAAAAAAGTTATTTATTTCTAGTAATAAGTCTTACCAAATGGACAATCTAGAAAATTTATGACATAAATTTTTAAAAGTATAAAATTTTATTACTTACCTTTCAGCTAATACCGATTTCTTATTTGAAGTCAATGAAACCACTAGATTTGCCTACTTTATGCTATAAATCACAAAAATGTAGTTTTTATTTAGAAGGCACAATCACTGCGACTACAAATTCACCATAAAATAAAACTTAGCTAAATTAAAAAAATGTGGGTACCTACTTAAAATCACGTCCTCAAATGGGGACAGTGGGCATAAATGGGTCTTTAGGAGAAAAAAATATATGTACGAAATATGTAGATCGCATCATATTTACCGACGATCGCGATGTTGATTTGGAGCTACCAATTTTGTAAGAGCAGAGAATCAAATCAGCAGGACGACATAAAACACAATAAGTAAGAAGCAGATCTGGCATAGAATTGGGTGATTCCCATCTGTGGCCGTGGGGCAACAGATTCTAATTTAAGAAATTTAGAATAGAATTGGGTGATTACTAGAGATGGGCCGACTAGTCGCCGACTAGTCGGGAAAGCCGACTAGTCGGCAGTTCAACCGATTATACAATAAAACCAAAATGTATTCAATTAGTAGTATAGTTTAGAAGGTGGGTAGTCAGAAAATCGTAAAGAAAACACGTCATAGCTTACAAACGTCATCTAAACATCTAAAATATCATAACTATGCCTCAGCTCCATTTTTTTTCCCAACTTTTATTTTTATTTTAACCCTTTTTCGAAGTTTCGCTACAGCTTTCGAAGTACAAACTTATCCAAAAATAGCAACAATCGCCGAGTGATCATGATTAACCCAAATATCTCGGAATTATAATGATCTGCATTGCCGACTAGTCGGCAATTTTGGAACCGACTAGTCGGCTAGTCTGCTAGTCGGCAGGACCCCTAGTTGGCCCATCTCTAGTGATTACCCAATTCTATTCTAAATTTCTTAATTTTTTTAAATTCCTTTATTCTAAAGGATCTAGAGGAAAAGAGCGATCCTGAAGTTGTGGCCGCCGTGACGCCGTGGCCTCTTGGTTCCAAGGAGAGTTGGTGTCAGGCAGGCGGCCGGCTGTAAAAATATTGCCAAATCTATTTACAGAAGCGAAACTATCGTATCTGAGTATTGTGACCCCTTGGTTTGGCCCATATAAATAAATAAATAAATCATTGTATTTTGACGACTTATTCAGATGATTTTTTTTCCTTTTATTGATTGTAACTTTTAGTCTGTTAGACTTACAGAATTAACATGTAGGGACGGAATGTAAGGTTTTTTATCATTTACATACCTTTCTAAGACTCTTTTGTCATACGACCTACTGTTGAGACAATATATAATTTTAACACATAAAAGTCAAAATATCGGACATACCCCGTCGTGCCCCGAGGTCGAAAACTGAGATTTATATTAAGCTAATATACCTAAATAACATTAAATCATAAAATTTGTTACACCACCTTTTGCAAGGCGAATTTCTCCAGTTATTGGCCTATTATGGCATAAACATTTTTGCTCTAATGTCTTTATCCAGGGAGGAAACAGTCGACTACGTTTGTATGGAGAAAGAGTAGGTAGACTGTCCTCTTTTAAGCATCGTTTTTAAGCAATCTTTTTAGATTCCCAAAGGTTATGAACAATTATTATTCAATCTAGTAAACAATAGAACATTCCATTGTGTTGTTGAATATATATAATTAAAAAATTTAACTATGAAATCGGAGGAAATCCTCTAAAATAGAATTAATGTAACCTCTACCTACGACAATGATAACCTTCATAGTCAATTCTCTCTGCAAAAGTCACATTTTTTGTTTTTTTTTTAAATCTTGACATTGGTATTATTCTAAAAGACATTCGGCCGAGTTCTAAAACGTTCTAAAAAATAAATAAATATTGCACGACGTTACACACAGCGCAATTTTGCCCTAAACTAGGCACTAGGGCTTGTACTATGGGTACTAGACAATGGATATAAGTAGTACATTTTATACATTTTTTGTAAATACATTACATAATAATATGATACCTACATAGAAAACACTCAGACCAGAAACAAATATTAATTTTTAAGCATATATACCTACATCCGGCGGAAATCGAATTCGCAACCATCTAAATATTTAAGAAAATAGTTTTAAATTTTATTTATTTCTTATTGATTATGATCATTTGGAAAGTAGCTTATCTCAAGTATTAAATTAGAGCGACCATCATACAGCGCCATCTAGCCCCATGGTTAATCTACTAAGCTTGTGTTACGGTGACTAGACAACGGATAATTATTAAAAGCGAATAACGTGTCTAAGCTTGCCCATAAATTACTTGAAACAAGTCACTTTAAAAGTGTCAAAATTGTTTCCATAAAAGACATGTGTCATGTCGACACTCAAGGCCGATCTAGTTTTTTTTTCTCAAGTTTATGGCAATTTCCGTGTAACTTTGAGTTAAAAATAAAAAAAAACCCGGCCAAGTGCGAGACTCGCACACGAAGGGTTCCGTACCACTATCACAATTGGGTACGAAACCCTAAAATGAACGAACACTGGACCAACCAATTTGTAACGCAACGTGAACGTTACAATTTATTTAAGGTTCTTCTCCAGTCTCACTAGATGGCGCTAGTGGTCAAAATACAACGTGGTATCGTTGCGTTTCTCTGTTTTGTTTGTACGTTTGTTGTATGGGAGCCCCCTTAAATATAAATTAATTTGGTTTTTAGTATTTGTTATTGTAGCGGCTACATTATGTAATACATCTTCTGTGAAATTTTTTCAACCATCTAACTATTACAGTTCATGAGATACAGCCTGGTGGCAGACAGACAGACAGACAGCGAAGTCTCAGTAACAGGGTCCCGTTTTTACCCTTTGGGTACGGAACCCTAAAAACCAATACGGAAAAACATAAAACGAATAAAAAAACCGACTTGTCACGTGCATGTTCCGATGTATATTGCACGCGTGCCGGCACGTGTTCAAATAGCACGTGAAATATTGAGTTATTTGAAATCTAGAAATAATTGGATTCCTATAATAATTGGCAGGTCTGTATGGACTAGGTACCCACCAAAAACCGACGAACGATAAAATGTTTTTTTTTTGTTTCTGTTTCGTTCGTCATTTGTTTTTGTATTGATCGTCTTTTTTCTGTATTATTTGTAAATAAGTGCAAAATTGAGGTGCATAAGTGAGCCTATGAACTTAATTATAATAATATGTGCAATTACGAAAACCTATTTAAAAAAAAAATGTTTTTTGCGACTTATGTGTCTTCTAACACCTGAAAATATTAACAAATGATGATAGATAAAGTATAGAGATAATTATTCCACAAACAAGTATGACACAAAATCAATACCCTTCCTTTTAGCTTCGCGGTAGTCGGTTAAAAATTCAAGCTAATTCATAATCTTTAGACGTAGCGCGCAACAGTACGAAGTCAACCATTTTGAATAAATCCAGTAGAATCATTGAAGACCGAAACTAATTGAATAACTTGGTTAGTTATCTGTCTTAGACACGAGGTTGTAAAAATACATGTTCATTCACCGTGAACAGTATTTTTACATTTATCCTAGTAGATTTTTCTTCTGTTTTCGCGATGTTCTATTGAAATTAAAGACATTCGCGTGGTGTTTTTCTGTGGTGTCTCGAAACGTTGAGCGTTGAAACAATGCTAAAAGTAATAAACACCACGCGATTTTTAATCGCGTGGTGTTTATTATGAAAAATGTTGAAAACAACGATACTGCGATGTATTTTTACCACTAGCGCCATCTAGTGATATAGTTTATGGACTGGCGCCAGTAGTAAAATAAACTTAACGTTCACGGATTGGTTGGTCCAGTGTTAATTTTAGGGTTCCGTACCACTATCACAATTGGGTAATTGTGATAGTGGTACGAAACCTTCGTGCGCGAGTTGGACTCGCACTTGGCCGGTTTTGCCATGAGATTCTGGTAGATCTGTAATATTAATTGCATCAACCTTGGTAAGAGCAATAATAGAGTTATTAAAACAATTAGTTAGTATTGACCTCAATTTGTGACGACATTGTTGTAAATGGTGGCGCCTCTGGCAGGTAGTTGCGAGTGTCCTGATTTTTTGTGCCTGCTAGTTAATTAACTAAAACAAAACCGGCCATGTGCGAGTCGGACTCGCGCACTATGGGTTCCGTACCATTATTACATGGTCGCGGTGAGAACGACGACTTAGAAGCAAATGCACCGTGCACCATATTCAGACGACCACGACCACATCCACTTAAGAGGTAAGTTGACTGTTTCCTCCCTGGACATAGAGCAAATATATCCGCCATGACCAATGCAAGGTCCATATCTAATGCCACAATGTTTTGTTTATATTTTCGTATTCTAATTATCATAGGAATTAATTCATATTAGGGTAGATTTTTATTTATAACTTATTTTTTTTTATAACTTCACCAATTAACTCTGAGAGTATTTTTTGCATTGTGGGTGTGTTGTTTTTATTATGTTTGTCGTTACTTGAAATATATTATTATAATGTGTGTTAAATACAATATTATGGAATTAAATAAAGAATGTATGCTAATGAGGAATGTACACCCAAGTCAAACCCCTCCAGGTTTTGTGGGTGTTTAATGTTTTTTAAGATATTTTATTTTTACTTGAATAAATAAAAAAAAATAAAAATATTAAAAGACTGTTAAAAAAGATGTCCTAAAATTCACTAAAATAATTTTATAATTATAAAATTAAAAGTCCAAAAATGAGTCCCCAGGTATGATACCCAAACGACTGGCTGCATTGCCTCTTTGTTTGGCAATACTTATTCGTAGTCAAAGTAGCAGCCAGCCCTTTGGTCGCCAGAAGCGAAGCTAAAACTAATAATTTGAAATATTTAAAAAAAATCTAGAGTCTCGGATCCCCATGGGCAGAAATATGTATCCATCGCCAATGGAGCCAAAAAACTATGAATTCATATTAAGTATAATTTAGATTTATATATATAAGTCTATCCATATATAAGTCTATATATATATATTTATATATATAGAATAATATCGATATTAAGGTAGAAACCTAAATTTTTCATTATTTATTTTGGTATTAAGTTTGTATGGAAATGGTAACAGTCGCCACGTTCTTAAGACGTTCCGTTTTGTTTAGTGAGTTTAGTCCAGTGAGTGTCCTTAAGAAAAGATAATCTTAAATGACTCGGTTACAAAATAAAACCAATCAAACCTTTCTCCATTGTAATATGAATGGAAAATTACGAAACGACAGAATCTAACTGTTCGCATCATTTATGTAAAACATCTATTGTTTACAAATTACAGTAGGTATGCCAATTAAACCCCATCTTACGACATAGAGCTTGGTAAATAGATAGACGTCGTGTATTCATTGAAGAATCCATAGGAAATCATTTTGGGAAGATCATTATTTTAAAGTTACGTGGGGAACAACAGTGTAGCCCCGGCATAGAATAAGGCTACCCCATCTTTCTCTGTGGGTAAATTGTTAGTTTCAGTTACCCCTGGAGGGTTACTTCGGTTCGTTTCGGTACGACAACGATACTGTCATAACGATGGTTCTACTGTCACCCTACTATCAGAATGTGACAGTAGAATCATCGTATGACAGTATCGATGGCGTATCGAAACGAACCGCAGTAACCCTCCTGACACCGGTGTTGCTCTAGTGGTAGATACCACAACTTTCATTCCGAAGGTCGTTGTTTCGGTCTGCTGTGCCGACTCCATTATAGGAACAGGACAGGAAGAAGCAGAAGTTACAACGGGAACAAATTTCACGTGGCAGATTGGGAAGACCCAAGAAGTGCTGGCTTGACGTCGTTAGGTGTGATATGTTTGTAAATAAATATTGCACAACTCAATGTAGCCCTATCTAGCTTCCCAACGGATACACTACATGACAAAATGACGCATAGAAAACAACCAGCAGACCAGATACAAATATATATTTTTAAGCTTAAATACTTGCTCCTGGCGGGAATCAAACCCGCAACCTTCTGCATAGAGACGCAAAAGTAGGAAAGCGGACCCCGGGCTCCCGAGAGGGATGCAACCGGAAACATCACTAGGATGATGATGATTATTTCAAAAGGCGTCATTCGCTGGTAATTTTATCCGGCTTTACCTATCTACACGTAAGCTCTAAAAGTGTACCGAAAAAACAAATAAAATAAACAATTCCAATATGAATGTAGAGCTGTCGGTAAGAACGTGTGTTTGTTCATCAAACATATTGTTCAAACAACTTTACGTGCAATTAAGTAGGTACGCGTTCATGTCTTTTGTTGGTTACGTCATTCCTAATACGAAATATAAATAAAATATGGATTAAAATAGTAGATTTTTTAGTTTTTAGTTTCTATTACGTACCTACCTACTAATCATAGCCTGGTTGGCATATTAAGTGGACATAAAAGTAAACTTAAAAGTAGAAAAAACTTGTGGCAAAGCACAAAACAAGGTCTTTACAATCAATAGTTACAGCTTAGGATCATTTAGGTGGACAATGTCCTGTTCGGAAAATACCACTACGACTAAAATCGCCCCTTTCTCGAATTATCCCCTTCTCAAATTGCCTTCTTCACAAATAGTCCCTTTCTTAAATATTTGCTCACAAGGTGGGGGGAATCGATACACCGATTCATAGACTAGGAGGAGGAAGTTGGTCATCTTACCTCATTAGTACCAAGTGGAGACTTATATGGTGGAAAGAGTAGTTAAAGTTATGCTAAAAAAAGTCGGTCAACCTCGAGGCAGCCTGGGCCCGTCTGAACTCAGCCCGTTTTTAGGGGATCAATCGTTCCTGGGAACTTACCTCATCGAGTACCAAGTTGAGACTAATATGGTAGAAAGTAGACTAAAAGTTATGCCTAAAAAACTCGGTCAGCCTCGAGTCAGCCTGGGCCCGTCCCTACCCCGACTGCTCCGCTAAAAACGGGCTGAGCTCAGACGGGCCCAGGCTGAATCGTGGCTGACCGAGTTTTTTAGGCATAACTTTTACTACTCTTTCCACCATATAAGTCTCCACTTGGTACTAATGAGGTGAGATAACCAACTTCCCCCTCCTAATCTATCAGGAGCTCGTGGTAAGTCTGCACCCGTCGAATGGTTGTTGGGTTAAGCAACTTAACGCGGTCATTACTTGGATAAGTGATCGATAATTTGTGTGGTAAAAAAAACACTTTCTTGAGCTCCTCGGTCTTCGGCGCAGTTGGTCGCGGTTGTTATCTTAGATAACAGTCGTTAGGTCAAGTTACCTGAAAACTCTAACACTAGGTGAGCTACACCACTAAACGAAAAGAGGAAGAAGATACACCATCCAGAACCTAAGCAATAAGTTGATACACAAATATGTGCACAATCAAATACGATGTGATCTAAAGTATACCTCATTTACTTAGATGATATTTACCATTACATATCAAGCTATGATAAATGGCACGCCGTAGTTCTTCACTCATGCCCAATATAAATACCTAAGCAATCATTGAAAAACAAGCTTTTTCTACTAACTCACCGTTTAACTTACGACCAAGCCTTCTCAACTTAGCCAATGACTCGTATAACTTAATGTTTGAGCATACACTCGAATCTAAGTAACTTACATAGTTACACGACCCGAGACCGTATCGCACAGTTTCGGGAATTCCGTTGTTATTCGTCAGACGAAAGTTTATTTTGAGTTATCTAGGGTTAGGTTTGTGAGCCAGTTGTAGGTTGTAGCATGCTGAGGCGCATCAACTAGTGAACTACTCGTACCTATGGTATTATAATAAAAAAAACTACCAATGGTATTATAATAGAAAAAGGCCTTTTATTTCTTGCAGGTACATAATAATATTCATACAGAGTTTAAATAATTAATTGAATATAAATTTTAGTTCATGCTACTTGTTTTTTTTTTTTCAAATTTTTATTCATAATGGTAATAATAATAAGAATCATTAATTGTTATAACTGTTTAGGTACATATTATGAACTATGTTAGTGCACAGTCTTCTCGTTACGAGCATACAATAATATAGTATTCTACATTATAGTAGGTAATGTAGTACCTACCTTCTTTCAAGATTTTTATGGCATAAACATATTTTCTCTAATGTCTTTATTCAGGGAGGAAAAGGTCGACTACGTTTGTAAATTTTGTATGGAGAAAAAAGTAGGTAGACTTTCCCTTAAGATTAATCAATTAATTTAGCTTTACATAAGGGACAAATAAAGAACATGTGAGCAAGACGAACCATCAAGGCAGTAAAATATAAAAGCATATCATTGTCTACTCTCCGACCATAATGCTCGAAGTACCAAGAGGAAGGGGGGGCATTAAACGTCGACCATAAGCGCCTGAGTAGAATGCTAATGCCTCGCCATTCAACGCGCATGCGCTGTGTACGTATCTTACCCGACACCCGTAGCTATTTAGAGGTACGTACGGTCGCCGATATCAGAGTTATATCCAGTTAGTAAAGTATGTTTGTTTGTTGTACCACCTTAGTTTGTATAATTTGAATTATGTGTTTTTGGTGCAATAAAATGTGATCCTAATCTATCTATCTATGTTTGTTACTTCTTCACTCAAAAAGTATTGAACCGATTGCGATGAAACTTGGTATGCAGATAGCTGGAAGTCTTTATGAACACTTCTCATCCCGATATAATATTTATTTTTATTTATTTATTTATAACCCACTGCAATCATCAATTTTATCTTCTGTGCAAATTTCAACTGTCTAGCTATTTATCGTGGAAAACAAAATATCTCGTAAGAAAAATAAAGAAAGCACTTTATTTTTCTTCCCTTGAAAATACTTTCGTATTTCGGGATAAAAGATCTATTTTTCGTCGTTATTATTTTTACAGTACGTTCCTTCCTACGTTAATAACGTAGCAATGGGCGATGAGCTTTACCTTTTTATAAGTTACTAGCTGTGTCCCGCGATTTCACCCGCGTAAGCCCCGATCCCGTTGGAATATCGGGATCAAAAGTAGGCTCTGTTACCACTCGATAATGTAGCTTTTGGTGTAAGAGTTTTTGAAATCGGTCCAGTAGTTTTTGAGTTTATTCATTACTAACATACGACACACGTACACAAAAATACAAATCTTTCCTCTTTATAATATTAGTGTAGAAGTGTTGATGTAGACAAACAGTAGCCACAGTCAGTTAAGACAAGTCATCATAATTTGAGTTACTTAAGGGCCCTATACCTGCTAAACTCAAAATCCATGTCGGGCGCTTCGAAAATTATTGATTATTTCATAACGGAATGTCGTAGAACTTTTTTTTGGGCACAGATTGTAGGCGACATTGTTTCCGATATTTTAGTGCAGTTTCCATACAAATATGTCGAAACGTATTGACGCCGTAGGTATCGGCATTTTAGTTAAATCAGACATTTTTTGTCTAAAATTTGGATAGGCTTTGTACCAATAGGAGGTTCTTGTCTTAAAACTACACCAAAATGTAGGAAACAATGTCACCTACAATCTGTACACAAAAAAACGTTCTACGACATTCCGTCATGAAATAATCAACAATTTTCGATGAGCCCGACAGGGATTTTCAGTTTCAAGGTCGTTTTCGTTGTAATTCCTCTTAACTAGATTTGCTTTTAACTTGAATTTACTCAGAAAACTGCTATTTAAAATAACGAGCTTGACGTGCTTTGAATTGTTTCCGACGAGGTCTTATTAAAATAGTTAGGAGGTAGGTAAAATGTAGTTAATTTTAACTACAAAGGAAGGCTTGTCGGAAGTTGTTTTATTGCCGTTTTTCTATCCTACCGTACCTATAGGTATGTGACCGTGCTTCATTTTAGACTTTGTTGGCATATACAATATTTTGATGAGACGTTTTGGATATTGTATTAATAAAAGCTGGACCGGTATTACACTATATGACACAAGATGACAATACTATTACGATTATATCGACACACTATTGACATTATATCGAGCGAGACTATGACAAATTTGGTAGACTTCAATAGTATCGTAATGGTGTCTCAGTGGAATTGCAATAGTAACCATGGTAACCAACCTTCTCTGTCTGTCTGTCTGTCAAGTCTGTTAAAAATCCATCCTGTCATTAGAGTTTTGACAACTATCGAGACTCCATCAGTGGCATCTCAGTGGTGTCGCAGTGGTGTCGCAGTGGTGTGTCGATAGAATAGTTAACATAGGAAACTGCCAAATGTGTCAAATACACGTCAAATATGACGATTAATATTCTATCGACACACTATTGAACCACGATTGCGGAGCGTAATACCGACCCTGGTGGGTAATGTGATTTAGTTCAATGCGAGATTTGTACCTATGGTCCTCTCCGTCCTATTAGAGAGCAAGTAGCCTTTTTGTGCGCCAAAACCTTTAGTCATTAATAAAACTTCCCCCTTACTTATAAACGCTGATTACCACATGACTATGTTATGTAACGTTTGTCTCTGTCTGTTAACTTTAAAACTTTATGTCACAGTAAAAGACAAACGATACATAGTTTCTGCAGCTGTTAATCATCGTTTATAAGTAAGGGGGTTAAAATACAGCGACATTTGATTTTTGACGCAATTGGAACTCATAATTTTATATTTACCCGCGTCTAAGTCATAAAAGTAAAAATCACGCGATTAAGACCCGGAAAAATATAAAATTTTGGTTTTTGATACATTTATGTCTAAATCTAAGCTTAAACAGCAAACTCTGTCTATCGCAAGTGGATACTGACATTGAAAATGAGTACCAACGACCGAGATGTAAGAAATGACTTTCACCATCGCAAGCGCCATAAGGTGGCATCTGACTCATACCTGCGCCCACGCAACCTCATTTGTTATGTTATTGTTCTTTGTTGGGATCATATTCTCAGTATTATCTTGTTGGATGTACTTCTAAAACCTTAGGACTGACGTTAATATAAGTATACGTACATTTAATTTTATAAAATTTTGTCCTAGAGAAGACGATTAAAAAAAAAAGTGTCTTTACAACTTTTGGTCTTAATTTTTTCCGTCTTGCCCCCTTTCGCAACGCGCGAATAAGGAACTTCGTTCCAAAAAGCCATGAGTTTCTTGTGTCTTCTTCTCATTGGAGGCCGTGTTCCGTAGACACAGTAGATTATACAGAGTGTCCCAGAAACGAGTGTCTAGTTATTTCGGTGCATAAGATATCAACAGGTTCAAAAGCCATGCGACAAACAGACATACAGACCGTGGAGTCTTAGTAAAAAACGTCCCGTTTTTACGCTTTGGCTACGGAACCCTAATTTTTTTTGTTTGATTCAACGTTTAAGTATAATTAAGATCTAAATTAGATATAAAATGTAAAGGCCAATATTAATTCCCCCATTCTTTTTATGGCTTGTAATATGGGTGCCAGGCAACAGGTAGAATACCAACCTAAATACCTTATTAATAAGTAAATAAGTAAGTAGGTACGTGTTCGTAGCTACGTATGAATGTTAATTACTTGATGTATTGTCAACTGAACTATTTTTATGGGGTTTTGTCTTTTGTGGATGTAAAAATTCCTTTTCGTTACAATATTAGGTATACTTAATATAAACTGCACTGAGTGAGTATAGGTATCATATTAATTAATTAATTAGGTAATTATAACTATATACCAACAGTATACTATATGAATTCACTAAATAAATTAAAATAATGAAAATTAATAATCCAAAAATGAGTCCCAAAAGGCTGGCTGCATTGCCCCTTTGGATAGCAATACTTATTCGTTGGCCAAAGTAGTCGCCAGCCCTTTGGTCACGAGCACTGAGTTAGTAAAATATTCATATTATTTCTTTTATTAGGTACTACAGACATTCTGAAAATAGTACAAAGAACCAATACGTCAGAACGAAATCTGAAATTAAAAAACGACGTAGGTATAGTGCTCAAAGATTCACCAATTTTATACACTATAGCAGATTCCTGCGGTTTCACCTGCGTAAGTCCCGATCCCGTGGCAATATCGGGATCAAAAGTAGCCTATGTTACTCAGGGTGAATGTAGCTAATGTAATGGTGAAAGAATTTTTGAAATCGGTCCAGTAGTTTCGGAGATTACCCCCAATATACATACATACATACATACATGTTACCAACGTTACCTCTTTATAATATTAGTATAAGTATATATAAGTATAAGTATATAGATAAAAAACACCAGGACCAAAAACCACGTGTGTGGGAAAACAGTTCTACAGTAACCAAAAACAATGCGATACGACCACGTGCCCAATAATTTAGATCAAATTATAAGCCGCCTTGAAATTAACATATCGAAGGTTTCCTTCCTTAGTCGGGATCCCCACACGAGATCCCAAGTGGAGATATCATACACGATACCGCGATAACGACCGGGCAGCGTTCCTTCGAGCCGGCCTACTGACCTCACTGGCAAAGATTAAAGTTCATTTGTGTTGGTAGATGTGATGTTCGGTACAATCTATACCTAATTTACGCACTTGCCTAAATTAGTTAATTTATTTAGTTTATACATATTGTTTAACCGTCTTCAGTACGCTTACAGCCTTAGTTTAGTTTAGTTTCGCAGGGCTTTTCCGCACTTAGCCTCATGATTGGGCCATCCAACAGCCTTGCAATCAAAAATTCATACTCATCTCAACTTTTAAAAGCTCTACGTTAAACTTAGGAACTCAAACAAGTGTGAATCTACCTAATACATATTTTACGCACGTTATGTTCCTAAATTAGTTAATTAATTTACTATACACATTTGTTTAACCTTCTTCAGTATGCTTACAGCCATAAAGGTAATCAAAAATTCATACTCATCTCAACTTTTATAAGCTCTACGTTACACGTAGGAACTCAAACAAGTGTGAGTCAGACTCGCGCACGAAGGCGGAACGGAACCCTAAAATGAACACTAGCACCAACCAATCCTTGAACGCTACGCGAACGTCATCATTTATTTTACCACTGGCGCTAGTAGGTATATCAATAGATGGCGCCAGTGGTAAAAATCACGTTTGTTCTTTGGTAGCCCCTCCCCCTAAATTTTCGTTTTTTTTAGTATTTGTTGTTATAGCGGCTTTAGAAATACCTCATCTGTGAACATTTCAACTGTCTAGCTTTCACGGTTCATGAGTTCATGAGATACAGCCTAGTGACAGACGGACGGACAGACAGACAGACAAACCGTAATAGTACGGAACCCTAAAACGGGCACCATCCCATGAATTTGGCACTGTATTTACCTATTAACCATCCCACAGGTAAAATGAAACGGAACTTTCAACTTGTTCACTATAAATTCACACATTCCTATACCAATATTGACAGTGTGGACGCAACTTTAACTTGCTAATTACTTTGAGAATATCAGTGTAGGTAGTGTGAATTGTTAGGCAAAACAATTCGTACTGTGTAGGCATATTTTATTAGCCATAACTCATTTAACTACGTAGGAGAAATGTACTTGAAGCGTCGATCGGTGTCAAAATTGCATGGACATAATATTCCTTTGAGTGCATTGATAAATCATGATGTTGTATGGTACTAGAGGTGATATCCTAAAATGAAATTAATGTCACTAAGATGTAGTAGATGTCTATCTGATTAACGCACAGTCTAAACCGCTGATGGTTGAGAGCAGAAATTAGAAACCCGATAAGAAAGGGTTTTTTGAAAATTCCCAAGGAACCAGTACATTTAACGAAAAAATGAGTAGGAGTAGTTTTAGTGCAATTGCTGAAAAATAAGTGTCACTTCTGATAGTTTACCATACTTGATCATGTAAAAACACATTAAAGCACCCCGGTCACCCCAAGTGCCGCCCCCGACAGAATTTTTGGAAATATATTAATTTATAGTCATCACTTCGTTGATTATGTAGAAAGAAAGCGGCGAGGCCTGGAGCCATGATTTTTTGAGATACGAAATGATTTTACGAAATCGAATAATAATATTGCTATTGTTGAGTTCCGAGAAGGGAAATTTATAACTGCTTTGTGGAGGCAAAATGTGATTATTCTTTAAGCGTTGCTTTCATCTAACAGCAGTAGGTTGCAGGTTTGATTCCCACCGGACCCAATTGCGTATTTGGTAATATTATACCTACAACAAAATTCATGTGTTCAATAAAATTAAATATTTCACGACGTTACACACAGCGCAATCAAGCCCCAAATTAAGCACTAGGCTTGTTCTATGCGTACTAGACAACGGATATACTACTTATTATACTTTTTTTAAATACATATAATACCTACATAGAAAACACCCAGTTCGGGAGGCAATGCAGGAGGTTGTGGAATCGAACCCGCAACCTCCTGCATTGCAGTCGGGCCTTACCCCGACGTGCCATCAGTGGCAGATGATGGGTCGTCAGAGGTCGTCAATATAGTTTCTTACTTCAGTATTACAGGGTTATTTTGTTAGAATTAAAAACTGTGCAGGGGGTAGTTTTCAATATCAAAATGGACAACTTTAATTCTACTACTTTTGGAAAATTGAAGTAGATTTCGAACATTTTAGGTTTTAGGTTTACTTACTTAAAAAACAGCTAGGTACAGGAGTGCAAAAATAGATAAGTACGAGTAGGTACATCATCCGTGAAAATTTCAACTATTTAGCTATCACGATTCATGAGATACAGCCTGGTGAATGACAGATAGACAGTTTAGGCTTAGTAAAAGGGCAACCCTTTTAAGTTACGGAACCCTAAAAGTCATTATTCAAAATTTCGGAACAGGAACGCAGGAGGGTTACTTCGGTTCGTTTCGATACGACAACGATACTGTCATAACCATGGTTCTACTGTCACCCTACTATCAGAATGTGACAGTAGAATCATCGTATGACAGTATCGATGTCGTATCGAAACGAACCGCAGTAACCCTCCAGGACACATATTACAATAAGAAAATAAATCACTTGCAATCATTCATTATTTGTAGCAATCACGATTATTTACGACTACGAGGGCTATAAATAACATGAACTAGTAAGTGATACATTTAACCTTACTTTTATAATAATACTTGTAACCAAGGCTAACTCTGTAATGCATAGATCGGATTTTGGGTGCTGTTTTAGACGTTGTCACTAACATGGATATGACTTTCCGGAATTGAAAATTCCGTAATTCCGATATTTCTTTTTAAACTTTACAAAAATATTAAATGTATTGTATGTATGTATGTAATATTATGTATAGTAAATGTGTCGTAGAAATTGTACTATTCATTAAAAAAAAACAAAATAGATTTTTTTAATTGAATGCATAAAACTTACTGAGTCATTTTCATACATGCAATTACGCAATTTTAAGTTAACACTATCCATAAGTAGAGACCCAAAATTGAACAAAAAAAATCTTTTGAAGACAACGGCCATAAACATTGTTTATCTTTTGCAATACCTATTGTCGCTATTGTCGGCAATATTACAAAGGGCGCCAAGGTATGTTTGTTTATTTTTCTTCGAGCAATTGGAAGTTGTTTATACTAAATACCTATTTGTATATATTTATACCTATTTATTATTCCGTTATTCCTATGGGAAAAGTGTAACTGCAATTTAAGCTCATTCGCTAACTTCGTCTACGTCTATCCTGAAGAAGAGACCTGGAAAGGTCTCGAAACGTTGAGCGTTGTAACAATGCTAAAAGTAATAAAAACCACGCGATTCAAACCGAAAAATGTCTTTAATTTAAATACAACATCGCGAAAACAGAAGAAGAATCTATATTTATAACTATTTATTATTCCGTTATTCCTATGGGAAAAGTGTAACTGCAATTTAAGCTCATTCGCTTACTTCGGTTTGTTGAGTGCAGTCTATCCGTGTGTTTTATGCTATTGTTTATTGACCCCTGCTCGTTACCTGGATTTTGGATTTCACTGCAAAACTTGACATTTTGGCTACTAAACGGATTACGATTATTGCAACTGGATTGGATATCTTTGACATATTTTATGTCGAACTTTGGGTGAGTAGATTTTTTATATATTGTAATAGTATAAATAACAAAGCCTATAATCAAGAAACTTACACGAATAACTGTAAGTTTCTTGACTATAATTTTGTTGTTAAAAAGAGTGTAGCATTTATTTTTTTCATTCCTACAAATTTACAACTTACAATAGATATTATGGATTATGGCAGTGAGATGGCAAATTTGGTTTTCTTTTGAGTCTTATTTAAAAATATAATATAAGTTCAAATTCATTAAAATTCTATATCTATAGGGCTCTTTAACTAAGCGTTTCAAATAAACTTACCCTTTTAAGTTTATTGTTATTTTTTTCTTTAGATTAAACCTTACACGGAACTTTTGGCTTGACAATTAACGGACTTTGATTTGCTGCTTTGACTGGATAGTTTACAACACCTTTGTCTAAGGTGAGTAAATTAATACCTAGGTTGTACTTAAATGTTTCCTATTTTCTGTGTCACTTATTCTTCGTCTCATTTTTGTCTGCTCTTATAGTATTTTTTTTAATTAATTAATTTATTTTTGATTAGCTGACGAATTAAATCCTGCAATAAGTAGATCATGGTAAGGCCCAAATTTCAAAATTAGCCTCCAAGTAATTACATAGTTGTTAAATTCCGCAATGTCAACTATTCAGCTCGCACACCGAGGTAGATGGTGCGTAGTGCACTTAGCAAAGCTTGAAATAGAACAATTTAAATGTTGAGAAGTGCAAAAATCTACTTCCCATTTTAACCAACTCGGTCAATTTGTAAGGAAAGTAGTATTTTTGTATTATTTTCTCAACAATAATTCCATATCGAGGGAACATTTTTGGTTTTAGTAATACATAAATTGTTATATTTCAAGATTTGCTGGATTGTCTCTACCCTACCGTTGCAAGGAAATTAATACTGGCTGAAAAATAAATGTTTCTAAACAAGTATTTGAAAATGTTTGTTCCACAAACATGCTTTAGGTGTGTTTTCTCTTAATTGTAATAATTATTTATAGAACAGATTTTATCCGTTGTTTGTATATTAATTCTTTATAGAACAGATTTTATCCATTGTTTGTATATTAAATAAAGAAATATAAACATTAAACCCTTTTAATTTATATGTGTGTTTTATTTATTTTTGACGGAAAACTCTAACCTGTAAACAGAATTTCATTTAAAAATTTGAAAATTATTTTTTCTTTAAAATATTTCTAGTAAATATGCTTTAAGCAATGAAAACAAATGATGATGATGATGATGATGATACTTTAGATAGTGATAGTACTCGTGATTTCGACACCTATCCTTATTCGAAATCCCAATCACGATGAAATTCCAAGATTCGGAATTTTTCTCGGAATTTTTTTTGGTCGTATCCATACTTTTGATGTCGCATTTTTTAAACGGCACCCAAAAATCCGATCTATGAATGGCGGACACACATGTTCGATTTAGTTGAGTTACATTTTTATTTTGATATAATTTAGATGTTCTTAATTTCCTAATTTTTCTGAATTTTATTTCTATTCTAATTAGAAAATGAAAAACAAAACAAAACGTAGGGGCATGGTCATGGCAGATATTTTATAGGTTTTATGGCATAAACATATTTCTCTATCATGTCTCTCTCTCTCTCTCTCTCTCATCCAGGGAGAAAACAGTCGACTACGTTTGTATGGAAAAAGAGTATGTAGCCCTTAGATGAAAACAAAAATAGTAGATACGGTATATTCTAACATTGCGTATTCAAAAATGAGCTAGTAACACCTACCTGCATTTTCATAAAATTATTGTAATTTAAAAACATTTGTCTTTAAGAATTTTTCAGGCTTTGTAAATAAGCAAAAAGTCATTCTTATGGATGTCAATATGGATGTCAAAAAGAGTGACAGCACGTGCTTACGCGGCAACAGTTCGACATACGACTGAGGCTAGTGCGTCAGCTAGACGCAGTTTTATCGTCTCATTTTCCGAGACTAGGTACCGTATCTTTAGTTTTTTGTTTTAATCTAAGATGTAGACTGTCTTCCTTCTGATGCTATATCTACTGTTAAGGTTGACATCAATATGCTAACCGGTGTCCGACGGTTTCATCCGCCCAGATACCGTGGGAATCTTTTCTTATCGGAAGCCGACATCTCATAAAAAACACACTCTCCAAATTACAGCCCGCTACTATAAGCGGTCTAGGCATGCGTTGATACAGTCAGTCAGGACAAATTAAACAACTAAAATGTATGGAGTTAAAATGATAAGAACAATGTAGGTCCAATTAAAAACCATATAATATTTCAATTCTAATGATTTGTAAAATAAATATAATATTTTCTTAACATTAAGGGATTATTTTGACGACAGGAAATTGGAATTCAACATTTTGAGAATTCAAAATTCTGTGAATGAAACTTTTTGGTCCTAAGGGGAATAAGGTGAGAAACACCTACGTACTTAACATGCAAAAATTACGCCAAAATGGATCTAACTGAAAGACAAATTAGATTTAATTCCCAAAGATTCGTTAAATAAAATAATATATTATGGGCATATTTTTATACTAGGACATTGAAAAATTTCAATAATTTGGGAATTAAACATTTTGGGAAATTCAACATACTGGAAAGTTTTAAACATATTGGCAGGTAAATTCTGCCTTTTAGAAAATTCACCACTTTAGGAAATTCAAAATTTTAGGAAAATAGACATGGTTGAAAATTCAACATTTTAAGAATCCAACTTTTTGGTCCAAGGGAAATAACTTAAGAAACATTATCAACCCTACTGCCTTATTTAAATAGCAATTACCTACGTATTAACAAGAAAAAATACGACTAGGTACCTAGTAATTATTTATACTCAGTAATTTGTACTACAACCCGTATATCCCGTTCACTTTATATGAAATATCCTTCCCGAACCATAATCAGATGTTTTTAAAACACACTTGGTATTTAATTAAAAAGGCACTTAAAGTCAAATTAGCACATAGTTTTAATGAAATAAAAATGACAGAAGGCAATAAAGTTATAAGCCATGCCACTTAAAAACAGCATCAAATATCTTTATCACACAGATATACCTTTTAGTTTAATTATTTGTCTTTCATAGAAATATTCGTAATTTATTTGTGGTTATTTTTTTTATAAATAGAAAAACTGTCACCTTTTATATCAAAAAAAGTGTTTCTTCATTTTCGTGATACCTACTTAAAATATAATATATTTATACTACTTATATTTGTCCCACTGCAGGGCAAATACCTTCTCTTAGATTCGGACTCCAGATTGGCGAATGTCACATGCCTTCGGACCGTGCTCGTGGTTAGTCCTAGGACCTGTCAGTTTCCTCACGATATTTAAGTTAAATTAGATGAGCAATGGAAAGGGAGCAGAGAGGCCTTTGCCGTGCAGTGGGATACTATTTATAGGCTCATAATAAAATAAATAATAAATCAATTTTAATTTCGGAAAAGTTTTCGAGTGTTGTGTGTATTGAAAATAATAATCTTTACCAAACTTGGACTTTTCTCGTTGCTTCCAAATTTCCTTACAGAGTTTTAGAGCATGTTTAACTAGCAAGTGTACCTACAGTGACTTACAAGTTAAAACAATCACGAAGTGGTGTAACTATGGCTGGCAAAAGAGGACCTAAAGTGTACCTATAAAGAATTTGCTAAAACAAACCCATATTTCTAGACTTTTACACTAAATCTAGATTTATATCGACATCGTTGATCGTAAGGGAGTCAATCACCTTTTGCTCTATAGAAATTACATTGTAAATAATAAAATGACTGAGTTTTATATCTTTAACCTGATTTACTTTTGTGAAAAAATCAAATAACTGTTACATTTATTTTGGAGATTTAAAACGCACACGCTACCGTCAAGCTGCACATGCGTCCACCAAAGCTTGACGCAAAATGTTTCGTCAAAAATTTCTACGTGTTTTCAACATTATAGGAATTCGACATTTTGCGAATCTAAATTTTGAAAATTTGAGTTTTCGGAAAATTTAATACCTATTTTAGAAATTGAACATTTTGGTCGTAAAGAATTTAATGCAAGTATGGGTTTTTAAATTCATTAGGTATTGTTTTTACTTCCATATTTATTTGGAATGAAATTAATATTAATTTCAAATTAACTCGAGATTCAATTCCAATTCGTCTTATTATTATTATAGTCTTACGTGTCAGAACATAAACGAGATATGAAACACATAAAGAGCGGGCGTATTTTCACGATTTAATTAAAAAGTTCAACATGTTTAAAGTTTCACGCTTGACGTTATTTGTTAAAAAAAATTAAAAAAAAAAAACATTTATTTCAGATAACGAGATCCATATTACATTTCATTCCATACATTATATTTTAAAATTTTAAAATTAAATAAATAGTACCAAAAATAGAAAATAACATAATCAATCAAGTTAAGCTTGACGCTTGACATTCTCTGTTTCATTTGAGGCTTGAGGCTTGATTTGAGGTTTGAAAATGTGTCAAATCTGGGTCCATATTGGCTCACATAAAATTTTAAGTCCTATTGTTTGTCTTACTACCGATTTGAATTCATAATAATCACTCTTCATAATTTTATCACTCATACTTTTTTTATTCAGACATTTTTATTACTACCATCGGAGCTCATAATAGTTAATGATCATAATTTTTTTATTAATACTGTTACTACCAAGAACAGTTTAAAATCATAATTTTTTTCTTCATAACATTTAATGATCATATTGCTTTAGTTTATAATTATTGTTACTAAGAACATATTTCAACTCATAATATCGTTGTTCAGAATAGCTTACTTTATAACAGACATTTATCATAATTTTTGTATTAATAACGGCAACTTTAACAAAACTTTTTATGAACTACCCCAATCAAACTCTTTGTGAAATTATAAATGGTTTTTGACTTGTTTTCTGGCGATCTTCTTTTTGAAACGGAGTTAACTCATAATGTAATTATATTTTCTATTCTATTATTATATTTCTTCTTAGAAATTACTCTTTAGTTAATAATGTTGTAATAAAAACACTAATGATTAAGATATATCAGGTTTTTTTTATTTATAGTAATTAGGCGCTTTGGCGACCGCTGCCGCGGCACGCTCGCTACGCTCGCTCGCCAAAGCGCTGCGCGTAATCATGTTCTTACATTAACCTAACCTATCCGAGTCGGTGTGCTCCGTATATTTAATTTCAAAATTCAAGTAAGATGACAATAGTAGTTTTATGACAGTAATAGTTTTTATTTATAACATGATGAAGATGACAGTAATAGTTTTTATTTATAGTAATTAGGCGCTTTGGCGACCGCTGCCGCGGCACGCTCGCTACGCTCGCTCGCCAAAGCGCTGCGCGTAATCATGTTCTTACATTAACCTAACCTATCCGAGTCGGTGTGCTCCGTATATTTTATTTCAAAATTCAAGTAAGATGACAATAGTAGGTGAAACAAATGCATGAATAAAGATATTATGATTTTCAATAATTATGCATAAAACACTTATGATTAAGAAATTTATAAAAATGAATATTAGAATAAAACACATGTATGAATATCAAAGTTATTTATTGGAATGATTATGAGTTTCGAGCATTATGATAAACAAATATATTAAAACAAATATTAGTAAAATGAAGTGTATGAATAGTGATATTATGAATTTCAATTATTATATATTTTAATATTTAGTTTTTAAATTTTTTATGAAGAATGATCATTATGATTATAAATGGTATGTGAAACATTTTCGGACCTCCGATGATAGGAGTTAAAATTTTATGTAAGACGATCCGCCCCCGTCAAATCTGTATTTTTGTATTTTTTCTTTATGTTTTTTTTACTTGCATTTTTTTTATTTTGTCTTGTATTATCTGGTACAATAAAGCTATATAGCAATAAAGCTATAGCTATATTAATCTATCTATCTGTCTTGACCTTCTCTGTTATGCTTGACACTTGACTTTCTCTGTTTCGTTTGACGAGTTCTGTTTTGCTTGATGCTTCACGTTCTCTGTTTTGCTCTATGGTTGACGTTCTCTGCTTCGCTTGACTTTTCCTGTTTTGCTTGACGCTTGACGTGCTCTGTTGATTGACTGTGTAAACGAGATTCTAGAGAAGACATAATAAAACCAAAGATAACTAGATTCCCAATGCAAATATTTAATTTATTACCATTCAACATATTCAGAGCAAGTTTTTAATGATGTTTAATAAAAATAAATTAATTTTACAACAATATTAAATGCCTGGCTGCGTGGGAGTCGTGTCTTTTTGCAGTTTTTCTTTTTATTTTAAATCGACGAATTGCAGAGAATTTTGCATCTGCCGTAAAAAGTTTCTCGTTGAAGATTCATAAAAGGAATTGCTTTTCATTTAATCCATCGCAAACAATTTTTGATGGATTAAATGAGAACCTCCTCTTTTTTTGGAAGTCGGATAAAAGTTTTATTATCAAAAGCTTAATTTAACGACTAAATTCAGACATTTTTCTTTTCAATTTTATTTATTAAAATATCACAAATTGTCGGCTAATTTATTCCCTGATTTTCGGCGTTGATAGACAGATCTACTAATTGATTCATCATTAATATGTTAGATAATCTAAATGACTCATTTAAATATGCCGTCCAAATGCGCCATCTGGATAACGGAAAACCAGTTTTATATTTTTGACATTTTTTTCTTTATTTAGTAGGTATAATAATGATAGGATCGTAATATTTTTACATGTAATTCGATATCTGTCTCAATATTTCAATAACAGATCAAATTTTATTAGTGCTAAATAGTACCTAGGTATGTTAATTTTAATTAGTTTTGATTTTTTTATATCTCGGAGATAGATCGGTCCCGTGGGAATCTACAAAAAATCTTGACTTCACTGTCACTTCACTTCCTCTGTCCATTTTTAGGGTTCCGTAACTTAAAAATGGAACCCTTTTAAGATCATTTTGTTGTCCGTCTGTCTGTCCGTCCGTCTGTTCATATTTTATTGAGATGAACTGCGGCGGCGGCGATGGATAAATCCTGCACAGTTTACATATATTAAAAAAGAAACTCTTTGGTAAGTGAAGGCAGACTGGTATATTTGACAGATAGGGCGGCCATTTTGAATTCCATGACCAACTCGATTTGTCCTCCTGTCCCTGTTCCTGTCCTGACTCCTTGTTATTTTTGAAACACGTTTGTTGTATGGGAGCCCCTTTTAAATAATTGTTTTATTTTGTTTTTAGTATTTGTTGTTGTAGCGGCAACCGAAATACATCTTCTGTGAAAATTTCAACCTTCTAGCTATTACGGTTCATGAGATACAGCCTGGTGACAGACGGACGGACGGACGGACGGACGGACAGACAGACAGACAGACAGACAGACAGACAGCGAAGTCTCAGTAATAGGGTCCCGTTTTTACCTTTAGGTACGGAACCCTAAAAATGAAAACGTTTGTGTGTAGGTAAGTAAACGAGTATACGTTTGTTATATTTTTACGCAAAAAAAAAATAATTGGACCAATTAGCTAAGTATGCAATGCACATAGTTGAAGATTTCTACGGGATCGGGACTTACTAGGGTGAAACCTAGCTAGTTATAATAAAATAAATAAATAAATAAATTCTCCGAACAACACACAGCGCCATCTAGCCCCGTGGTAAGCGACTAAGCTTGTGTTACGGTGACTTGACAACGGATATAATACTTATATTTATTTTTCTTTTGTAAATACATACATATTATACATAGAGGGACACCCAGACCAGACACAAATAATATGGAACCAAAAACCATAACCCCTTAGTAAATTAAATAAAAACCTAACTTAAACCCAGTATCAAATTCACTACCAACTAACACATCACCATAGCATTAGCACAAGTATGCACATCACACTGTATGTATTTGATTCCATTCTACAAAATCATGTTATACCTACTATAAGATGTTAATATTCATAGTCTTGTAATAATAAGAAACTCCAAAAGAGTTCATAAAACATAACAATGCGCCTTTTACGGGTAAATACTACCAATTTAATTTGATTTGGTCACCTTAAGCTATAAAAAACCGGCCAAGTGCGAGTCGTACTCGTGCACGAAGGGTCTCATACCATTACTATCACAAAAAAAGTTATTTAAAAATAAAAAAAACGACAAACTTTTTAAATTCACACGATTTGTAAACATAGTTAGATTTTCCCGGGTCTTTATCGCGTATTATTTATTTTCTTACCTCGACGTTTCAACCATGTTACAATGGTCTTGGTCGCGAGGGGGAAAATAAATAATACGCGATAAAGACCCGGGAAAATCTAACTAAAAAAAACGACTTCAAACAGTAGGCTACTAAAAAGGATGACATTTGCTTAATATGCTGAAACCCATCAAAACATTGCTACAGAGAGCGACAAACAAAAATTGGATACATTACATACATACATATGCTCGAAAAACATAACCCTCCATCGGCAGTGAGGTAAAATGCTCATTTGGTGCCCACTTCAATACCTATTTATCTCATTCTGTTCAAATCTGTGAAAATTTCAACTGTCTGTCTAATAGAATAACCCTTTTACTAATAAAAGGATCCCGTTTTTACCCTCTGGCTACGGAACCCTAAAAACGAACATGATATTATCAATTGCACAATTTGATGTTGTTAAAAATATTTAACCCAGTGTGCCCACTGTTAGCAAATAGTTAGAAAATTTTCAATGTGTGGGTTTACTTGTGTATTGTGTAAACAATAAAAATATGTTTCGAGTAGTTAAGTATAATGTAACGCTCTATGTCGAGGGAAGGGATACCTACTCTTTTCTCCATGCAAACTTTACAAACGTAGAAAATTTATTTTCAAGGAAAAATAGCATTCAAAAATTTTCACTTGCGGCGAGGCTTGAACTCGCGTCTTTGGGTCAGTACCCCAACGTCTATACCAACTAGACTACGGAAGTTGGTATAGACGACGAAAAAAATGCTAAGGTACCTATTAAAAAATCATTTTCCGCGTACAGATATAAAAAAAATATGCGGTCGAATTGAGAACCTCCTCCTATTCTTGAAGTCGGTTAAAACATAGAGGCATGGTCATTACTGCGATATAGGTTTTATGGCATAAACATAATTTTCTTTTATTGTATTCATCCAGGGAGAAAACAGTCTACTTCGTTTGTAAAGTTTGTATGGAGAAAAGAGTAGGAAGACTTCCCCCTTAATATACCTACCTTATGTCTATAAAATAAATAAATAAATATAAATAAATAAATTCTGTGAACAACACACAGCGCCATCTAGCCCCGTGGTAAGCGACTAAGCTTGTGTTACGGTGACTAGACAACGGATATAATACTTATATTTATTTTTCTAAAAGGCTTTGTCCTAACTGACTGACTGATCAACGCCTAAACCACGAATAGTAGAGAGCTGAAATTTAGACAGTGTGTTCTTTATGTATGCAGGTTAGGTATCCGATAAGATTTTTGAAAATTCCCTCAGGATCGGGACTTATGCGGGTAAAACCGCGGAACACAGTTCCTGTGGTAATAATATCCTATCCTTCTAATATTATAAAGCTGAGAGTTTGTGAGTATGTATGTATGTGTGTGTGTGTTTTTTTTTTTTATAAATAATTTCTCCGAACAACACACAGCGCCATCTAGCCCCATGGTAAGCGACTAAGCTTGTGTTACGGTGACTAGACAACGGATATAATACTTATATTTATTTTTCTAAAAGGCTTTGTCCTAACTGACTGACTGATCAACGCCTAAACCACGAATAGTAGAGAGCTGAAATTTAGACAGTGTGTTCTTTATGTATGCAGGTTAGGTATCCGATAAGATTTTTGAAAATTCCCTCAGGATCGGGACTTATGCGGGTAAAACCGCGGAACACAGTTCCTGTGGTAATAATATCCTATCCTTCTAATATTATAAAGCTGAGAGTTTGTGAGTATGTATGTATGTGTGTGTGTGTTTTTTTTTTTTATAAATAATTTCTCCGAACAACACACAGCGCCATCTAGCCCCATGGTAAGCGACTAAGCTTGTGTTACGGTGACTAGACAACGGATATAATACTTATATTTATTTTTCTATTGTAAATACATACATATTATACATAGAGGGACACCCAGACCAGACACAAATATTTATTTTTTAAGCATAAATACTTGCACCCGGCGGGAATCGAACCCGCAACCTCCTGCATTGCAGTCGCGCTTTCGCACGACGCGCCACCGAGGTCGTCAATTTTTTTTTTTTTTTTCAACAATTTTCGTCGTGTTTGTTACTCAATCACCGCTCAACCGATTACCATGAAACTAGGTATGTAGATCGCTGGAGATCTGGAATAACACATAAGCTACTTTTGATCCCGATATTCTCGCGGGATCGGGACTTACGCGGGTGAAACCGCGAGACGAAGCTAGTCGTAAATTATACCAAGTGTAGGAAAAGACAGAACCTAAATAACTTACAACATAAAATTGTTGCATTCGTTATAAAGGCTCGTCTTGGAGTCGTGCCCATCAACAATAGAGTTGCAATCAAATTGGTTTTCACTCCAGCGGTCACTTGGAACAACTTCCTTGTAGGACAATTGGTTTACAAAACTTTGAAATACCACTGCGCAGGAGTTTGATGTAGTGGACATTTGGTCAAGCCGAAAAAAAGTGCTTCTTTTGACGGCCTATGTGGCGTGTTGGGCGAATGCCCGTGTGCAACGCAGGTTCGATTCCGGCAAGAGACAGGTGATAAATGTTTAATTAAAAAAAATATAAAATGTTTTGGAGCGACCATAGTACAAGCTTAGTTGCTTAGTTTGGAGCTTTATGGCTCTAAATATTAAATATTAAATTTCTCAGTTTTAAAAAAAGGTCCTGGCAACAATTAAGTAGAACTCGAGTAATCAACGAAAGACTATGCCAACCAACCGCTTTGGGAAACACTAGAGTTTTCCTATAGTTTTTCACTAAATCGAAACGAACGCGGGTCTTCTTCTTCTTTTCGTGTAGGTAGTGGTGTGGCTCATTTGGTTTTAGAGTTTTTAGGTGTTCGCCCTAAGGCCTCTTACTTGACCTAACGACTGCTATCGGAGATACCAACCGGGACCAACTACTGAACGTACCTTCCAAAGCACGGAGGAGCACGAGACAGTGATTTTGCGTCACCGCGCTGCCCCATTCTAGGTAGGCTAGGCTAATGAGCCCATCATTAGCCTAGTGAACGTATGTAAAACCGCGGGACGTAGCTAGTGTTCAAATATAATCAAGCAGGTAATAGATAAAATTATATAATTCCCACAGCGAACAATGTTTCTGATAAAAGTTAATGACAATCATTACGTTGTCACTATCTGATGTCATTAGCACTGTATTCGTAAACAAATCAAACAAAAGAAAACATAATAAAAATAAAAAAATCTCACACAGTTAAAGTCGTCGTAAGTAGTTCTAGTGCTTCTGGTCTAGAAACAGTCAGTAAATTCATTTATAATTCACCATTTCTTCCTGTAATCTCTGGGTATCCATAAAATGCTTTGTCCTGAATGACTGACTGATCAACGCCCAGCCTAAACGGCTGAAAGTAGAAAGCTAAAATTTAAAGAGTGTGTTCTCCAAATGATGAAGGCATCCAATAAGAAAGGGTTCTCGAAATTCCAAAGGGATCATTCGAATTTTTTGCATTAAGAAGCTTTTCAATAATACACGGTGCCCCAAATTGTAAGTGGCATTTCAGTATTTTTAAACTCTAACACCCATATTTATAGACGAGTTAAGACAAAGTTACTTTGGCTAAGTAAAGACTGCCACATTTTCGCTGACGCTGAAAATCACTGACAAGAGCAGGACAAATGCATAACAACTAGTAAATTACTCTATAATATAATAGAGCGGTGTTGGTCTAGTGGTAGATTCCCCGACTTTCATTCCGAGAGTCGTGGGTTCGAATCCAGGCTGACCGCGCACCGATGTCTTTTTCTTTAAGAAAAAGTTCTTACGGTGAAGGAAAACGTCGTGAGGAAACCGACATGTCCTCGGACTCACCACGGTTCGAAGGCAAGGGATCCGGAGTAGGATCTCGTGGCGTCTTATACTGCTTAACTCCTCTAAGAAATCACGTACAATGGCCCAATTGTGAGCCTAAGTGCGGAAAAAGGCACAGCGAAACTTAACTTACTCTACCCGTTTATAAATGCTCCTGTTAAATTCAGCTGTCATGCTAAAGACGGACATAACCTCGAAATAATTGGGCTAAAATCTAAAAGTGAAACAGTTGTGAATCAAAACAATCGTTCTTACATAAATGTCTTCATTAACCTCGTAATAAATATGAATGCCACGGTGAACTATCACGCAATAACAGTAACTGTCAATACACTTCACTCGGAATTGTAGGCAGGTTTGAAAAGAAATAGATGTTTAGGAATAAATTGAAAAGGATTATAGAATGAGGTTTTGAGAAGTGCGGTCGTATGATAGCCACTTTACGATAAGTTTACGTAGTGATAAACTTTATTTAACGTTTAAAGGTAAGATTTTGCCTTAATCAACTGCTTTTAAATGCGTAAAGAGTTATGATTGACTTTTAAGTAAGGGGATAATTGTTCCTAGCTAAGCCACACTTTTCTGAACGTGTGCCATGGAGCTTATCTTTGTATCAATTGACGTTGTGGTTTTTACGGTCGGCTTCCATACTAAGTAAATAAATAAATAAATAAATAAAATAAATATTGCACGAAGTTACACACAGCGCAATCTAGCCCCAAACTAAGCACTAGGCTTGTACTATGGGTACTAGACAACGGATATACTACATATTATACTTTTCTTTTGTAAATACATACATATGATACATAGAAAACACTGAAAAAAAAAACAGTATAAAGGCTATATTATACAGGGTGGTCCAACTAGTGACGTCAATAAACTTTTTTTAGATTCCTCACACCTTACACGTATCCGAAAATACCCCATGTATGTTCTGCGATTTTTTGTAGTTTAGGAGTTATGGCCTTTTTTCTCATTTTCTACTAAAATGCGACCACTGAGACCTATTTGGTTATACTAACGCAATAATTTAGATAATTGGCTGATTTCTTTTCAAATGCGGAGCTAGATAATAGGGTCATGTTACCTGTTACAAAAAAAGGCATAACACAAAAGAAACTGCTACAAATAAAAAAAAGTATTTCATAAAGAGAGCGTAGACAAAACGCTATAAACACTTTAAAGAGCAATTAAAAGAAAAACTCGCCTATTATTTATTTTCCAAACTAACTTCAAAAACTTCCTTACTTCATTAGCTATCTATACTATTAATTTGCTATAATGTCACCTACAATCTGTGCACAAAAAAAAGTTCTACGACATTCCGTCATGAAATAATTAACAATTTTCGATGAGCCCGACAGGGATTTTCAGTTTCAAGGTCGTTGACGTTGATACTCTTCTTAAAGTGTTTATAGCGTTTTGTCTACGCTCTCTTTATGAAATACTTTTTTTATTTGTAGCAGTTTGTTTTGTGTTACGCCTTTTTTTGTAACAGGTAACATGACCCTATTATTCAGCTCCACATTTGAAAAGAAATCAGCCAATTATCTAAATTATTGCAGTTAGTATAACCAAATAGGTCTCAGTGGCCGCATTTTAGTAGAAAATGAGAAAAAAGCCCATAACTCCTAAACTACAAAAAATCGCAGAACATACATGGGGTATTTTCGGATACCCCCAGGTGTGAGGAATCTAAAAAAAGTTTATTGACGTCACTAGTTGGACCACCGTCCAACTGGACGGTGGTTTTTGTTTTTGGTTTTTGGACACTGTATGTCCAAAAAAATTAGACGGACGAAGTCGCTGGCACTAAAAAATCAAGAAAACCAATCCTCAATCCAATTGCTTGATAACTCAATTGATAACTATAATTACTATTAGAAACACGGATGATGGGCGGAAATCGTGTAAGTAAGTTTAAAAAGTGTTTTTGATGATATTTAACTATGAAGGAAGTATTCTCTAAAATTGTTCGAATCATGCATATTTTTTCAAAGAAAATCGATAGTTCACGGCACATTTTTATAATAATTAAAGATTCGTTTCTATTTGAAACGGTCTGAGTGATAGCGGGATCGATTCACGCCTTGATCGAATTTGTGAGGAATTTTGGGTTTTTGTAACAGATCATTAATTTTAAGCTATGCGACCCACTGCGGCACTTCGCACGGACGTTTAGTGTATAGTTAGTACCTAGGTACATAATGTAATGCATATAATCTATCCATATCTATACTAACTAATATTATAAAGAGGAATTATTTGTATTTGTGTGTGTATGTTTGTAATAAATAAACTCAAAAACTACGTCCCGTGGTTTCTCCCGCGTAAGTCAAGATCCCGTGGAAATATCGGGTTCAAAAGTAGCCTATGTTACTCATCTAATAGTGAAAGAATTTTAGAAATCGGTCCAGGAGTTTTTGAGTTTATTAATTACAAACATGCATAGGTACACACAAACACAAATACAAAAATACAAATCTAAATCTTTCCTCTTTATAATATTAGTGTAGATGTAGATTTAAAGACGCCATTTTGTACATAGGTACATACCAGGACATACAAACTCAGGCATCATAGATGTCTATTCCTCGCAGTGGAAAATATGCGATGTAGCAAGAATAGAACCTGCAACCTTCTGTGACAGACGGATACCTAGGTTGTAAGAGATGATACGACGGGCAACATAGGTTATCCACATATCCACTTAAATTACGCAATGTAAACCCGATGATGACGAATGTCCTAGTACCACCAACTTATCTGCTCAGGCGGGGAAAAACAGAACTAAATATTTGCTCTTAAAAATCAATAGTTTTGATGTAGGCTACCGCCATCGCTGCCTGCACAGGCTTAGATGAAAACAAAAAACAGCAGATACGTTACCTAGTCTCGGAAAATGAGACGATAAAACTGCGTCTAGCTGACGCACTAGCCTCAATCGTATTTTAAACCGTTGGCGCGTGAGCACGTGCTGTCACACTGCGATTATCTTTTTGAAATCCATAAGAATGTCTTTTTGCTTATTTAAAAATGCCAGAATCATTCTTAAAGACAAATGTTTTTAAATACAAAAAAAGCTATTGCCATACAACGCGGCAATGCTGCCAGCGTTATGAGTACCTTTGCGCCGGGTACAATTCGGGGTGGGTTATTTTAATATAAGTAGTTATTACAATCCTTTTATGAAAATGCATGTAGGTGTTTCTAGCTCATTTTTCGAATACGCAACGTTACAATATACCGTATTTACTATTTTTGTTTTCATCTAAGTGTACAGGTGACTTTGTCGAATTATAATGGCGGACGGAAATAGCGCGACCGGATGTGACGTCACGTCAGCTCGCTCGCCCGTGAAGCCCCATGTCTGCAACATGGCGGTTTATCAACACATTGCGATTTATTATAATTTAGAACGGTTTTAAGGATTGTGTGGGTTTTATTGCATAATATTTTGCATATAATAGTGTAGTGGGATAACTGTGAATTTATTTCGATGTGGTTTTGTTTTTGAATATATTTTTATAGTTACATTTCATTTTCTTACCTTGACGTTTCAACCATGTTACAATGGTCTTGGTCGCGAGGGGACTGACTTTTATTGGGGGGAGGGGGACTTTTTATGGGTTATTTTTAACCGACTTCCAAAATAGGAGGTGGTTGTTCTTTCAACTACATTAGACTTTTTGATGCGGTCTATTTGTATTTGAATTTCTATTCTCATAATAAGTCGGTCGTCTAACGCCAACTAAACTAAATATTTAGCTTCGCTCGCATATATCGCATAGTCTATTCAGTTTCGAGACCTTTACAGGTACCTACCTTTGTCAGGATTGACCTGATGATTAGAAGATAGGTGCCTGTAAAGATCTCGAAACGTAAAACAATGCTAAAGTGATTAAAACCGAAAAATGAGTTTTATTTCAATCCAACATCGCGAAAACCTAAATTATATTTGATATTAGATATCTACTAATATTTATATAATCGGGGGGAATCAAACCCGCAACCGTCTGAGTATTAACCAGATAAATGTCGTAGGATAATTACATAAACATGTTTTTTGCGAAAATCATTGGTTTTTTTCCAAAAAAAACCTAATGATTAGACATTGGCTATATTTCTTAATCTTAATGAAATAAGTTGGGTTTTTTTGCAAAATATATATTATAAGTAAATACTTATATACCCATGCCATCAACATCTCTAGAATCCGTAAAATAGGTAGAAAATCCACATGTTTACTACTGCATTTTAATTTTTACTGCTTTATGTCCTATGCTATAATGTTTATTATTTACAACTACACTCTAACTCTAAAACGATGACCGGTGAATCTCTCGCAGACTGGAGACTTGTTATCGGCCGATACTTTGTGGCATTAAAAGACTACTGCTGCAGACTGTCATATACACACGTCGACTATTATTACTAGGTTTCTAAATTTCACCTACCTACTGTGTAAATATATAAATTAAATTAAAAACATTACTCCAGACAAATAAACACACATAATATAAACACATTACATGCCGACCGCAAAACATATACAAATTTAATTGAATCCATCAATTAAAATAAAATCGGAAGACATATGTATATGTATCATAGTTATCGGACTTCACTCATTTACTCACACACATTCACTCACCCTCATATACCCAATTCCCCTCTCATTGCAAAATTTATTAAGTATGCTCATTTAAAACCAGATAAACATGCCTGCACTCATGCCTGTCATGCACACTCACTGAATGCTGGTTAACCTGTAGTAAACATATTTTGGCTTTTGTAATTAACGTATGACATACAAAATTTGTGAATTTTTCAGTAGAAAAATAATTGTAAATTGCAAATAGAGTACATACCATACCTGACTGTAAACTGATTGTATAATGTAAAGAAATTCTGGATTCCACGATACAGGCTTTGCCTAGTGTGGAATTTACCGTTGATAAAATGTAATACTTCTTTTTGGTCAATAAAATATTATTATTTATTATTTTATTTATTAAAAATATAACATTAAAATTAAATAACTTAATATTGTAAATAATAATGGAATACAAAAGTCTATGAATCATTTAAAATTACTTAAAATCTTCCCACAAATTACCGACAAAATAACGGTTGATTTTAATCACAAACAGTTTAATGTAGAAAAAAACCTCTTTTAGTTTTGGAAAAAAGTGGCTGTGACATACGGACGGACAAACAGACAGACAGACTTACATGACGGATCCATAAAGGTTCCGTCTTTTGCCATTTGGCTAGGGAACCCTGAAAACAGGACTTTTCATCTAATATAGACGTTATGTTGCTCTGTAGCAAGCAATTTTTAACTCATGCGAATTCTGTCACTGTAGTACCCGGGACATCAGAAAAACAAGTAATGGAACTACCGCGTTATTTGCACACGATAATGGTTAGTTTTTTTTAACAGTTTGCATTTTTAGTCAAATGAAAATTTCATTGCGATTACAGGCAGATTAAGAAGTCGCCAGTCTACAACGATCTTGTTGTAAAATAGTACCGCTACAAAAATCTACTACTGACCTAGTGGTGCATTACAATGTTGTAATATTGCTATTAAATTGTAAATTACAATGTAAGCCAGTTGTAACCTTACGCTATGGTTGTAAATATAAAGCTTTGGCCTAACAGTAGCTTCATTGGGAGCTTAAGAGGACAGTCTACCTACTCTTTCTCCATACAAACGTAGTCGACTGTTCGTAGTCGAAGACATTAGAGTAAATATGTTTATGCCATAACAGCTATATATATCTGCCATGACCATGCCCGGAAATAAAATTAACAAAAATTGAAAAATAAAAATCAGACAGTGACTAACAGTCATGGCTGATATAGGACTGATGGTATTAACATATTTTTTCTAATATCTTTATCCAGGGAGGAAACAGTCGACTGCGTTTGTAAAATCTGTATGGAGAAAAGAGTAGACTGTCCCCTTAAAAGGTAGGTAAATTTAAGTTTTTCTTAATTACTTCATTTTATTTTAATTATATCGTGAAAATAATAGAATTCGCCGTTCGGATTAGAACTTATGTAGTGCATACGCGATTTTAAGACCCGGGAAAATGTAAATAAATACCTCCTTACAAATAAACGATGACTAACTTTATGTAACGTTTGTCTTGAAGTTTGTGTGACATGAAGTTTTAAAGCCATCAGACTGTGACAAACGTGTAACATAAACTTAGTCATCGTTTATTAATAAGGGGGCTTATAGATAAGATAGGTAGACGGATTAAAGCTAATATTTTTTTTTAAGTGCTTAAGCCTGCACTGAGCTTTCATAAAAATATTTTAAAGGAAAAAAAGATAGGTAGGTAGGTCTTTTTTTCCTAAACTTTCGCAAAAGTTTAGGAAAAAAAACTTTCGCAAAAAAACACAACGCACGATTGACGCAAGGCGGGATTCGAAAAAACAACGCATCTTTACTCAATCCGGGAGTACTGACTGTATCCTTTTTTTTCCTTTAAAATAAGCTAGTTTCTCATTGAAATCAAAACCTCGATATCCTATCCTATTCTAACGGTTTTCCCTACCATTTTATGCAAAACTTAAAACTGCTTGCGGATAACGTCCCGGACTGCCGAATGCATCGACAGAACCCATAACACCTCGCTCTTTACAGATTCCTTATTGAAAATTTACATGGAGATGGGCAGATCTGCAGTCTTGTATGCTTATTGGTATTTTATGCAAAATAATCGAGCCAGGATTATTTTACTTGAGAAGTAGGACAGTAGTTAAAGATATCTGAAGGCGGAACCAGGCATCGCGAGGCGTGCGTCGCGAATGGTTCGTCACGTAAAGAATTAGACGTCTTCACTAATTTGCCACAAAATTACAAAAGTGTAGTCAAAAATATTGTAGGTTAGGATTTTTTCTTTTTTAGCATATCTATTTTTATTTGAATGTTGTGCATGAATTTAGTTATTGTTAAGTACTTTTACTATTTTTGTGTGAATGTCTTAGTTTGTGTTCGGTTGTTTTGACTTTTTAATAAATAAACCTGAGGCATGCGTGATAACATTTATGCATTCCTCCCACACGACACATGCTCAAGCTGAGCACGCAAACAACCACGCACAGGATTCGTCAGTAGAACAATAGAAAAATACCTGTCCGTCCACACGGAGCGCACGGTTCGCACTGAGGCGGCGCGGCATTCGCAACGATCGTATGACGCGAATGCTCACTGTGAGTACACACGTCCATACAGCCCGAGGCATGCGATGCGAACCATCTCAACGCACCCCTCGCGATGTCTGGTTCCACCTTAATAAGTGGGTAGGTAGTTAGTGCCTATTTGAATTAATCGTATCGATATAGGTGGTCTGTAAAACCAGCATTAGATAGAGAGATGTAGGTACGCTTTATTTGCACAACAAACAATAAACAAAACTAACAGAGTCCCGCTGTTGCACCCGCGTAAATCCCGATCCCGTGGGATTTTCCAAAATCCCTCTCTTAGTGGATCGTTACACAAAGAACACACTCTCCAAATTTCATGTCTCTAGGGACCAGCGGTTTGGGCTATGCGTTGATATATAGATATTATCAATCAGGACTTTACAATATCATTATTTATAGGTTTTATGGGTCTATCACTTAAAAACAGATTTCTTATCGGAAGCCTTTCTTAATCCGATCTTAAACTAGGCTTAAACTTCTTAGACTTCGTTATAATAAAAAGTAATATATTAATATATATTATATATTATATATACTATAATATATATTTATAGTAATATCAAAGTGTTGATGAAAAGCCCTATAAAATTTTATTACAGTCGAGCAATTCGCAAGTATTTTCCAGTTCTCAATCACGAAATAAAATCTAAATTGCTTAATTATTTACAATGAAAGTAAAAATGTTCTCTAGATAATAAATAAATAACGTTATAAAAGGTACCATAATAACAAGTTTTTCGCGCCAAAATGGTGTTTTAAATTATTATTATGACAACTGAACACACCTTATGACTAAGATTTGATATTATAAAGTTTATTCATAAAATGTCACATAAATAACAACACAAACACACACAAAGTCAATCAAATAAACCACCCCTGATCGTACCTGGCGCAAAGGAACCAAGGATGCTGGCGGCATTACCCCTTTGTATGGCAATAGCAATCCTTTGCACCAAATACGATCCGGAGCGGTAGTCAAGCCCTTGACCTATTAATGTATTTCAACATATTTCACGGTTTTTGGGAGGGGTTTAGACATTTAACCAACCATGCTTGTCTAATTGCGGTAGGTGTGCAGTAAGCCACCTAACTGGCCCTTTCGACGAGGGATGGAGGGAGGCCTTTGTCCTGCTGGGACAAAATAGGCTAAAAATAAAAAATAAAATGAATTTCAACATATTAAGGTGCATTTAGACCAAACGAAAGAATGCTCATTCTAGCCGCACTACGTCATATTCTTTTAATGTAAACGGACGTAGAGCATTCTTTCGTTGTTCTGTCTATGTCTGTTTCAATAAACATTCACGATAGAATGCTCGTGTTCTAGCTCTAGCTCTGTGTTCGTTTGGTCTAAATGCACCTTTATTAGATAGATAGAACGCTTTATTGTTCTCAGCAAAAATAAATTACAATAAAATAAAGTACAAAAAATCTTAATCTATAGTGGCACAATAGGCGGCCTTACCACCTAGGCCTTATTACCTAGGTATCTATTTTATATAGGTACTTAAAATAATCAAATTCCTAAAAGATCTACATAATATCAATCCAGAGCCCAAACCGCTGGCTCTAGAGACGCCATACTAATTTTAGACCTTCGGGTTAGATCGCGTTATAGATAACTTTATGGTATTTAATTACCCCGACGTTTCGGTTTCCTAGAAGACACGTTTGGAGATTGTTTTCTTTGTGGTGTGTAGGTAGGTAACTTAGAAAGGGTTTTTGAAAAATTCCCTGGGATCAGGACTTACGGGGGTGAAACCGCGGGACCGCAGCTAGTATATCATTTACAGCCCACATAAATAGCAGGTCACTCAAACAGATCACTATTTTGCAACTTAAACTCCTTAAAACATGCACTTCCACCAACACTTACGCAATCAAAGCAATCCACATACCTTCCATACCATGCAGCTAATGGGCAACAACCATATAAAGTGTCACTTGTCAGTTGAACGCACTGACCTCCATGGTACAAGTCGCTGGGACAGGTCATACATAACGCACTGAATTTTGTGTCGATTTGATCTGCGCCATGTTGCGCTGTTGTCGCGCATTTTGTATTGAAAGTGATGATAACCGTCCGTGGAACTAATAGTTTCGTCCGCCACCATCACTTTCAATAGAAAATGCGCGACAACAGCGCAACATGGCGCAGATCAAATCGACACAAAGATCTAATGTCATTTTGTATGGTATACCAATTCCAGCGTACCTACTTGTATAGTTTCATTTCAGTATCAACAACCATATAAAGTGCCACTTGTCAGTTGAACGCAACAAAGTAAGGCAAGTTAGTGACAAAAACGACTCCGACGCTATGCAAACATAGCTGTACTTAGATGTAACTTGGAATTGATATGTCACAGTGTTTGTTTACTCTAAAGTTAGCGTGTTTCACGGATTTTACTTGAGTATGTGTACAGTTTAAGACCACAGTTCACTAAGTAGTTAATTTAAGTTAGTTCATCATCATTGAGCTTAGTATGGTACCTATATCACCGTATATTGGATCACTCTTTGCAGATATAACGTTTCATCGAAATCACTTTTAGACAATGATTGGTTTTCCGAAAAAATCCCTTGCCGACTGAACATTTCGCCGGATGCGAATCATCCGAACGATGTTGGCGCTTGCATCCCTCTTGGGAGCCCGAGGACTTTTACGTCTCCACTGCGCACGATCTTTGGCATCCCGCGTAGTGAGGCCATTTGCACATAAATCTGCCCTTACGACGTCAGGCCAGCTTTTCTTGGGTCTTCCCAATCTGCCGCGGCCAGGTGGAGGCGCTATAGCAAGAAATTTCCTACGTGACTAGCCGGTTTTCGTAACGTGACGTGATGGTACCACTGTAAGCCGAATTCTTGCAATTTGTCTGCAATGTCTCGGACATGAAACTCCGATGCTTCTTACAGTTGTCCAGCTTCTATCAGTTCCTGGTACACCTATAATAGGGATGTCGCAAGCCCGCTAAGCACATTAAAATGAAAAAAAAAAATGAAATTATTTATTTGCTTAGTTTATTAGTATTTATTTAAATATGGTACACAATGGTTCTTAAAATGAATGTTAGTCCCATATATTTCACCAAAAAATTGGCGTGCAAAGTTTTAGGTAAATTAGTTAATTGTATTGTTAAAAAAAAAACGAATTTGCGATTAATCTATTGGCTAAATTCACAATTTGTACATCGGACTCCGTTCGGATCGGTCATTGGACTTTTTGTTGTCATGTCAGATAAACCTTCGAAGGAAATCTTCTCTTCTATGGCCTACAAGCCAAGTTACAAGTTTATGATGCTTAAAACATTTTCTAAAAATACTTAAGTAAGTAAACCACCTACCTCCATTAGTCATGCGTCATAAATCTAAGTGAAACACTTAGCGCCTAATGTTTTTTTTAGTTTGATTTGTAATAAAAAAAACTTTGTAGGATTTTAAACACAAAACTGGGATCAGGGGGTCTATTATTTTTTTTACGTACGAACGGACGATCGAAAATTTCAGGCGACTGACTTTTAAAACGAAGTTTCTACTATTTTCTACTACTACAATTAATCCTGAATGAACGAAATGTTTAGTTTTTTCCGGGTTAGAAGTCCGGGTAGAGTTCTGTTTAATATCGAAAATCACTACATTAATAGTCGCTACATAAAAGACATCATATCGATGGTATACCTACACTGCATTGACAGTTCACTATATCGCAGATACGCTACATCGAAGATACGCTACATCGAAAGGACATTATATCCATAGTACACTGCATCGACAGTTCACTACATCGAAGAAACGCTACATCGAAAGGACATCATATCCATAGTACCTACACTGCATCGACAGTTCACTATATCGAAAGTACGCTACATCGAACAGACATGATATCGGTGGTTTAAACTGCATTGACAGTGCACAATATCGTATAATAAAGTTGTAAGAAAGTTAGTCGTCTAACGAGGACGTCACGACTTTTCTAAACTTTCGTACGACTACCATCAGCGTCAAGTAATTTTTTCGATAAAACCGATGGCGATACGAAGTGTGGTGGGCTAGCTAATAAACAATAAGTTGCGCTTCTTTGACAAATAAAACACAATTTAACAAAAAAAAAAAACTGTAATGTCAAAAGCAATAAAGGAAATCTACAATTGGAAGCCACAAAAGAGCGGAAGAAGCTGGCCGGCTAACATTTCTCATGCGAAAATTTCATGGTCAACCTATTCGTAGCATTACCTAGTCCTTATGTCGATGGATTAGGGTTCATTTTATAGTAAATTTAGTACTAGATTGTCCATAATGTTCGTTGACAATCATCGTGTTTACCGACCGTGGAGATGAGAGATATTCGGTTTTTGTAATGTTTAAATTGGGGAACGGTATTAAAATAATATCTGTTACAATTCGTTGGGTTCGTGGAATCAAGATTTTGGCTTACGAAATGTAAAGAAATAAAATTATTGCGACAACAGAAATACATCTTCTGTGAAAATTTCAACTGTCTAGCTATCACGGTTTATGAGATATAGCCAGGAGGGGTATTTTAATTCTACGAACGAACGAACGAACGAAAGAAAGAAAATCTGTAATCCGTCCTTCAAAACCGTCAGAAAATAAAATATAAATGGCTGATAATTTTTTTTTGCAATAAATATATTTTCTCTATCCAAGGAGGAAACAGTCGATTATATTTGTAAAGTTTGTATGGAGAAAAGAGTAGGTAGACTTTCCCCTTAAGAGCCCTATAGCCGCTAAACTGAAAATCCCTGTCGGGCTCATCGAAAATTGTTGATTATTTCATGTCGTAGAACTTTTTTTTTGTATATGGATTATAGGTGACATTGTTTTCTACATTTTGGTGAAGTTTTATGACAAAAACCTCCGATTGGTGCAAAGCCTATCCTAATTTTAGACAAAAAATGTCTTTTTTGGCTAAAATGTTGATAGACTTCAATACGTTTCGACATATTTGTCTAAAAACTGCTCTAAAATGTCGGAAACAATGTAACCTACAATCCATACACAAAAAAATGTTCTACGACATTCCGTCACGAAATAATCAACAATTTCCGTTGAACCCGACATGGATTTTGAGTTTAGCGGGTATAGGGCTCTTAAGTAAGCGTTTGATTCAAAAATAGACGCACATATAAGTAACTACCGGACCCTGGCTGTTCCAAATTGGCCATATCGGTCTCAGACCGAAACAGAAAAAAAAAAAAAAAGTAACTACCGATTATGCTTATTTCTGGAAACTTAATATTTTACCTATTTGTTCTAGATAGGTATTGAATACAGGACACCTACAAAACTAAATTGAATGTATAATTTTCGTTTAAATTCGACTCTGAGTTTGATTTGTGTGAATTGAAATTGACCGCTCCCCTCTATTTTAAATGTCTAGGTATTTATTTGCCATTGTATTTTATTACGATACCTTCCTAAATATGGTCAAAGCGATATTATTATTCTTATCCTTTCTTCTTTATTTCGTACCTATCGTGGTGTCGCTCACCTAGTGAGTTAACCCCATGAGCTTCTTGTGGTTTCTTCTCATCGGAGGGCGCGTTCCGAAACCACAGTAAAATCTCGAGATTTCTAAACGTGTAACTTATAAATCGTTCTTAATGAATAAATATATTTAACTTTGACTTAAGAGGATAGTCTCCATTCTCTTTCTCCATACAAACGTAGTCGACGTTTTCCTCCCTGGATAAAGACATTAGAGCAAATATGTTTATGCCATAAAACCTATATCTGTCATGTCATGACTATGCAACTACCTTTTGATTTTTTTCATTTTCTAATTAGAATAGTAAAAAAAAAAAAGATAAAAAAAGTGAAAAGGTAGATGCATAGCCATGATAGATATAGGTTTTATGGCATAAACATATTTCCTCTAATGTCTTTATCCAGGGAGGAAAACGTCGACTACGTTTGTATGGAGAAAGACAATGGAGACTGTCCTCTTAAGAGGAGTATATACGCCAACGACCTTGAAACTGAAAATCCCTGTCGGGCTCATCGAAAACTTTTGATTATTTCATGACAGAATGTCGTAGAACTTTTTTTTGTGCACAGATTGTAGGTGACATTGTTTCCTACATTTTGGTGTAGTTTTAAGACAAGAACCTCCTATTGGTGCAAAGCCTATCCAAATTTTAGACAAAAAATGTCTGATTTGGCTAAAATGTCGATAGGCTTCAATACGTTTCGACATATTTGTATGAAAACTGCACTAAAATATCGGAAACAATGTCGCCTACAATCTGTACACAAAAAGAAAGTTCTACGACATTCCGTCATGAAATAATCAACAATTTTCGATGCACCCGACATGAATTTTCAGTTTTTCAGAATAGGGCCCTTAAGTATTAGAGTTTCAATTCGCCCTAACACCTCTAACTTGACCTAATGACTGCTATCAGAGATAACAACTGGGTCCAACTCCTAAGCGTGGCTATGTATAATATTTATTTACAAAAGAAAAATAAATATAGGTATGTATTATATCCGTTTTCTAGTCACCGTAACACAAGCTTAGTCGCTTACCACGGGGCTAGATGGCGCTGTGTGTTGTTCACAGAATTTATTAATTATTTATTATTCCGAAGCACGGAGAACCTCGAGAAAATGATTTTTTGTCACAAAAATTATCGGTCACCCATTCAAGTAAAGACCGCGCCAAGCGTTGCTTAACAAGCACGACCGTTCAAGATCGGCAGGTATAGCAAGGCCAATGAGCTCCTTGTTGTAGGGCAGCCAAACACTAGGGCGTGGGAAAAAATAATTTTGATTGTTTTTTTTTTTGTAAAATATAATAATCGGGGCTCTGAACTTTGGTACAACAACAAATATTAAAGGATGAACTTTACTCCACAATGAGTTACCTACGTTTATGATTTTAATGAATGAGTCATAGAGTAAGCAGCGCCCGCGCATTCTAAATCGTGAGTTCGTTCACCTTCTAACTAACGATCTGTAAATAGGGCCGTGAAATGGAACCCATGGGGCTTCTAAATCGTAACAGGTCAAAAAATAACAAATAAATAAATATCGCACGACGTTACACACAGCGCAATCTAGCCCCAAACTAGGCTTGTCCTATGGTATGGGTACTAGACAACGGATATACTACATTTTTTTTTGTATTAAATTACATATGATTCACTCATTTATTTACATTCTTACATTAAGGTTTTTATAAAAATAAACTAAATACAAAATCACACATCACCACAAAACCTATAAATAAAATTCTACCCAAGTAATAAACTTATATAAAATTAAATCTAGGTACAGGTCCCATAAACAATGTATAAACTTTGCACAAAAACAGTAAACTACTATAAAAACCTACACTGCATTCGGGCTCTCTCCAGATGCCCCACAGAGGTCGTACTAGTAGGTATTACCTACCTTATTAAAATGTCTAAAAATCAAATGTATCTCACTTAGTCAGACCGGCTCCATTCATTATTTCGATCAAGGGCTGCGAATAACCTGGCAGATTTGGATTCCATATGGATCCATTTCGATTATGCACCTAGTCCAACCGACTACGCGACTGCCAAAAAAAGGACAAGATAACCTCAGCTACATAAATAGCATCCTAGTCTAGTTTGGCTGCCCGACTTTAGGTTACCTACAACTTTATCTATATCTATACTTCTATATATCTTCAAAAATTCTTTCACCATTAGCAACCTCCTTCCACCCTGAGTAAAATAGGCTACTTTTGATCCCGATATTCCCACGGGATCGGGACTTACGCGGGTGAAGCCGGGGGACGCAGCTAGTAAATGATAAGTAGGTGGTACTACTGTGTGTAAGTGTGATTATTATCTCTTTTTTTTGAAGTCTCTTTTTATTTTTCATTAAATTATAGCAACACAGCTCGATGGTGCTGGTTTTATTCCTGAAATCGTAGTTCAGATTGCATTTTTGTTGTAAAATCCAAGTATTTTTCTGGCCTTTTGTTAAGAAAACCATTGTTTCACCGAGTTTCCTTACAAGTACTTATACACAAAGTTTGCTAAAATCATTGTCTTACTCATAAATCGCACATTTACGGTTAATGTGTGAATTTTTCAACAAAACTTCATTCATTGCAAAACGGTTTTTATATTACAAATATTACACGACGTTACACACAGCGCAATCTAGTCCCAAACTAAGCACTAGGCTTGTACTATGGGTACTAGACAACGGATATAATACTTACTTATTTTTCTTTTGTAAATACATACATATGATACATAGACACACACCCACGTCTTCGGACCGTGGTGAGTCCTAGGACATGTCGGTTTCTTCACGATGTTTTCCTTCACCGTAAGAGCGATGTTATTAGTGCACATAACTTTTATCTTAAAGAAAAAGACATTGGTGCGCGGCCGGGTTCGAACCCACGACCCTCGGAATGAAAGTCGGGGTATCTACCACTAGACCAACACCGCTCTCACCGCTCCGCTCTCTCCGTTTTGTATGTAGGTACCTAAGTATAAACAAATTAAAACTGTTATTGAATTAGAGGTCATTAACACTAGTAATTTTATGATAAAACACACAGTGTAGGAAATTGTTAAGAGATTTGATCTTATCATTCATCTTTTTAGAAATGTAAGTATAACTCAAATGTTCAGACAGCTTATTCTCGTAAGAAAATTATCTAAAATATCGTTTCGATATTATTACAGTCAATTTTTTAATTTCAAATTACGTTTGAAAGTTTTCGATATTTTCTTAGCCGAATATCGAGTTTTCTTTTAATAATTTTTCTAAATTAGATTATGAAAATAATAACCAAAACGTAGGGGCATGGTCATATCATGGCTGATACAGGTTTTATGGCAGAAACATATTTGCTCTAATGTCTTTATCCAGGGAGGAAACAGTCGACTACGTTTGTATGGAGAAAGAGTAGGTAGACTTTCCTCTTAATCCTATACTTTATTTCAGAAACTTAGATCACAAATGTAAACAAAGAACTGTCACTTTGACAGTTTTTTGTTTACATTTATGATCTAAGATTCTGAAATAAATTATAGATGTCATAAACATCTTTCTTGTAAAGGTTCCACAAAACACATTATGTCCTATTATACCTAGCTTATATTTTTTACCATAGACAAGTAAAGTACCAGCCTATCTAGACATCTATTTTTACTCCCTTATAATTTAGAACTTGGCCAACTAGTCTGGCCTACTGTGGGCTTACACCTGTTTGATGGGAACTAGGGACAAACGGACAATCGTCTAGTTTTTTTTACATAATTACCACATGTAAAACAAAAACGTTTTGTCTTGAGGTCTATTTTTGTTTTGAGTTGTAATTAAAACTGGTCCGTTATTTATTATGAGGCTTACAAAACTTTGTTTTATATTTAGAAAGCGTAGAATAGGTACTTAAGTAAAAATGAAAGAAAAAAATATTTATTTAGGCCAGTGCAGCCACTAAGGATGGTCGGTTTCACTGCCGCCTAGGAGCGTCGTAACTAGATAATATCTATCTAGTCACACATATCACCATGTTTATTGTTTTATTTTTTGTATCAATTTAACAATAAAGTTAGTTACACTATTTCATAAGAGTGTCTTCTTTAGGTACTGCAATAAAAGTGTATATCTAGAGCATTACCGACTGAATTTAAAATCTTAGAAAGTGTTAACATCTTTATGTGTCGCCTGAAAAAATGGCTTATCTGGCAAATAGCTTTTATTCACTTACAGAATATTATGAAAAAACTGACACCATCATTCATTAATTACCTAATTGTATCTTAAATTAAGTACTTTAGATTAAGTATATTTATCTTAAAATATTGTATGCCTATAGTACCTAGGTAAGTGATTGTATAAAAAATATTTTAATTTAAGAACCCTATGTACATCACTTAAACAATAAATATTCTTGGGAAAAGTAGCCTATGTAACTCCCTGATAATGTAGCTTTCTATTGGTAAAAGATTTTTTGAAATCGGTCCAGTAGTTTCGGATATTATAGTTATAGTTAGTTATAGTTTCGAACCTACCCCTACCCAATATACCCACGTTCATAACACACAAACATGTTACCAATAACATGTATTAATATAGATTCATCATGTCACTTCTATGAACGAATTCCCTCAGTACTCTCTACTCTACCGTTTAGGTACTAAACGCAAGCTCAACTTGACAAACGAGCTTATGATTCTGGTTAGTACAATCAGCAAGAACAAAACTAAAAAAACAGCTACTGTTTGTACTATAGATACTGTATTAATGCAAACAAGTTACTAATCTACTACGTGTGGTAGACATAACGGGTATGTAGTGTCTTTGCAGATTGAAGACTTTTTTGTTGGCACTTTTATTCTGAGCTAGCTGTGTTCCGCGGTTTCACCTGCGTAAGTTCCGATCCCGTGGGAATTTTCGGATGCCTACATCACATAAAGAACACAGTCTCCAAATTTCTAGGCTGTGCGTTGATCAGTCAGTCAGTCAGTTAGTCAGAACAAAGTATTTTATAAATATAAATTAAAGGAAATTAGTTGGCAATGCAAGGCTGGCACCACAGAACTCTGGTGGTGGGTCCCGGGGCGGTTTGGGCGGTGTTGGGCGGGTTGTGTGTTTGTGGATGAGATAGTGTTTTAAGTATTTTTTTTTTTTTTTATGTTTATTATTTTGTATATTATAACTTATTTGAACAGATAGACAGACAGACAGAGTTACTTTCGCTCTTGTAATGCTAGTAAGGATTGTTATAGTATAGATTATTGCTCCAGTTCCACTTTTCTTCAATAATATATATGCGACAATGTAAATGATTACTGCAAAAAAAATATACAAAAAAAAACCCCATGAGTTTCTTGTGTCTTCTTCTCATGTCATGGAGGTCGCGATCCGAAGACACAGTAGAGTAGATTAAATATAAAAAAAAAATGACATTTCAAAGAGGTATCTTGCTAATATCCGAATGAATAAACGTACTTTGATTTTTTTTTTTTGATTTTTTGGCTCTTGGCATCCATTTAAGGGGTTTTTCTCAGCAAACAACTTTTGTTCTAAGACATGACTACGACTGAAACTTGGAATTTTGATTCCATATTTATTTACCTAGTTTAGAGGGGTCAAGCAGAAAGTCAAATTGTCCACAGACTCTTAATAGCTGATCTGCGAGGGTCCTGTATCACTACATGTAATTGATTGACTTTTTTATAAGTTTTACTTTATAACAAGAAACAAATATGTTTAAAGAACTTTGTTCTGAAACCTACAACTAAAAATATCGGTCAAGTGCGAGTCGGTCTCGCAAACCGGGGGTTCTGTATTCTTGCGGTGGTATTTAAGGTTGGGGCCAATTAAATTAGTCCACTTAGAGGACTTTTTAAGTTCCTGATAAAATCGGTGGTGGGTGACATACACCCAAACAGACAAACAAGTGATCTAATAACTATAAGCGTCTTTTCTTTACTTTTTGAGGTACGGAACCCTAAAACAGAAGTCACAGAATTTAAAAAAAATGTTTTTTCAAGTCTAAATTACCGTCCTCAAGCGTGCGACATAGACAAATTACACATTATCTAGTCAGATATAGACAGTGGACAGTGGGAATCAGGGCCCATTAGTCATGCATGGTACACAATGGACTATTGATGGCTACCAACATGAATATTCAATAGCTGCTGGAAGGTTTATAGTAGCTAGTAGCTTACTATTACTAGAGAACGATATGTCTTTGGTTCTATGTGATTTACAGCCGAATACAGAAACGCCACTTAAAATTTAAGGCGTATTTAAATAATTGAGCAGCTTCTCATTTTAAAAATTGTATGGGAATTTTTGAAATTGAGAGGGGCTTAGTTATTTAAGTAGAACTCAAATTTTGAGTTGCGTTTCTGTATTTGGCCGTTAATGTTGACAGACCGCGCACCGTTGTTTTTTTAACTTAAATCTTTTTAGAAAAAACTGGCCAAGCGCGAGTTGGACTCGCGCACGAATGGTTCCGTACCATTATCCCAAAAAAACACGTTAATTACATTACTCTTAAATATTTATTTTATTCTTAACACAAATACATCATCTGTGAAAATGTCAACTATCTGTCACGGTTCATGAGATACATGCTGGTGACAGACAGATCGAAATTTTAGGCTTAAAAAGGGTCCCGTTTTTACTCTTTAGTTACGGAACCCCAAAATCACAAACGAATTATTATTATGTTGTATTTTATTCATTGACAGATTAATTTTTCATTCCTTCAAAGAAATCTGATATTCTATTAAAGTGAGCGAACAATGATTCACACAAGTTTTCACTTTTAAACAACCACTTTATTAATTGCTTTACTGTATATGAGTGACATCTCAATAGAATTGATTTTACATATACAGCTATTTTGAAATTAAACTCATTTTTCGGTTTTAATCGTATTGCTTTTACACAACAGAACCTCTACAGAATGCAGTAAATTGCTTATATATATACCTTAATCTATTTCAGAAACTTAGATCAAAAATGTAAACAAAGACCTGTCAATTTTAAAGGAAAAAGTAAACAAAGAACTGTTTCTTTCAAATAAATATATTGGAATTTTGTTTACATTTTTGATCTAAGTTTCTGAAATAGAGTAGGTAGGTAGTACTAGAAAACTCTTAAATCTTACTCTTAAATGTAAATTATTGTTATTAATAAATAATAAATAATTTCTCCGAACAACACACAGCGCCATCTAGCCCCGTGGTAAGCGACTAAGCTTGTGTTATGGTGACTAGACAACGGATATAATACTAATATTTATTTTTCTTTTGTAAATACATACATATTATACATAGAGGGACACCCAGACCAGACACAAATATTTATTTTTTAAGCATAAATACTTGCTTAAATACTTTTATTTATTTTGTTGTTTATTTATTGCAGGTAACAAGTTTGAAAATAAGTTCAGCCAGCGAGAGAAGACTGGATTCTTCCACATAGGTAAGCTCTCATAGACATAATTTACTGTATCTATCTATTTATATCTATAAAATGCTCGGTCCGGACTGATTTGACTGACTGATCAACGCACTAACTAAACTGCTGATAGTAGAGAGTTGAAAGGAGAGTGTGTTCTTATGATGGAAACATCTGATAAGAAAGGCTTTTTCGAAATTCCCACGGGATGAAACCGCAGGACACTGCTTGTCTTTAAATGTAAAAGTAAGTCGTGTTAGTTACACTACTTATAATAAATAACTCAAGAACGGCTGAATCGATTAGGCTACGAATTGGTAGGGAGCTTTTTGCCTCTAAGGCCAAACAAAGTTCGCCGGTTCAGCTAGTATTTTACAAGGTAAAAGTAATGTTTAGGTTGTACATAGGGTTGCCAGGCCCAAAAATGAGAAAGCCTGACACAGATTCATGTTTAGCCGGACATTATTGCCCAGAAGCCTGACACATTGGTTTTTCTTCTGGCCTAATGTGTCAGGCTTTATCTTTATTTGTTTAAAAAGAGTACGTACTACGTACTACCTATGTACTTTTATGAATTACAAAAGTTTAGGTACCTTTAACCAACAAGCGTTAATGTGTAATGAAAGGAATAAAAAAATACTAACTTTTAAAAAATGATTTATTAATTATGTAGGTATTTTTGAAAGCCCGAGTGAATTCGCCTCAGTTTGTACGAAGCTTTATGCGTGTCCGCGTGACTCTGATGGGGTTGACCAAAAGCCTAACAAAAGCCGGACAGGCCGGACTTGTATATATTTATATATTTGGCCGGACACAACTGTAAAAACTGGCAACCCTAGTTGTACAATAATATTCCAAAGCTAGGTTTATTATGGTTAAACGGCGGTTGGTCGGGTATTGAGCTATTGCGTGTGAACCTGCAATTATAACGATTGCATAGTGCACCTAGACGTAACGTAATAAACACTGTTGATAGCTAGCACTGCTTTATTTTTCAAAATACTTTGTTTTTTCTACCATTTGTAGGTACACGAATAAAATAAATACTCAGCACGACACGTGTACATTTAAACAATAAGTAAATATAGGTATTGCAGGACTTTACACGCATCGACTTTTCGACAACTAACTATAAATTATTAGGTTTTTAAAACAATTCAAAAATCATTTGACGAAGCTGTGTAGGATGAATACTGTTTGCCTTCTCCATCAAGGGGTAGGTAAGGGTCGGGTTCATCAAAATATCTTCATTACTTACCTATATTTTCATGTTCATCATGAATTAATCAACAAATTTCAAATCAACAATCTTCGATTTTTGAGGGCGCGGGCGCAATGATTAGCCAGTATTAAGCGTACACAATTAAATAAATATTGTATGAAACCTTACAGGTAGAAAGCCTTATATTAGGTTAGGTACTGTCGCTATTCCGTACACTACTATTTTCGGAAGAACATTTCTTAATATTTCAAGTGAAACTTAGCACTTACATTTAAGTTAAGTAAGTGAAACAGTAAGTATAACAGGAAACTCTCCTTATCGCCGGCGATGTATGAGTAACTGCAGACTGCGGACTTCTACTCGGCCAATAGACGGTCTGCCGGTTTTTGAAGGTAATAGAAGTCACTTGTTTATGATAATTATCGATTTGTCGTTACTGCAGACATGAGTGACAGTAATAATAGGTGATGATAGTACGAAACAGCTTAAATAAAGAAAGAGTCATATTATTTCACTTTGTCTAGGTATGAGAAAATTTAAAAATATCTATACTGATCTAAAATTTAAAGTCCTCACTGATTGATTGACTACTGATTGACTGAACCATATATCAACGCGGAGCCCAAACCGCTGCCTGGTCCTAGAGACTTGAAATTTGAAGAGTTTGTTCTTTGTGGAGTGTAGGTAACTATTAAAAAAGGGTTTTTGGAAAATTGAGATTTACGGGAGTGAAACCACGGGTTTATGCTAGTGATCTATAAGTAAGTAGCGCGCGCAACACGCACCAGAAATGAAAATACTTTAGTCTCTATCTGATTAGCTCTTTTAACAATCGGCCGACAGAAAATCATCAGACTACCGAAGCAGTTAGGAGGGAAGTACTTTAAACTGGGTTTAGTACCACCATGTTTCAAAGAAAGACTCATTTACAAATCCGTGTACTAACTTGGCTTGGAGCAGTTAACATTTTTAACGGGTTTCTTTACCATTTCAACGAGAACTAATAAATGTTGCAGGACATTGCGTGTAACGCCATCTAGTCCTTATCTACTATATTACATTCCCTTACTTATGAACGCACTAAACCCAATTTCAGAAATTTAGATCAAAAATGTAAACAAAAATCCCATACATTTATTTGACAGCTTCTTATTTACTTTCTCTTTTAAATTGACAGTTCTTTGACAGATGGATGACAGATTTTCTTCTGGAATTTTCGTTTCATTTTTCGTTCGCAGAATTAAAGTAGAGGCCTAGTTCTCCAGCTATCCGACTGTTTCCTCCCTGGCCTGGATAATGTCTTTCTCCAGGGAGGAAACAGTCGACTACGTTTATATGGAAGAAGAGAAAAAGTACCCTTTTTTCTTACTATGTGTGTTCCGTGCTACAACCATATCGTCCCATTTCCCATACAAATAAGTGCGATGATCTCATCTTGTATTTATAAGACGGCATAATATTTAAATCAGGTATCGTTCCCATACACACGTCAATTGTCCGACTTCCAAGAATTATTGGACTTATTTCGGTAGTGTAAGCTACTTGTTTTGAATAAAAAGTAGCTTTATTAGAAACTTCAAATGTTTTGAAGAAGAAAAAAGCTGTTATTGTGTTTTTGACGACATTGTTTCTTTTAGATTTTTCTTCTGTTTTCGCGATGTTGTATTGAAATTAAAGACATTTTTCGGTTTGAATCGCGTGGTTTTTATTACTTTTAGCATTGTTACAACGCTCAACGTTTCGAGACCTTTCCAGGTCTCTTCTTCAGGATAGTCTATCCTGAAGAAGAGAACCGAAAAATGTCTTTAATTGTTTCTTTTTTTAGGGTTCCGTTGCCAAATGGCAAAAAACGGAACCCTTATAGATTCGTCATGTCTGTCTGTCCGTCTGTCTGTCTGTCCGTCCGTATGTCCCAGCCACTTTTTTCCGAAACTATAAGAGCTATACTGTTGAAACTTGGTAAGTAGATGTATTTGGTGAACCGCATTAAGAAATAGAAAAACAAACACAAACATAGAAAAAAGTACCTACTAAATTTTTTGGGGTTCCTCATACTTAGAACTGAACCTCAAATTTTTTTTTATCTAACCTATACATGTGTGGTATCTATAGATAGGTCTTCAAAAATGAAATTGAGGTTTCTAATATATTTTTTTTCTAATCTGAATAGTTTGCGCGAGAGACGCTCCCAAAGTGGTAAAATGTGTCCTGTAACTTCTAAAATAATGGAATGACAAAAGTAAAAATTATATATGATGTACATTACTATGCAAAATTCCAACGAAAATTGGTTTGAACGAGATCTACTAAGTAGTTTTTTTTAAAACGTCATAAATCGTAAACTACAATTTACCTTTCAAAACAAAATCTGTTGTATCGACAATGGTACAGAACCATTCGTGCGCGAGTCCGACTCGCACTTGGCCGGTTTTTTTGTATTAGTGATGTGGTTCACCGAGTGTTAGAGTTTTTCAGGTCGCTCTATGAACTCTAACTTGACCTACCGACTAAGACATAACAACCGGGACCAGCTGTTTAAGAGGACAGTCTACCTACTCATTTCTCCATACAAACTTTACAAACGTAGTCAACTGTTTCCTCCCTGGATAAAGATTATAGAAAAAATATGCTTATGCCATAATTCCTATATCAGCCCTGGCCATGCCCCTACGTTTTGATTTTTTTCATTTTCAAATTTTTCAGAATTAAAAAAATAAAAATGTAGGGGAATGATCATGGCAGAAATAAGTTTTATAGCATAAACATCTAATTCTATTTTGCTAATCTAATATACTAATCTAATTTGCTCTAATGTCTTTATCCAGGGAGATTTGTATGAAGAAAGAGTAGGAGATTTTTTGCCACACACTTATCAGCCAAGCGTTGCTGAACCCGCACGACCATTCAATATAAATAAATATAAATAAATAACTATTGCACGACGTTACACACAGCGCAATCTAGCCCCAAACTAAGCACTAGGCTTGTACTATGGGTACTAGACAACGGATATACTACATATTATACTTTTTTTTTTTTTGTAAATACATACATATGATACATAGAAAACACTGAATATCCCATGTCTTCGGACCGTGGTGAGTCCTAGGACATGTTGGTTTCCTCACGATGTTTTTCCTTCACCGTAAGAGCGATGTTATTAGCGCACATACCTTTTTCTTAAAGAAAAAGACATTGGTGCGCGGTCGGTCTGGATTCGAACCCACGACTCTCAGAATGAAAGCCGGGGTATCTACCACTAGACCAACACCGCTCTCTGTCTATTACGTTTTCAACCCTAAACCGCTAAACCAATTTTGATGAATTTTGGTTAGAGATAGATTGAAGAAAAAGGAGAAGGACTTAAGCTCCTTTTGATCCCTTAACTCCCGGGGGTTGACTTACGCGGATGAAGCCGCGAGTGCAGCTAGTTTATTATTATAATCCAAAACCCAATTTCAGAAACTTAGATCAAAAACGTTAACAAAAATCCCATACATTTATTTGAAAGTGAAAGCTCTTTATTTACTTTTTTTCCTTTAAAATTGACAGTTCTTTGTTTACATTTTTGATCTAAGTTTCTGAAATAGAGTATATAGGTACCGCCGTACTCAGAGACATAAATGGTGATACTAAGTAAAGTTTGAGTAACCATAACCACCATAACCATTAAATGTCTCTGAGTGCGGCGGATAGTATAATATTCTACTATACCTAACTACAGTTCTTATAAGTCCTAGTTATCAAATCATACGATCGATCGCTACTCGGTAGACACAGTAACCTTTGTAAACACACATGAATATTTCAACCCGGCAATCAGTAGTGATTTATTTTCTACCCCCATACACCTTGTTGGGTACAATATTAACGAGTAAACTTCGTAAAAACCACTATGTATAATTGGGTTTAACAATTGTTTTTGGTAGGTTGGTACTTGTTACTTTAGTATTATCTAGAAACGTTATTACATATACCTACGGTATGTAGGCCGCGGGTTCACGGTGGATGCAGGCCGCTTATAACCGAAGCATCTGGAAATCTATGAGGGAGGCTTATGTCCAGCAGTGGACTTCTTACAGCTCAAATGACGATGATGATGTAAGTAACCTACCTAAAACATATAGATTTTAGACTATCTACGACTTTATTTTTAGGTGTTATTGTGTTTACCATACAATACTACCTATACAAAATAGGTATCTACCTAATTTGACTGTTATACGTCCAGTATTACGGGGCTATGGAGCCCCGGACTTTTGGAAGGCGTGCGTGGAGCCGAAGCCAACACGTAGAGGCCCTTTTCAATAACAATTTTACTCGCCAACTATGAAATGGACACCAACCTGGCAATTATCAGTGTCTGCACTATAAAATGCAGCCAATGACAACCACCGGATCGGATAGAACTATTGAGAAATCTACGGATGAAAACAGCATGGGCTATAGTGATGTGATGGTAGTGGATTGGCTACTGGGGGAACTAATTTAGTATTATGTATTAAACGAAAGGAGCATCTCCCGATCTTGAATGGTCGTGCGGCTTAAGCAACGCCTGGCGTGGTCATCACTCGAATGGGCTACTGATAATGTGTGAGTTAATTGGTATATAATATAAATCATTTTCTCGAACCCCTCCATGATATCGTAGCCACATAGAGCAGTTGGATATCTCTGAAAGCTCTCTGAAAGATTAACAAACACACGAATTTTTGATAGTGCATTTCTCCTTACAAAATATTTTTAGTAATTTATTCCTTTTAAAATATACCTATAGATAGTTTATATACCTACCTACTCTTTCTTCAGCCCTAAGATATCTCATAAGATGGTGTTAAGTCTAGGGAACAAAATAGCCATTGTTTACCAGCAAGGCGTTTCACAATCGTCAGAAACAATGGTGTGCGTATTTAGACCACGCCGGTATGTCTCAATGGGTGTTAGTAGGTATTGTAAAGAGAAAATACCTAAAGAAATATACTTATTTCAAAAGTACTAACGAGTGCGTAGAATCGAAAATCGAATCGAATTGGAAATTTAATTTGACGAATGCAGTTGGTGATTGATGATTGCGTATTTAGCATCACGCGTGGAACAAAATGTAAGACTCGAATCCCACGGACGGACGCAAGCTACATATATGAACAGAAAAATATGCATTCCCCTTTTTTTTGAATTCATCATTCTTGAAATTAAAGACATTTTCTGGTTTTAATCGCGTGGTGTTTATTACTTTTTGCACTATTTAAACGCTCAACGTTGACACCACGCGATAATAAATAACCGAAAAATGTCTATAATTATAATTTCTCATCTTTCTTATTTTGAATGGATGGATGACAAATTTTCTTCTGGAATTATCGTTCGTAGAATTAAAGTACCCCTCCAGAACGCCTAACACACATCATTAGGTAATGTGACATTTAGTAAACTAATAAAACTAATCGATTAATTATTGAAATACGGTATCAGCTATCAGAGCAAGGTGTTTATTGAGTTGTCTGAACAAGATACCTACAGACATTTATATTAATTATATTACATTTCAAAGCAAATGAAATGGTTACTAAATGAACATTGAACAGTGCCTTGACATAGAAATAAAAGATAACAGGTACCCATATAATTCCCGGCAAACACCTAGAAAAAAAATGACGGATGCGGAAAGTCGATTTTTAGGATTCCGTAGCAAAAAACGGAACTCTTATAGATTCGTCATGTCTGTCTGTCCGTCTGTCTGTCTGTCCGTCCGTATGTCACAGCCACTTTTCTCCGAAACTATTAGACCTATACTGTTGAAACTTCGTAAGTTGATGTATTCTGTAAACCGCATTAAGATTTCCACACAAAAATAGAAGAAAATTCTATAAATTTTTGGGGTTCCCCATACTTTGAAATGAAACTAAAAAAAAAATTTTCATCAAACCTATACGTGTGGGGTATTTATGGATAGGTCTTTAAAAATGATAAAGAGGTTCCTAATATCATTTTTTTTCTAAACTGAAAAGTTTTCGCGAGAGACCCTTCCAAAGTGGTAAAATGTGTCCCCCTCCCCCCCTGTAACTTCTAAAATAAGAGAAAACTAAAAAAAATATATGATGTACATTATCATGTAAACTTCCAAACGAAAATTGGTTTGAACGAGATCTAGTAATTAGTTTTTTTTTTTTAATTTTTAAACTAACCCAAATAAATGTACTACTGCGCGAACTTTCCCCAAAATGTTCCAACTTGTTCCGGCCTTTAATAATACTATCCCTAAAGCATTTAATACAGAATACTAGCTAGAACTAAAATAAAAAAACGTTTATTAAAAAAAAAAAAAAAAAACGTTTATTACTCCCACACGTTACAAATTTAACTTAAAGTAGGTAGTAGGTACATAATACATTGCGCTTATAAATACTGGTTTACCTAAGTCTAGTTTGCAAATGTGGGAAACTGGTGTCTGATGTAGGAATGAACCTGTGTCACAGATCACCAGGTTCCCACCTCTGGAAAGGGTATACAAAAATGTTATACAAAATTACCATGAGGGTACCTATAAATTAAAACGCTCACAAACACCCATCGAGGCGCATACGTAGTTACGTAAACAAACAAGTACCAGTCACCGGTCACCGGGCTGTGCCGCCACTCGTTCGCCGGTTGGTAGGCAACAGAGTGTTCACTGTACAATAACCGGTTAGGAGCCCGGTGTGTGGTACAAGTGTTAAACCTACTCAGGTAAAAAACGACTGGGTGATGCGAGGTAATGTTGGTATGATTTAAGTACTTACAAGTCTAAATTATTAATTTATATTAAGTTAGCAAACGGGTAAATAGGAATGACTCATGTATGGGTATTACAATTCATAGCAATTTGCCATTATATAATACGAAACTAAGTGTAGCAGATTATGAAATTTTCAATACTTCGAGTAGGTATGTGCCTCAGAGTATGTGCGTAAATTAATTTTAATAGCAATATATAATTATATAAATATATACATACACACCACACATAAGTACATTCACATTAATCAACTTACAGAAACTATGTATTATTTAAACCATGTGTAGTAGATAAGAGTTAGTAAGAGTAGTTATTTAATATAATATAATATAATATATATTATTAGACTTATTTGTGTATGAATTTAAAATAAGGAGGTAAGTAAGGACTCCGTGGTGTCATAGTCGCGTTTCAAGAGCCATTCTTGTAGTCTTTTTTTGCAAATTGCCTTGGGATTCTTAAAAATGCAAAGAGATTTATTGATTTTGTTATATAGGTTAACACATTGGTAGTCAAAGAATTGGTGAGAAAAAATTGTATTGAATGTGATGTTAAATTTACAAACTATGTCGCTTCTACGTTTTTTGATGATCGTATCTGGATTATAAGGTATCTCAGAGTGTTGTTTAAGTACGGTATTTAAAATATAAAGTTGTCTAACTGTAAGCACTTCACATTTTTTATACAGTTCCTCCGTTGGGAAGAGAAAAGGGAGGTGATGACAAACCTTTAATATAGCCCTTTGAGCACGTTCAATTTTTAAGTAGTGTGTTTTGTAGATTCCTCCCCAGGAGGTGATACAGTATGAGAGTACGGATTGAACTAGGGCCAGATATATTGATTTTAGAAGTTTCCACTCAGTGACGTGTCTTAAATTTTTGAAAATAAAAATCATTTTTCTGATCCTGTTAGTCAAAACATCTATGTGTCTGTGAAACGACATTTTCTCATCTATCACTACGCCTAAATATTTTATTGACGGTACACATTGAATCTTAGCACAGTTACATAGGGAATCATTAAAGTTGTCGCACTCATGATAAATGAGATCTATGTTAGGTATATTGCCATAGTCTCTAATGTGAAATGCTATTAATTTGGTCTTGTCGATATTTAAAGTTAGAATATTTTGTCTTAGCCATGTACTAATAGAGTTTAATCCGTGTTGAGCTTCAGTGATAACTTCAAGCCATGTTTTTCCACTGAAAAGTAATACTGTGTCGTCTGCATAAGTAATTATTTTGCCGTTTTTTAGATGTATTTTGCACAGTTCATTTATATAGATCAGGAACAATGTCGGACCAAGTATACTGCCTTGTGGTACACCAAAAAGCATTTCAGCCTCTCCACTGGTATGGCCATCAATTTGCACACATTGCCTGCGATTTGACAAATAATCTCCGAATAGTTTCAACTGGGTACCCCTTATACCAATTTGCTCCAATTTAAAAAATAACGCGGGACTATCGTGATCAAAAGTAGCCATGTCATTCTCCAAGGTCCCATCTATCAAAATCGGTTCAGCGGTTTAGGCGTGAAAGCGGAACAGACAGACAGACAGAGTTACTATCGAATTTATAATATTATACATAGGGACAGATAGAAAGAGGGGAGCGACTTTGTTTTATACTATGTAGGTAGGGGGAATCCGCAATGAAATGGACGCGTTTTGAAACGATATTCCAAGTTTTTGATAGAAAATATTTTATGTTTTTTGGGTGTTGGCACCATGCATGACCATAGACAAGGGTTACAGGCCCGCAGGTGGTCATCAATGGTGCCAACACCCAAAAAACATAAAATATTTTCGATAGTGTCCGTTTCATTGCGTATTCCCCCTACCTAGTGATGTAGTAAAGTTGCATACGATATAAATTTAGCAAAAAGGCTAGGAAATCGACACCATACGAAGGGTCTATGAAAGTAAAACTGCATAGGTACCTAGTTTATTTTTACCCAGTTTTGCAAAAGTGACCACAGAATAAAATTATAATAAGTTAGTTCACAAGGTAGAATGCCTACGTTTCAATCGATTGATTTATACTGACTTCAATTACATACATATAATATACGTTACCGTTAGGGTTGGCAAATTGTATTAAGAACATGTATTAAAAAATTGGAAAGGAAAATGGCTCAATTAATTTATATCAACTCATATGTTATGTATCTTTAATTTTATCATAGTTTATTTTTGCTCGTAGTTTGTAATAGTTCATTGTCTTAGAATATGTTGATAGGGATGAAGTATATCATATTTTCATAATGACAGTTTTGTATGGTTGTTAATTAAAAAAAAATAGATACATATCTACAAATCCACATACACATACTCGAAAAAACATACCTTCGGCAGTCGGGTAAAAAAGAATTGAGAACCGAATTGAGAACCTTCTCTTTTTGAAGTCGGTTAAAAAGCTGGAAGAACTAAAAAAAAAGCAAAGCAACATATTTATTATTAAATAACCGCGGTTTCACCCGATCCCGTGGGAATATCGGGATCAAAATTAGGTACTCCTCGATATTTATTTCTATTGCTAAATAAAGTTTTTAAATCGGCTCAGCGCGAGCGGTTCCTGCGATTACCTCTTTCAAACAAACAAACTCTACAGCTTTATAATATAAGTATAGAGTCTAGATTTACAAGTGGTTGGCAACCCTAGTAACTGCTTACCTTAGACAAGCAATGAATATGTTTAGTATTTCTCATTAGATCATGAATGCTGTCTGTTTGTCAGATATTGATATTCATTAGGTACAGGTTAGTTATTAATATGGAACTGGCGTTTGGGTTAGGTTAGGTTAGGTTAGGTTAGCTTAGAAGTTACAAGGGTTTCAACGGCAGGCTACCAACTTTATAGGTAATCTGTATTTCAACAACCATTCTATCAATTTATCTTAATTAATACATCTACCTTGCCTTAGATTAAAGTCTGCATTAATTAGACGCAGCGATAAAATTTTCATATCGAAACAGTTAGCGCTGTGTATGGGCTTGGATCATGTTTAAGAGGACAATCTATCTAGTCTGTTCTCCAAACAAACGTAGTCGACTGTTTCCTCCCTGGATAAAGACACTAGAGCCAATATTATAATGGCACAAAATTTACCTATATCTGCCATGACTATGGACTATGCCCCTACGTTTTTTTTCATTTTCTAATTACTTAGAATAGAATAGAATAGAAACATAGGGGGCGTACATTTTTCAAAAATCTAACTATGACAATTTAGTTTTTGTCAAAATTTGGGACGCAACTGTTTTCAGCATTTTTCGCTGTCTCTTACCTTGCTATTATAAAATGAGTTTTAAGGCGAAGACCTGGTTTAGGCAGGCCTGAACTATGCTTTAGGCATATTTTATAGTTTAACGCCATCTATACATTAAACCATACTCACTAGTTTCAGTATATAACGCTTTCTTTCTCCTTTTGTTTATTTATATATTTTTTCCCTTTTCAAATATTTCTAATAGATCTGCCTAGAGCAGTAAAAAACAAAATAACAAAATAACAAAATAAATAAAAATATGTGAATTCTGTCGAATAGTTAATTGTTATCGTGCTGCCGCAGTGCGCTTTTTACGAGACGTTGTTTGTTTTACACTGAAATGTGTCACGAAACGGCTGACCCGAATCGGATAAACAAATCATGCAATTTACAATATAGGTACCTACTGTACACTACACAGGTTTATTTAGAATGAACTAGCTGCGCCCTGCAGTTTTACTTGATTACTTTCTTGGCTAACGGTTATTCATATAAGTACTTATGCTATTTTTCCGACTAGATTAAAATTAAATCCTTTAACAGTTTTAAAAAGTAACGGAAAAATAAATATGTGTAAGATAAAAATATTTTACTAGGAGAAATACATCACCAAAAATCCTCCCATGACAGGATGATGGGCCATGATGATTTTTATGATGTATTTCTCCTTGTAAAATATTTTTAGCAAAAATGCCTTGAGCAATAAAAACATAAGGAATATGTATAAGATAATTAAAAAACAACATTAATTTTCACATAACATTTTGTACTAAATAAGGGGATTTCCCATTCATTTTCAAACGTACGAAATGCGGCATCAAAGAAGTTTTGTTTTTTCAGATGTACTTCGTATGTACCTATAAGTAACGAAGGAATTGAATTGTAATACCAGTGCCCAGTATTTTTTTTTCGATATATTATCTATTGGTGGTATTGGATGAAATGCACCGAGTCAGGCAGTCAATTATGAAAAATACCTACCTACTAAATGCAGAAATTACATTTATTATCGTTTTCAATAAAATTAAACTTACTACATCATATACCTACTCGTAGGTATTATTAGGGTTCCGTACCCAAAGGGTAATCATAGCCCTCCTTGTTTCGTTGTCGAGTAAAAACGAGACCCTATTACTGAGTTAATTAGGAACTCATTAATTAATCAGAATTTAATGAAAAACTTTTTTATTTCATCACATACTTGTACCTACCGTTGTAATTAAATTAAAAAAGTACCATTTTTACCTACTTAGTAATTCAGTAATTTTATTTAACTTTAACTTTATTCCATACAACTTTTTATCGTACCTTGGATTCATCAAAGACGCCGACAGAATTATCTGTTGTAGGACGTTACACAGAGCGCAATCTAGACCCAAACTATGAGCAACAAAGCTTGTACTATGTATACTAGACAACGGATATACATGCCTAAGTTGTGTTAGATGGTGAGATACTGCCGCAAAGATTCAACGTATGAGTCACAGACTTCGACGCCGGTGACTCTAAATAAAATAACTTCATTTAAATACAGTAGACAGCCAAACTACAATCTGGACCAACCTACTAAGGCTAAAACTGCCCGACTGCATAACAGATAAGTCGGTGGGACTGTATTTAAATAAGGTTATTTTATGCTTTTTTGAAGCTGGTTTTGATTTTGATTTTTTTATTTTATCGTTTTTAGTGTGTAGGTACCTACATACTTTCGACTGACACTAAAAAATAATTCCAATTCGAGGAGTTTTCTGATGAGAAGGTGGATTTAGGTTCTCCATTAATCTGTAACTAGTTCTTTGAGAGCTGATCCTATTGGTGGAATTCCATAAAGTAGTAATTTACTGCGTTCTGGAATGCTATTCTGCTCATCATTCAGGAGATACTGATCAGATCATCACCAAGACTTCATGGGACCAACTTGGGACTCTCACCTTCCAAATAAAAAAAGTATTATTGAAATCGGACTTCATATGCCGCAGTACGGGGCGGATTTATCCACTTACATATGTACATACAAAAGATATACAGATCGAATTGAGAACCTCCTTTTTTTGAAGTCGGTTAAAAAGCTTTTACAACTTTACAAATTCAGTACCAAAACAACAAAGCTAGAAATTCAAGTCATACCCATACCATTAAGTCAAATGAAGGTTCCATTGACAATAGGCTGACTTAAAACCCATTCCGGTACCAAGGCAAGGTTCGATCAGGACAATCCCAATCAATCATTCTACGGCTACATAATTAATACCTTCGCTGGAATCACCACCCTTCCCGTAATTTGTTTGTGACTTAGATAATGGAAACGTGGAGAAAGGACACCGGTAATGGTGGGTTTCTACCGCGAACGGAGAGGACAGTCTACCTACTCTTTCTCTATGCAAACGTAGTCCGGAACTACGAAAACTATTGTCAAAGTGCCCACATTAATGACTCCGCTTGGTTCGCAGTCGGAACCCAGTTTATGCCGGCTTTCCACTGCGAACGGAGCGGAGTCATTAATCTGTCAGTTTAACATCCAACAATTGTTTCCATAGCGCGAAACAGTTGCATTACCATGAAAATAACCGTTGTATGTTGAACTGACCCATTTATGACTCCGCTCCGCTCGTAGTGGAGTTAAAAATGAGTCAGTTTAACATCCATCGATTGTTTCCATAGCGTGAAAGAGTTGTATGTTGAACTGACACATTGATGACTCCGCTCCGCTCGCAGTGAAATGACTCTTTCACCTCTTTCGCGCTTCGCTTTGAAAAATCATCAATCGTTTTCATAGCGCGAAATATCCATACGACTCGTATGGATAGTTATTTGATCATTATTTGATGCAATTGATACCGTACTACGAGACTAGCAGTAATCGCTTTAGAGCGATTATAAGGTCCTACCGGTAATCGCTTAGACCGATTAAAAGGTTCCACCGGTAATCGCTTAGAGCGATTATAAGGTCCTACCGGTAATCGCTTTAGAGCGATTATACGGTCCTACCGGCAAGGTCGGTATTTTTGTATTATTTGAGAAAAAAAACCTAATTATAATCGCTTAGACCGATTAAAAGGTTCCACCGGTAATCGCTTAGAGCGATTATAAGGTCCTACCGGTAATCGCTTAGACCGATTAAAAGGTTCCACCGGTAATCGCTTAGACCGATTAAAAGGTTCCACCGGTAATCGCTTAGAGCGATTATAAGGTCCTACCGGTAATCGCTTAGACCGATTAAAAGGTTCCACCGGTAATCGCTTAGAGCGATTATAAGGTCCTACCGGTAATCGCTTAGACCGATTAAAAGGTTCCACCGGTAATCGCTTAGAGCGATTATAATGTCCTACCGGTAATCGCTTAGACCGATTAAAAGGTTCCACCGGTAATCGCTTAGAGCGATTATAAGGTCCTACCGGTAATCGCTTTAGAGCGATTATACAGTCCTACCGGCAAGGTCGGTATTTTTGTATGACTTGAGAAAAAAAACCTAATTAGGTACAGTTGGTCGATTATCTGCAGTTCTCACACTAGACCATAGCCTACGTCGTAAGGTGCCAAAGGTAAAGAGTAATCTACCTAGGCTATACAAACAAACAAACCTGCCCTATCTACATCTTCCAATACCTATGACCTGCCGTGAATAAAGCCCTTATCAGTCCATCAGAACGGTACTACAATCAATATTTTTCTGCCCCACCCTAACGCATGCGTGGTACCCTCTGTTTGGTGGTGATGCCCCAGCCCCATGGGAACCGTAGCTCGTGGTACTACCATTGGAGTCATTCGAGTTCTGCCAGCGATTCTGACCACACCTTTCTGAAGATGGCGCCTTGGAGCTTGGTGGTTGTGGCGTGGAGGCTCTCATGTGAGTAGATTGTTGGGTAATCGATGACGTCATTCGGGATCGTTATTTATTTAAATTTCGAACGGTTTCTAAAAAAAAAGTTTAAGTTTCGGAAACGTCCATTTTGATTTTGGTTTCATAATTAATTTTTAGTAAAAATCGTTTTAGTTTTGGAGTTTTTTAAACAAATATAAAAGGATATGAGGTTTTTAATAATCAGTGAACCGGTATCTGTCTTCAAGCTAGGAAACCGTGCTACGTTTTAGACTTCGACGCCATTCTACGAATCAATTATTGACATCAGGTGAAATAGCGGTCAAAAGAAACTTTTTTTTGAGATGCATTCACATGATCGTTTTTATATTGTAGGGACTTATTAAATTTAGGAAATGTGTCCTCGGAACGTGTTCTCCAACCTGAAGAAGACCCAAGAAAAACTACCTAATGGATTTTTTTTGCTCATCTATCACAGACATGCTTAAAAAAAAATCTAATACTTTTTATAGATATATCTTCGATTTTAGCGAAGTTAAAACACCGTGAGCGAAAGGTCTGTAAAGACCTCGACACATCGGGCATTGATAAATGCTTGATATTATAAAATAAACGCGATTAAACCGAAAAAAAGTTCAAATTTTCTATACAATTTTGTCCAAATAAAGTGTAAATTACACGATGTGGTATAAATTCTTTTAATTTTGAAACTATTTTGTCAAAATTGAGTTTAAATCTAAAATAGCTAACTCGAACTTTACAGTGTAAACAGGTCTTAACTCTACCTATAGTGTATTTTTATTTTTATACAAGGGGTGGGTTTTTCCAAATTGCGTAATTTCGTGGAAGTGAGGTTTTATCGATCGTTCGTCGGAAACGGGGCACTGCCACGCTCGGCTTTCGATCCAGTTGTATAAAACCATAGAGTATTTTATGATATACAGCTCTAGATTTGTTTATGGTTTTCATCATCATCATCCGAGCGTTGTTCTTGGTTGCATCCCAAGCTTTCCTACTTTTACGTCTCCACTTCGCACGATCTCGGGCATCCCGGCCATTTGCACGCATATTCAGTTGTATAAAAACATAGATTTTTTTATGGTATTACCTATATCTATAATCCGTCTATAGTTTTATACAACTGTAAATAAAACTTTAAGTGTATCTACCTACTGCGGTCAAATACAACTAAATGCAAATAAAATAATAACTTTTAGGTTTATAAATGCAATTGAATTTAAAAAATACTTAATTAAAAAAAACATTTATTTATTTATACATTTAGCCATTTTTGACATAGGTATACATTAACGTCTAATAAATGGTATTTTAAGTGTAATTAGTTATTACATTATACCTTCCTTGCGTCGCGCAGTCGGGTAAAAAATAGTGCTCCAGTATCCTACGACTTCTTTTGACATAACCATGGAATAGGTCATAGTTACAAATGTGTAGAAAGTTACATGAAGTTAGTATACCCATAGGTCAGGTGAAGTCAAGCCTCTGCAAGCCTCTGTAAAAGAAAAAAAGAAGTCAAAAGAAAAAGAAGAAGAAGTCTTCTGTAAAAGAAGTCCAATTTTCATTAAGTTTATGAAATATTTTTCGTAACATAATTTAACTTTATGCTATCGTTGAGGCATAGGTGTGGTCCGGTATCAAAACTCTAATGTGGGCTTAACCTTAACTTTATGATATTGAAAAAATAGTAGTAAAATTATAATTACTGACATAAAACGATGATGAACGAGAAAAAACACACGGGAGATTGTTTGATCGCCCGACTATTTAGTATAGGAGTTCTTTGACATAGTAGTTTAGGCTCCTGCCTAAACTACTATGCGTTTAGGCCTGTTTATCAAATAAGTGAGCGACGATAGTTGGCAAAGCTTGTGGTGGACACACTTGTATGAAAAACGAAATCAACTATTCTTAAATTCTTCTTCTGTTTTCGCGATGTTGTGTTGTTGTTCAGTCTATCCTGAAGAAGAGACCTGGAAAGGTCTCGAAACGTTGAGCGTTGTAACAATGCTAAAAGTAATAAAAACCACGCGATTCAAACCGAAAAATGGCTTTAATTTCAACTATTCTTAAGTTAAGTTAAACTAACTTAGTTGAGACGATGGTAGAAGCTTTAATAAAACTGGGCACCAATTTTAATAAATAAACCTCTTTATTTATTAAAAATGATGATAAAAAATATTAAACCATAAAGCGAAAACCAAAATATCTCAAGTAAGAATAAGTTTTTTTGGTCAAATTATTGGAAGAGCGTGATCGATCGGGCGCTATCGGTCGCTCAAAAAGTTTCCAGACTACATTCGCCTTAACCCTTTACAATACATGAAGGGTATCTAAAATAACTTTTCCAATTCGGTAATAAACCGCGTAGTAACTAGCTAACAGTTAGTTTTATTGCTCGCTTTGGTAACGCTTTCGATTTTGACAAAAACATAAATATTGACAAATAATTTATTATTTAGTTCGAATGGCTCTTGTCCACCTTCTTCGTAAGTAATAATTCGTTTTTATTCGTATGTACTCAATTTAATTCAAAATGTTTTATTCAATTTTTTTTTTGAATAGTCTCTTTTTACCCGACTGCGCGACGCAAAGAAGGGTTATGTGTTTATCAGTCTATGTATGTATGTATGTTTGTTCCTATGTGCCGCTCCAGAGGCCAAACGAATGGACCGATTTTGATGATTCTTACGTCAATCGCTTCCTCTTAGTCCTGCGGGTGTCACTAAAGACATGACAGTTATTAAAATTTAAGATGGCGGCTACCAGACGCCATATTATGGGATCCCACGCAAGTCGTGCGTTCTATCTCATAAGATAGACTTTACGGTACCTCCCGATCATGGGTAGACCGCCGCCGGCTAGACGATGAAAATGCAAAAATTAATAAAAATTTGAAGCTAGCCTAACTTTGTTCAGTTGGCGGTGGAAGTTCAGTCTAAATCATTTGTCATTTCGAACAATGCCCGATGCCCTATTGAAGATATACCTAAGTACAATACAATATAACATATCTACTCACCCATAGGCGCAGCCATTACCAAACGTAAAAGATATCGTGGACAATGGGCCGTATACGGAACTTGCGTGCTGCTTTTATAGCCACACTGATTTATGATGTTTAGAATATTTTGTAGGCTGTAAAGAAAATCTTTAATTTTAATGGTTGTTTCGAAGTTGGCAGTTCTGTTTACGGATACCTAGGCTTACCTAATTGTAATGTATAGGCATAGTTTGAGATAGTCGACTGTTTCCTCCCTGGATAAAGAGTAGAGAAAATATGTTTATGCTATAAAACATATAATTAGCCATTACACCATCCGCTTACCATGTGTCTACGTTTGCGATTTTTTACATACCTACCTACCTTTTCTAATTTTTCAAAATTTAATTCTATTCGTTCTATTCGTATTGCGTTTTGTTTCTTTTTTAGAAAATAAAAAAGAAACAAAACGCAGGGGCATGTTACCTAGTCTTACCTAATTGTGATGGGTACGTATAGTTCCGAATAATATTTTGGGGTATTTAAGAGGAAATCCATACAAACGTGCTGTTTCCTCCCTGGATAAAGACTAGAGAAAATACGTCTATGTCATAAAAACTATATCAGCCATCATGACTTTGCCTCTACGTTTACGTATATTCTAATTTTTCTAAATTTAATTTCTATTCTATATTAGAAAATTGAAAAAGAAACAAAACGCAGAGGCATCATGGTCAATAGTCAAGGTAGATAACGGTTTTATGGCATTCACATTTTCCCTAATGTGTTTATCCAGGGAGGAAACAGTCGACTACATTTGTTGGCGAAAGACAACGTATCCTTTACTCTAAAATACCCCCAAATTAATTCAAAACTACAAATAGGGTGAATGATACAGCTATTGACCACTCAAGGAAAAAAATATTTTTTATAGTCTATAAAAAATATTTAGTACAGATACATCCTATGTTATACCAAGGGATGGATAATATTTCTAAGGAATAGAAAACTAAACAAATTATATTAAAATTATAATTATATCTATAATTATTATTACCTATATCTTTTTTTTTTTTTTATTTAATTACAAACCCCTTCCGGCTTAATACCCCCTTCTCGGAACACCGTGTATTATTATTACATTATAATAGTTTCGTAAAAAACCAGTCAAGTGCGAGTCGGAGTTTGAAATAGTTGTTTAGTAAGCTTCATTATAAAATACCTAAGTCTACAATGTCGTAACGTAACGTAGTACCTGCCTGACTTTAACTTCACATTGATTGATTGTTTGACATAAAGCTGTTAATTAAATTTTAATGAAATCTTTAAATTAATTTTAATTAAGTAGGTAGACCTAAGTAGCTATATATTATAAGTTACACAGGGTTATTGGTAACGAATTATGAAAGCGGTCGGGGGCTACTTTCTGACATCCTAAGGAACCACTTTTGTTCTACGACTTTTGGAAATTCGAACTTAAAAAAGAGGTTAGTAAATTTCTAAAATCAGCTGTTTGCAGGGCGCAGAGGGCAATAACCCTTAGATTTCAATATTGTTCTTCAGAAACTAATGAAACCAACTGGTTATTGACATCGTACTCGAAAAACAGCTGATTTTAAAAATTTATCTAACCTCAAAATGTTCGATTTTTTTTCGAATATCCAAAAGTCGTAGAACAAAAATAGTTCCTTAAGGGGTCAGGAAGTAGCTCCCGACCGCTTTCATAATTCGTTACCAATAACCCTGTATCTATTACTATTATAAAGCGGAAGAGTTTGTTTGTTTTTTTGTTTGTTTGTTTGAACGCGCTAATCTCAGGAACCACTGGTCCGATTTGAAAAATTATTTCGGGGTTGGATAGTCCATTTATTGAGGAAGGCTATAGGCTACTTTTGATCCCGATATTCCCACGGGATCGGGACTTATGCGGGTGAAACCGCGGGGAGCTGCTAGTATGGTATATGTATACGAACACCTACATAAGTTCGTGAAGCCAACAAAGGACATTTATTTATTTTTATTTATTTATCATCAAACCAACAGCCCTTATATATCTATTATATAAAAATCAATCCCTATTTCCCTTGGTCACGGCATCACACTTAAACTTTTACACATACTTCGATCATTCTTTTTTTGTTGTGTTTGCTATTGTCAGGAGAAGGTTCTTATGAAAGAAAAAATGCTGAACCGATTTTGATGAATTTTATTTTTTTTATAATAAACGACAGGACAACGTCTGTCGGGTCAGCTAGTATATAATATAACAATAAAAATATAAATAACACCTACGGCCAATAACAGGTTTGCACTATTTATGTAAAACATATAAAAAAGTAATTTTAATCGTTACGAGTTAGGAGTGTGAACAAATATATACACATACATACATATACATATACATACACATGCACACATACACACATATTACACATACATATAACATACACACATACATATTAACATACATACACACACATGGACATATTGGACATATTTTAAGTACCTAAAAAAAATCTATCAGTATAGACTGATAGTTTTTTTTCATTTTTAGCCCGGTATAAAATAGGGTCACCCCATTTCTTTCCCATTTTAGTGGGTCTCCCATACAACAAACATGTTTCTTTAATGGTACGGAACGACTGTAAGTTGATGCGAGTCCGACTCGCACTTGGCCGGTTTTATTGCATATATGAAATGAAATAAAATACAGAAATGCAGCCTCATGCATTAAAAATACCATTTTCCGATACGTAGGTCGGCGCAGCCATAGCAGGTACATAAAATCAGCGTCGACCTTTTAATAAATGATAGTGATTTTAAACATATGTATCAAAACATATTACAACTTATGATCGACAAATTCTAAAAGGTCATTTATTAGAAACATAGCATATGAAATAAGGGGTCTAAATAGAATGGTCACTTTGAATTATTTGACAGATTCAGGTCAAAGATTAAAGATCTCGATGTTTAATAATAGAGGCGACAAAATATTGTTGACGTTGATTTATTTTGTCGCGTTATAATGTATGTATGTAACACTTTAATCGTACTAAAATAATATATAACTTGCTGCGTCCCGCGGTTTCACCCCCGTAAGTCCCGATCCCGTGGGAATATCGGAATCAAAAGTAGCCTATGAAATCGGTCCAGTAGTTTTGAGTTTATCCATAACAAACATACAGACAAACACACACACACACACACACACAAATACAAATCTTTCCTCTTTATAATATTAGTCGTTTTACTCTTAAGGGGAAAGTCTACTCTTTTCTCCATATAAACTTTACAAACGTAGTCGACTGTTTCCTCCCTGGATAAAGACGGCTAATTAATATCAGCCATGATGCGCATGGGCAACTACATTGTTTTTTTATCATATATTATTTTTTCCTAATTTTTATTTATATCCTAATAAGAAAATAAAAATAATTCTTATAAAAATTTAGAGGCATGGTCGTGGGAGATATAGGTCTTATGACATAAACACAACTGCTCTAATGTCTTTATCCAGGAAGGAAACAGTCGACTACGTTTGTATGGAGAAAGAGTAGGTAGACTTTCCTCTTAAACTAGGTAACTCGATGAAGTAACAAAGCTCGAAAATCGATTACGGCGTGAAATCGAGTGGACTGTTTTTTTCTTAATGGATATTAATTAAGAAAAGGCATCAATAAGAAAATGTACTGTTAACGTTAATATTGTCGTAATTCTGATTGCTCCAGCTAGATGGTTCGATGGATTCGGGGTGTAATGGTGGCATAACAAATAATAAAGATATTTTTTTGGTTTGAGTATTAACTTAGACCTTCATTAGAAGGTCAACCTTTCAAATAGGTATATTAAATTTAGAAAATAGAAAATGTACGACTAACAAACAAAATTAAAAAAAATGTGTTCAACTTTTTTTACCCTTCGAAAAACTTTTACCTGATAGGTAAACAAAATAGTAAAAGAGCGTAATTTTCCCAATTAACTCCGGCTAGCAATTGGAAAGAAGTCCCACCGGAAGCATCAAATTTGGGAACAAAAGCATCTTTTTTCTACAAAATAAAATTTAGATAAAATTCACGGGTAGACTTCCGTCGATTCCTCTGTCAACTACCAGAGTCGACGTCTACCCATGAACAAAAGGGCTGGAAAAACCTCGAAACGTCAGGCAATGAAAAATACCCGATAAATGACGTATACGTATAATTTCATTGGAATAGAAATTATCCAAATATTATGAATTTTTCATGAATCTAGCATTTATAAACACGACGAATTATTGTTAATGGACTTTAATATGAATTGTGGAAAGTTCCAACGTTTTATAAAAGTTTTAATTAATTTATAGTGTCGCTAGTTACAAAATAACGTTCCGTTTTTAGAATTGGAAATGATTTTGTTTTATAAATGAGGGTTTAAAACGGCTGGGTGTTTAATTTCTTCGTATAGTCTGTAATATTTTGGGTATAATCATAATTAGCTTAAAGAACAATTCTTTAGTATCATTCATTAGTCTATAGTACCTATTTTATAATTTCCTTAATTTTTTTTAATATTTTAGATGAAATAAGTCTCGAACGTCCCGAATTAAAGAAAAAATAATATAAAATAAGAAATACATATAGAAAGTAATCAACTATCGTATAAAATCTTTAAATCTTCGTACTATTGTGTGCTATTGTAAAATAAATAAATAATTGATTTGATTTATTTTTCCGACGGTATCGCAAGCAATACTACACAGTATGTAGGTTATGCCCTTACCTGCATAAAGTAGGGTAACTCTTGCGCACGCGGCGACGCTTCGACGATATTGCGCTAACATTCATTCACAGATACCAAATAGCCTGGCTAAATTACTTTTTGCTATTAAAATTACTAACTGTTACATTTTTTAAAATATATTAAGCGGTGTTGGTCTAGTGGTAGTTGACCCGACTTTTTGGACCATTCATACAGTGCTGAATTCTAAGCAATTCTACTAAGCTTGGCCAGTGGCCAATAAGCCAAACTGACTGGCCGATATGATATGGACTGATATGGCCGGCCAGTATTAAGCTAATAAAAGAGAATCGTCCGTTCATCTTATACTGCGCCTTACGTTCTTACACCTTACGTTAAAATCTCTAAACCATTACATACAGTGCTAAATTCCAAGCCATTCTGATAAGCTTGGCCAGTGGCCAGTAAGCCAAAATGACTACAAATATGACCGGCCAGTATTAAGCAAATAAAAGAGAATCGTCCGTTCATCTTATACTGCGCCTTACGTTCTTACACCTTACGTTAAAATCTCTAAACCATTACATACAGTGCTAAATTCCAAGCCATTCTGATAAGCTTGGCCAGTGCCCAGTAACCCAAAATGACTACAAATATGACCGGCCAGTATTAAGCAAATAAAAGAGAATCGTCCGTTCATCTTATACTGCGCCTTACGTTCTTACACCTTACGTTAAAATGTCTAAACCATTACATACAGTGCTAAATTCCAAGCCATTCTGATAAGCTTGGCCAGTGGCCAGTAAGCCAAAATGACTACAAATATGACCGGCCAGTATTAAGCCAATAAAAGACTTTGCTTGGCTTACTTTTGACTTAAAAATGAGATCTTTATTACATTTGAAGACTTATAATTTTATTATTGTTCACAGATAATCACTACAGAAAATATGGCTAAAAGATAAAGGCAGAAGGAATCAAGGTAAGTTAGCTATAAAATATTTGATCAGTTTTTTTTAGATATTGATAGGCTCAAGACTACAACAGTTTCACCATATTACCAGCAGTGTTAGTATACTAAACGAGACAATTGGACGGCGGGTGACAAACTGCTGCCGAAGCTGCCTACCGAATGAGATTACTCCTTTAGCACGACCTATGAAATGTTTATAACTACAGATGCTAGAAATACGATTTCTTCAATATTAAAAAAAAAATACCCGACCAATTGAAAACCTCTTCCTTTTTTGAAATCGGTTAAAAATTGGGTACCTACTTACCTTCAAAGGACTTCGAAAGAATTGATAATGCCATTGTCTTTAAACTTCAAAATAACTTTGGTAGGTATACCTACCTACTTAACTCGATCAAAGCAAATTGTCCATGCATTGCAAATAAAGACAGCAACTTTGTTACATTTCAAATAATAAAGTCAGTACATCTACACATACGTCCACTAAATTAGGGTCAGTCAAGTAAATTGCAATTCAACGGCTTTTGGCGGCGGACTCGGGGGAGTCCGTCGCCAGTATATGAGCCCGAGATGGCGGCGGCGTATCCACGCCGCCTCTCGGAGAGGGTTTTTTCCCCGCTTAATAGCGGGTTTTTGGAGTTGGGGTCCGACGGGACCACCCGTCGTCAGAGCAAGCTGACGTACTGCCGCAGCTTCCGGCTCTGCTCTGGCACAGCGGCATGAAGGACACCAAGGGGTTTTAGTGGGTATACCCTGGCCACCTACGGCCAGGGAAACCCCCACTCACCGGGCCGCTCCCCCCGAGAGCGGCCTGATGGTCTTAACAAGATTTCCCCTTGTAAAAAAAAAAAGTTAATTGCAATTCGAAATTGAGATGGGAAGAAAGTAGTATAAACATTACGATGTTTTATTTTTTAGGTTAGGTACCTACCTACACCAAAAAAGAAAAGTGCAGCTCAAAATAACCGATAAAACACAATTTCAAATCGACCCTTAAATGAATACCTACCTAATACTACCTATACCTAGGTACTTTTACTCTTCACCCACGTTTTTTTATGCCCGCAGGCAATACTTTTTCGCAGTCGAAAAAATAACTCGTAAATTAAATTTTATTAGCAAAAACACAATTAAATAATGCCAAAAATAGCACTATTTTATTAATATTTTAGTAGTTTTGTTAGTGATCTAATTCACTAACCCAGAAGTGTAATTTACAAATTCTTACAGCTTAAAAATGTAATAGTTATGATCTCATTCAACCCGATTCGATGTTTGACCAAAATGTTTGAAAATATCAAAAATAAACTGATTTTGCGACAATGTAGTATTCAAATAAGGGTTCAGGTAGCGATATTTTTGATTCGATTTGAAATCACTTTCCTCAATACTAAGATATACCTACCTACTTATACCTACTTAGTTTATTTATACAATATTAGCTGTGTCCTGCGGTTTCACCTGCAAAAGTCCCGATCCCGTGGGAACATCGGGATCAAAAGTAGCCTATGTCACTCAGGGTGAATGTAGCTTTCTAATGGTGAAAGAATTTTTGAAATCGACCAGTAGTTTTTGAGTTTATTTATAACAAACACACAGACACATACACACACACAAATACAAATCTTTCCTCTTTATAATATTAGTATAGACTATAGCTGTGTCCCGCGGTTTCACTTGCGTAAGTCCCGATCCCGTCGGAATTTCGATAAATCCTTTCTTATCGGATGTCTACATTACATAAAGAACATACTGTCCAAATTGCAGCTCTCTACTGTCAGTGGTTTAGGCTGTGCGTTCATCAGCCAGTCAGTCAGGACAAAGGATTTTAAAGATATATGTAGATATTTTTTGATGATTCTGAACAAACACATGGACAATTCGCCTGTATTCTCTATAGAAAATAAATATAGAAAAATGACAAATATTTATTGAAAAAAAAAAAAGTTTCATTTGAAATCTAAAGTTTACTTCACTTATATTAAAAAGACATTTTGGTCAATTTTAATACGAGAATCAGGGCCCATAGGGCATTGAAACACCGCATAACAAGAAAACACAATGCTGAGAGCTGCGTAATTAGTAATTAGTCAGTCGTATGGGTCAATAAATTCAATGTCGTCTCTAACACTAAGGATTGGGCACAACCGCTAAGTAGCCATTATGTTCTTGCAAACTTTTGCCCTTATGTTCAAGGTTTCCTATATTTTGTACTGCTAGAAATTACGAGAATTGGATTTGTGTCACAAGTAACATTAGTTTCCTTTCTCGTTTTTATTCAACAGAACCATTCCTTCTTTTTACTCATTTAATCAGAAGTTTTAAGTTCAAATTATTATAAAAAAATGCATTTATTTTGTTACTCTGTTTTTTTTGTGTTTCGTTATTCTACCTGTAATTGCCATATGTATTACATGATCACTGAGAAAAACCCCCATGAGTTTCATTGTGTCTTATTCTCATTAGAGGCGCGTCGCGTTCCGAAGACACACAAAATTGTTAATACAACTTAAGACCTGATTGAAAACGAATATGTGAAAATAGTTAGATAGATTGTAAAAAAAAATTTCGTCTTTGAATTGCTACGACTCTAATAAACTGAACTGCATTGTAAACTAAACTTGAACCCAGATAGTTAGGGACCGACCGAAAGAACATCGAGGTATGTATCAATGAAATAAATTAAATAAAATTACCGGCTATTTAGAGTGCTAATTAGTAAGTTAATTATCTCGATTTGCAGTCGTTGTGCGGTCGATCATCTACCGCAGTTTGTAGGAAAAAATCTTAATTGATGTATGAGAATATAGAAAAAACCCGGCCAAGTAAGAGACTTGCGCACGAAGGGTTCCGTACTACTATCACAATTGGGTCCGAAACCCTAAAATAAACACTTAGAAAAAAATCTTAATTGATGTCGCAGTTAATAGATACAGAATTGAATATAATTAATAGGTATGAGAATATAGAAAAAACCCGGCCAAGTAAGGGACTTGCGCACGAAGGGTTTCGTACTACTATCACCGGGTCCGGAACCCTAAAATGAACACTGGATCAACCAATTTGTGAACGCAACCAGAACGTTACAATTTATTTAACCATTGGCGCTAGTCTTTCTCCAGTCTTACTAGCTGGCGTTAGTGGTCAAAATACATAGCGGTATCGTTGCGTTTTTCTGTCCCTGAATCACGTTTGTTGTATGAGAGGCCCTCTTAAATATTTGTTGTATGAGAGGCCCTCTTAAATATTTGTTGTATTTTGTTTTTAGTATTTGTTGTTATAGCGGCTACCGAAATACATCTGTAAAAATTTCAACCGTCTAGCTATTACGGTTCATGAAATACAGCCTGGTGACATACGGACAGAGAGCGAAGTCTCAGTAATCGGGTCCCGTTTTTCCCCTTTGGGTACGGAACCCTAAAAAGTATCCAGGATTGGTACCGCTTTGAAGCTGTTTTTGTTTTGTTGTCGCCGATGATGCTAAAGTGCAGCTTTTTGCACATTTTAGCTCGTTTACACAGCGCTAGTTGCCTAGTTAGTAAAAAACTTTTTGACATAGTATACCTATAATATCCGTTGTGTAGTACCTACCTATAATACAAGCCTAGTTGCTTAGTTCGGGACTAGATTGCGCTGTGTGTATTTCTGTGCATCTTCCTGCAATATTTAAATATCTAATCTTCTACGCTAATATTATAAAGAGTAGCCAAACAAAGTAGCCTATGTAATGTAGCTTTGTTTTGGTGAAATAATTATTGAAATCGGTCCAGTAGTTTTTGAGTTTATTCATTACAAACATACAGACACACAAACACACAAAAATACAAATGTTTCCTCTTTATAGTATTACTGTAGATGTAGATTAGTATGATTGTAATCGTATTTTACCTACATTATGTAGAACTTACACGTTACATTCAAACGTTGCGAGTTACTGCAGTGCAGCTACTCGGCTACACTCGAATGCTAGTTAAGGCTCGGCGCACATTATGAGCATCGGCAAGGAAAGGGATCCTTCGGCACCCTACATGCAAGCTTATAAATGTATCGGTATGCTTGAGCCGCCTCAAGCATGCCGAAGCGGTATTTTTGTTACTACGACCATATATCATGGAAATTTCTACTTTATTGCCATGAAGTAAATGTAAAATGATAATGCCAACCAAAATCCTCAGCCGTGACGATGCTCATAATGTGCGCCGGGCCTAAGACTGCGTCAACCATCCATTAATATTAACCACTAGCTGACCCGACAGACGTTGCCCTGTCGTTTAGTATAAAACAATAGCTATCTATCTTCATACCAAAATTCATTAAAATCGGTTTAGCATTTTTTCTTTCATAAGAACCTTCTCCTGACAATAGCAAACACAACAAAAAAAGAATTATCGAAATCGGTCCAGCCGTTCACGCGTGATGTCGTGACAACGGAAAACGTTTCATTTTTATATATTTAACCATTAGCTGCGACCCGCGGTTTTACCCGCGCAAGGTAAAAGTAGCCTATGTATTATTCCGGGTCTCCAGCTATCTACATACCGAGTTTCATGGTAATCGGTTCAGCGGTTTTTACGTGATTGAGTAACAAACACACACATACATACTCACAAACTTTCAGCTTTATAATATTAGTAGGATTACTACAGTATTTCGGTAAATGCACATTCGTCTCTACATGACTGCCACGAAAGGGATACAATTGATGTACTTCTGTCGGTATAGGTAGAAATGCCAAGTAATCTCCACGACTTTCTTGTGGTTTCTTCTCATCGGATGGCGCGTTCTGAAACCACACTAAACTCCTAATTTTAAGATGTTTAAAAAGATCAGGTTTTTTTTATATACTTATTCTTGACCGAATAACATATTTGAGTATCGAGTATGCCTGCCGCCATATTGTCGCGTTTCACTGCATAATTTGCTAAGAAAAGACATCAACGGGCTCCAACTCATTTTAACCGTTTAATATAACATTATTTTAATCACCGAGGACAGTTATAATAATCGAACATACTCCAACCTAATTAGTAAAATAATAATAAAAGGTGTTTTTTAAAATATTTTGTTAAATTGTGTACCTGCATTCGGTTCATAAAATTCCATATTGGGCGTAAAATGTTTGATAGCAATCATCAGATAAAATAAAATGACAAATAAAACGTGAAGTGGCTAAGGAAGATATTTCTACATTGATTAAATTAATGATTTTTATATCCCCACCGTTTAAGGCTAAACCGAGACGAAATTGTTACAATTTCGGTGCAATGCAATATGCTAACTCGAAACTAAAAACATGCAAATCAAACTAAAATACCAACTAAATCTAAGCAAATTACACATTAAAATATTTACAGACGGATACCCTATTTATATAATGTTATAGCGTCCTCGACTATGGCCACTTTGGGTATGCAGATAAACAGACGGATAGCGGAGTCTTAGTAAAATGATCCTAAAAAACTAAAAAAGAAGAGTTTGTTTGTTTGTTCGAACGCGCTAATCTCAGGAACCGCTGCTGGTTCGATTTAAAAACATCTTTCAGCGTTGGATAGTCCATTTATTGAGGAAGGCGCGGGCACTCCTAGGAATCTATAGGTACTTAATATTTAAAAGCTGTGAAGAGTTTGTTTGAACGCGCTAATCTCAGGAACAGCTGGTCCGATTTGAAAAAAAAAAATAGTGATGGATAGTCCATTTATTGAGGAAGGCTGTGCTATATTATATTTCAAAAAAACTTGGCGGACTAAGTCGCGGGTACTGCTAGTATGTGATATATGTGATGTCCGCTTAATATGTGATGTTCTTGGTCTCCAGGTATTATTACCAAGTTTCTACGCATTTTATGGTTTAGCGGTTTTTGCGTGAAGGACTAACAAACACACACACACACACACACACATATAATAAGATTTTCTCACGGGATCGTCTCTTATTCGGGTGAAACTGCAGGGAGCATTACCTACGTAGCTTAATACGTAACATAACAGAATTTTTAATAAGAAAAAATTATCTACCTCTATTTTCTACAACCGTAACCGGTAGTTCTTTTCTGTCAGTTATTTACTAGTTATGGCCAGAGACTTATAAATAACGGTACCTGTTTAATATAGGACCTACTTATCTAACCTCAGTCTAGATATTGAAGCTAATTGCTATGCCCTAGGGATGTGAACTGGGATTGTCGACAGTGTTATCGACAAATCGTAAATCGCACGTGTGTTCTGATAATATAAGTCCAACGATGCACGATGTTAATCCTACTAATATTATAAAGCTGAAATTGTAAATAAAACAAAAAGCTTTCAGAGAATATTCCTAATATTATTATGATTTATTATGATAGAAGGATCTACGGCAATTTAGTGTAAAACAAAATCCAACTGTTTGCCACAGCCTCGGTGATCAACGCACAGCATAAACCGCTGATGGTAGAGAGCTGGAATTTGGAGAGTGTGTTCTTTAGATGAGAACTTAAATACATCTAATGAACACACTACCCAAAATTCTTTAGATAGATAGAGTTATCCGACAAAAAACGGTTTTTCGAAATTCTGGATCGGACTCCAATTCTCCAGCATCTGGAAGCCAATAAGTTTCATCATAACTGTTTCAGTTGTTTTTTGCATAAAGGGCCTACCAACCAACATTCTCGATTATTTACACGCAAACTTTCATCAATAAAATAGTAGTAAGTCTAAATAGGGACTTAAGTTATCGATATCTCCGATTCTCTATGCTTCAGAAACTAAGGGAACGTGAAATCACAGGCCGACGGCAATTTTAAATACCTATGTGTATCTATTTACCCACTGTTGTTCACCTTTTAAATAGAAAACAATACGTACACTTCATTTTTTTATTCGTAGACTATGATTTGACACATTTTCCTGAAGAAAAAATGTGTCAAATACAACGAACTAAAACGTCAGATCGTAGTCCGAAATTAAAAAAAACGAAGTATAGTATGACGAGCCGACTTTACGCATATGCAATGATATGTGTGCAAATGGCCTCACTACGCGGGATGCTGAAGATCATGCGAAGTGGAGACGTAAAAGTAGGAAAGCGGACCCCCGGGCTCTCGACAGGGATGCAACCGGGAACATCGCTCGGATGATGATGATAGAGTCGACTTTACTTAAATTACAAAATTATACTTACCTACATCCATCATTAATTATTATTAATGACTAGCTGACCCGGCGAACTTCGTACCGCCTTAGCGTAAATTTTCTGAGAGATTTTCTTAATATTTTTTTCCTTAAGAACCTTGTACAGAGTATTAGAAAACTACAAAAAAAATCAGCCAAATCGGTCCAGCCGTTCACGTGTGATGTCGTGACAACGGAAAACGTTTCATTTTTATATATAAAGAAGAAGAAGAAGATGGATGCGTAGGTATTTATGCTTAAAAATAAATATTTCTCTGGGTCTGGGTGTCCCTCTATGTATAATAATTATGTATGTATTTAGAAAAATAAAAATAAAATATATGTATTAGGTATATCTGTTGTCTAGTCACCGTAACACAAGCTTAGTCGCCTACACGGAGCTAGATGACGCTGTGTGTTGTTGACAGAATTTATTTATTAATTTTACAAAGGATAACTGTACGTCCGTCTTAATTCGACCATTCTAAAGGAGTCTGGTGTCACCTGCGCGCGAGTCGCATCAAAATGTGAGCTTCGCCTACCAATTGTTATGAGAAACAGTTGTTCTAAATGTTAAGTGCAGCAGATGATCTTGTTTGGAAACAAATTAATGCAAGTTCCACATTCTTTCGTTTAAAGGCGCGTTCAATTAAAAAGACGTTTTTACCAAAAAAATGTTATATATATATCAAACATAAAAAACTCAGTCTATCCAATTCAGAAAATTGTTTGAACCTAATTAGATTTTTTTCAAGTCCATAGACCAAACATAAAATCTTAAGTCTATCAGCATGTTTGAACTAAATTAGATTTTTTCGAAAAACGAGTCCAAACAAACATAAAATCTTAGATTCGAAGTTATAGTGATCCAATCTGAAAAATAATTATAGTAAGTAGGGCTAGTAGAAACTTCGTTTTAAATTTTAGTAGACTGAAATGTTCATTCTTTCATTCGTTCGTATAACCAAAGTAGAAGGAGACACTATTATTAAATACATATTTTGTGTGTGTGTCAACGTTTTACATTGAAAAAAAATTTACCTATAGTTTTCCAAGTTTTTTAATTTGACGTGGTAAAGTAAGTAGGTAAGTACAATTATATTAAATAAAAATAGATATTAGGTACCTACTACTTGTGATTATTTGATTTCCTAAATAAATAAAATAACATAAATCCTGATTTCCTTCTTTATCTTTGTAGCCGGGTCAACCCGGGTCAATGGGGTACCCGGGTCAGCCAAGCCCATAAACGACCCGACCCTTTTGGCATTTAACCCAAATAGTGGGACATTCAGGTTAGTCAATGACATTACGTCACCAAAAGGTAATATGGGGACCCTTAATGACCGACTGAGTTCTTTTGCCTCCAAACAAAGCACAATCTATCTATAATAATATATACCTACTTATAAAACGCTTTGTCCTGACTCCTGTCTGAGTGACTGACTGACTGAGGGATCAACGCACAGCCTAAACCGCTGATGGTAGAAAGCTGAAACATGAAAAGTGTATTCTTTATTTATGCGATAAGGATTTTTGAAAATTCCCACGGAATCGGGACGTATGCGGGTGAAACCGCAAGATACAGCTAGTATTTTACCTATAGTTAGTTAGTTTCGCTGAGCCTTTTCCGCACTTAGCCTCACATTGCCATTGTACGTGATTTCTTAGAGGGCTTAAGACGCCACGGGAGCCTACCCCGCATTGGCGAATGTCCCATGCCTTCGGACCGTGGTTTATCCTAGAACATGTCGGTTTCCTCACGATGTTTTCCTTCACCGTAAGAGCTATGTTAATAGCGCACTTAAATTTTTCAGCAAAACGGTAAGTTTTATCATAAAAATACCTCAGACAAAAGTTGTAGATCATAAAATTATCTACAAAAAATTATTAATACTTTTTTTCTACGAGCCACCGTTTTTGAGATATAACGATTCAAAAAGTTGGCATAAAAATAAGGCGGCACCTTGAGGCGAGGTGTCGGGGAGTAGCGACCCCGCGGCTTCCCGAGTGCTCCAGGGGGAAATCACCGTTCCTCACCTCCGACTTGCCTTAGTTGGCTGGTCGGAGTGAACACTGACGAGGAAGCGGTCCCCCGCCTCTGGCTTGCCTTCACCGGCCGGTCGGAGTGGAGTCGCCAGAGCAGAAATGCTCGGAGGATGGACACCTCACGTCAGTGATGAGTTGGCCCGCTCCACAGGATTACCTAGGATGGTTTAAAATCCGGTGAGGTTGCTCCATCCTTCAGCCACTCGCGCCCCTGTTGCCCCCTGGCTGTAATTTGCTCGGCTTAATTAGGGTGGCCCAGTTTGTGAGTTGGCGAGTCTCCGTCTGCCATTTTTACATGTTTATTGAACATTGTAACGGCAGGCGCCATAGTCCCCATAGTTCCCCCCAGTATCTAATCCACTACCAACCCATTTCCATAGCCCAAGTAGTTTTTCACCCGTAGTTTACACAATAGTTCTATCCAAACCGGGGGTTGTCCTTGGTTGCATTTTATAGTGTAGACAGGGATAACCGCCGGTTTGGTGTCCATCGCAAAATTTAAATTAAAATGTTACTAAAACAGGCCTCTACGTGTTGGCTTCGGCCCCACGCACGCCTTCCAAAGGTCCGGGTGCTCCATAGCCCCGAGTATCCGTAATGGTAAAAACAAAAAAATAATAATAATAAGCCCGCAGGGCACCTTGAGGCGAGGTGTCGGGGAGTAGCGACCCCGCGGCTTCCCGAGTGCTCCAGGGGGAAATCACCGTTCCTCACCTCCGGCTTGCCTTAGTTGGCTGGTCGGAGTGAACACTGACGAGGAAGCGGTCCCCCGCCTTTGGCTTGCCTTCACCGGCTGGTCAGAGTGGAGTCGTGAGAGCAGGAATGCTCGGAGGATGGACACCTCACGTCAGTGATGAGTTGGCCCGCTCCACAGGATTACCTAGGATGGTTTAAAATCCGGTGAGGTTGCTCCATCCTTCAGCCACTCACGCCCCTGTTGCCCCCTGGCTGTTATTTGCTCGGCTTAATTAGGGTGGCCCAGTTTGTGAGTTGGCGAGTCTCCGCCTGCCATTTTTACATGTTTTTTTTTTAACATTGTTACGGCAGGCGCCATAGTCCCCATAGTTCCCCCCAGTATCCAATCCACTACCAACCCATTTTAATAGCCCAAGTAGTTTTCACCCGTAGTTTACACAATAGTTCTATCCAAACCGGGGGTTGTCCTTGGCTGCATTTTATAGTGTAGACAGGGATAATCGCCGGTTTGGTGTCCATTTCATACTTTGTAATTAAAATTGTAACTAAAACGGGCCTCTACGTGTTGGCTTCGGCCCCACGCACGCCTACCAAAGGTCCGGGGCTCCATAGCCTCGTGAAACGGTAACGTTACAAACAATAATAATAATAATAATCATTTATTTCAGGCTACTAAGGCCCATAGATACATACCTTATAAACTAACATACATATTTTATAAAAAGAGAAATGTGTTATTAATAGTAGCTTAAAACTATGTTAGTAGCACTTCCTTAATACTACACTATTTAGTCTTAGTGTACACTTCTGGTATTTGTCCGCGGAAGCGACGAAACACCACGCCGATCGGCCAGAAGTCTTCGGTCATGACGCGAGGCAGGTAGCATGTAGGTACTCGCACCACAAACGCCTTGAAATTGACGTTCCGATGCGACTCCAGCATATGCACCCTCAGCGTATAGCCCAACTTCTGGCGCACGTACTCGACGATGTTCTTCTCCCCGACGGTGTAGTGCAGGCGGGAGATGTACACCGGAGTGTTCGGCATTGCAGCACGAACTCCCAGAGTTGAATCTGGTGAAGCTGTACCGCTGCGGTTCTTGACAGGTCTTATTCGGTTCTTCCTCCTATTTACCGTAATAAAACCATCAGCGTCCTGGTTTTGATCTTTAGGCTTCATTTTAGAAGCGACTGTGGAGCTCGCGGTGACGTTGGCGAAACTTAGTTTCACCGGGGCTGCAGGCACGTGCAGCGGGACGGGGAACGTAGGTCGTGCGGCGGCAGGCGGAGGAGCCGCGGGGAGCGGGACGGGCGAGGCGCCCTGTCTACAAGCGGCGCACGAGGCGACGGCGACGGCGACAAAACTGCTGACGCGAAGCTACTATCTAGGGCAGCTCCGCGCGGCGAGTTGACGTGTGTCACTGACACTGGTGACCTTATTACCGTTCCGATCTTGCGCAAATCATCGAGTTCCTTACGTAGTTCGGAAACGGCATTTTGAGATGCATCCAGCTTTTCGTGTACTTCCTTCAGGCTCTTCTTAAGAAGGACAATGTCCTTCAGAAGGCTCGTGGCATCGACGTGGTCGAAGGTGACGGGAGGGAGCTTGTTTAAGTCCCTCGCCACAAACGTAGGCACGTCGTCCGGATCTGTCTCCTTGAACAGCGTTATAATGTCCTGTACGCTTTTCTTCGTCCCATCGCGGCGGCGAGAGACCATTTTGCTTGTTTGTTGAGCACCTCGTACAGCAGCAGCTTGCCCGCCGCTATGTCATCTTCACTGAAGTTCGTGACGCAGATCTGAAGTGCAGACAACTCGTCCATCACGTCCAGCTTCTGCTGCAGGAACGCCAGCAACTCGTTCACCACAATGTTGTTACTCATTGTGAAGAATTACGAACGACAGCTGACGCTGCGCTATTTGTCACAAATACCTACGTAAATTAATTATTAGGTATTGTGTCACCCACCCCTGATCGTACCCGGCGCAAAAGAACTAAGGATGCTGGCGGCATTACCCCTTTGTATGGCAATAGCAATCCTTTGCACCAAATACGATCCGGAGCGGTAGTCAAGCCCTTGACCTCTAAGACGGCGGCCCAGTTCCCTTACAAAGGCAATTGCCTCCACTCCCCAACTACCGGCCGTCTCGACTGCGAAAGGCACGAAAAGGTAGCCGTCCAATAGAGGACCATATTTGTCGCGTTTCCTAAGAGCAGCAACCTCCGCTGCCGCGGCAGCCTCCTTAGACGTGCGACTCACGTGGTTCTTTGCAAAAGTGCAGACACACGTGGCATCCCACAAACAAACCCCCCTCTCCCAGGGCACCAAAGTGAGGCCATCAGGCCTCTTACCGTCGGTACGGCTCAACCCGGGAGGCTCCAGCACGCATGGAACATTGGCCGATACCAGCGCTCTCCGGATTATGTCGTTGAGGGCATGGTGTCTTGGGAACCTCCCTGAACAACGGCAACACACTAAAGCGTGATGGCCGTCGGCCCCGACCAAACGCAATCGTGTGGTTCACAAACTTTGGACCCCAACCGAAGCGCCACAGCCACTCGCAAAGAGTCGTTGTCCAGGAAGGTACCGAAATGCGGGGAGAGTAAAGCCAGAAGCCACGCCCCCGACTCCGGCGTCGCCACCGCCCTCAACCTCGCCTGATCGACCACGGAAACTCCCCCCAGAAGCCCATCAAAGACTCGCTTAGCCCCAACCTCGTCCCACAAACGCTGCGCATGCAAAACCCTAGGTCAGTCAGTGCCCGGGTTCAGAGTCGTCCACACCTCCAAGGCGCCCTCGGCGAACGGAATAGTCATTATCACCATCAAAGCACAGTATTTTAATGAATACCACTCCGCTCGCCGACGCCAGAAAGGCCGGCAACCCGACATCCCGCACTCGTCTAACCCCCAAACCCCCATGCCTAACTGGCAATGAAGCCTGGCTCCATTGGGACTCCTCCAGATGCACGTTCAAAATAGCCTCCAACGAAGCCTTTAGAGTGCTATCAAAAGCTTCCACGTGACTTGGGTGTTACCATGTAGGCACGGTCCGCAGCAGATAGGTAACCTTCGGTACTGCGAAACACATGCGCAGCAAAATGAGACCCACATGTGCCGACAGGTTAACAAGCCTTGAGCGGGCCGCAACCAACAATTCCCTCTTCCGCTCCAACTCCCCCGGAACTGCCTCGGAGAAAATAGGGGAGCCCAAAAGACTAAAAGTAAGGGTAGTTAATTCGCTAAGACCTGGCAAAATAGAACTAAAGGTGGAAAGAGAAATAGAGGCTTCGGCGCTACAGGCAAAGAACTCGCACTTTGCCGCATTCACCTCCAGTCCCAGCCCATCACACCGCGCCAACAGCACCCTCAAATCCCCTTCGACTTGTGTTGGATACCCCCCGAGGATTCCATCGTCGAGGTACCAAACATTCAAAGGGGACTCGAGGCCGGCGACGATTTTCTGAATGCCAAGGCTAAAAGTGAGAGGCCCAAGCGGGTCGCCCTGTTGTGCCCCCACCTGAGACAGAAGAATGTTGCCATCGTAGAAAAGATTAGAGGGAGAACTATACACCTGAAAAAGAAAGGGGTAGAGGGAAGGAATATGTTCCCTTACTTCAGACAACAAAACGTCCCTCTCCAAGGTGTTAAAGGCATTCCGTAAGTCCAGTTTAACTAGGACATTGTTGGTGTCGGCACAATCCGCCACAAAGGCACGAGTGGCATGGATAGCTGCTTCGCAGCCTAAACGCGTACCAAACCCTAATTGATGGGGCTGGAGGTACTCCGCCATCTCATCCCTCACAGCTCCACATCCCAGCTTGGCCGCAAGTCGTCTAAAAACGCTACCCACCGCTATCGGCCGCAAACCTCCATCCTTCTTCCTCAAAGCGCACATGGACGCACCGTAAAGGAACGGGCACACCTCCAAGTTGAGCCAACCGCTGAACAAAAAGTTTGTCAAATCAGTCAAGCTCTGTAATAGACTAACCCCATTATCACCCGCTGAACTGGACAAAAGCTCTCTCAAATGGGCAGGCCGTAAACCGTCCAAGCCCCCCGCGGAACCGGCATTAAATGAGTTTACCGCCCGCGCCACCTCCTCGCATTTAACAATCAGGTGGGGAACAGACTCATCAGGGACGCTCGGCCATGACAGGACACGAGATGGAGATGGATGCTTAGAGCGTAATGAGGCCAAAGTATCTGGTCCCGGTTGGGCAACTGTATCGTCCGACATCAACAAACGGACCGCACCCCTGAGATCCCCCTCATGGACTTTAGATTCAATGGTCCTGTACAAACATCCTACCCGCGGAACGTGCCCAGTAATAGCTTAAAAGGATTTAAAATACAGAGTTCCAAATCAATTCCCAAGGTAGAAAATAAAGCATACCTTGAGAATCGATTTAGATTTAATAAATAAGTACTTACAATTTATACTTAAGTACAAACAGAATGATTGCAAACGACATCCGCTAAGTAATCTGACTTAACCGAAGGAAGTACCTACCAACTAACGGTTTAAAGTTAAATTAGTAGTTATTTACACAGGATATCTCAGTTAACTGGTACCCACTTTACATGATGTTAATCTCTTTATTCACCTTTACCTATTTATTTAATTAAAGTTTTCCATGTTGATAGATTTATTTAATTAATGAATTCATTATTTATAAATACGGTTTTAAAGACAGGATATTTACCGTGTTTTAATAACATTTTATATGTCTTATTATGGAGCTCTATACATATTACGCAAGTAAATTTTAACTGTAAACCGTAAAAAAAACATGGTAAATCTTCCAATTTGAGAAGGGAAAACCCCGAACAAGGACTTCAAACAAGGACGAGGTTCTCAATTCGATCCGTAAACTGTTTGTAACTATGCATCGCTATGGTAGATAATTATGTTTGTTCACGCCGCACACCATATGAAGCTCGATTTCGATAATTATTTTTTTATTTGAAAGAGTTTCGAGTTGGTGTCATTAAATCTTGGTGAAGATCTGATGAGAACCTTCGGAATGTGACCAGAATAGCATCCTAGAATACAGAAAATAATAATTTTTTGAACGTCTATCAATAGAATCGGTTTCTAAAGAACTAGGTATAATTAAATTGATGGAGCACCTGAAACAACCATCTTAATCACTGCATGTAGGAGAGGTTATTTTTTCCCATTTTTAAAGTCGGGTTTTAAGTTTTAAATAATTTATAGATATGGATTTGATATGGATATTTACCTACTTACCTATCATATTTAGGAAAAAAAAAGTTCGTAAGTTTCCAATTAATCGCAGGACAAAAATTTTTCGCCTTGTCTAGCAAAATCCCCTAACTTTGTATACCCTACTATCCTCGCCGAACAGACTGTACTATTAACAAAACATAAACATTTCAGCAGCTTTTGTGATTTAATACCTTGTTTTTTTAAACGTATCCGTTGCCATAGCAACCTGGATCACAACATAGTCGGTTACGCAACTTTCAACCTTACTTGCTTGACTTAGAGACCAATTTTAATAAAGATTTAGTATGTTAATAAGAAATTATTGTCCGATAACAAACGGAACTTACGAAATGATTAAAGGAATAATAAAACAGTTTACCTACTTTGGGTCAAGTGGGGTAACTGCGGGCTGCGTATTAGGAAACATATAAAATTACTTTTTTGTTAATAGGGGTTGTTATTTAGATTGTTACTGAGATAGATACTTTATTAAATACGAAATGCGCTTGAAAAACAAAAGTAGTTTTTTTTTTTTCAATTGTGTATAAGACAGCCGTCAGAGACAGACGACAAGACTTTGTTACATTTTACCGGGTCTTGGGTCTTCTCGAGGCTAATACTATAGTGACATAGTTGAATCGTCGTGGTATGAAAATAAATAAGTAATAATACGCGATTAAGACCCGGTAAAATGTAGCTATGTTAAGAAGTCATGTGAATTTAGATATAATGTTTATTAGCAAGACTATGTAGGTATATTTTATTAAAACGTTCCTTAGAAATTGATATTTTCTCATTTCAGAAACAATACCAAACTAATTAATTTTGTGGTTTTATTTTTATTTCCTCGAAATCCAACATAATTTAAATATTCAAGAGTTAAGTATATAGGTACAAGAACAAAAGCTTTGATGTCCCAGGGTTGTTTTGTTACGGAAAACTATTACACTACTACCTTAAACTAAAAAAAAACATTGTATAAAAATGTAACCAAACAACGAAAACCAATTTAAATTAAGTATTTTTTTATTTTTATTTAAATTAAATAGTTACTTAAGCCACGTTCCCACCGTGAGCGGAGCGGTCATTAATGACTCATTTTACCTCTACATTACATGTTTACCCATCAACGGCGAGTCGAACGTAAATGACGAAGCGGGCAAGAAGAGGTTGAAAAGAGCACGCTAATTTCTCTTGCGTTAGGAACTAAAACATTAATGAAATCGCTCCACATGCACTATTTATGGAAAATGCAAATGGCAATGGGTGGCAAATCAATATTATTTTATGAAAATAGTCCGCTCCGCTTAGTCATTCCTAGCTTACTACTCTGTGTCGATGGGAAACCGTCCGTATGCCTAACATTTGATAACAATACGTGCCTCTACCTACCATCGTAGACTTTCCATTCGATAAAAGTCATTAATATAAAAGCAATGACGTGGCCTTTCTGTCTGTCTATCCATTTACCCCAATTGACTTGAAATATCGATTTTGTTACCAACTTAAAATAACTCACCTACAAATACTTAATACGTTTGCGTACTTAAAAATATACAAATGATATATGTACCTATAGAAATACATACATACGCATAAAAAACATAACCCTCCTTCGGTAGTTGATTTGGATTAGTCTCACCATTCATATTTGAACTACAGGATCTACATCGTGTTGTAGATAATTCTAGACTTAAATTAGTAATCTCGGGTTAACAATGGGTTACACTAGCCGTGGTCGCGAGGCGACCCGTAGTTCAAATAATAATGATAGTTGTTCCGATGCCATCATAATACCGGGATCAAAAGTAGCCTATATTATTATATGTTATTTTTCTATAAGATATTGGTGAGAGATTTTTTTAAATCAGTCCAGTAGTTTCGAAGACGATTACAAACAAACGAATAACTCTTTCCTCTTTATTAGTGTTTAGTAGTTTATTTTCCTCTTTCTTTATTAGTAGGTAATGCAAAGGCATTGATGATTAATTATTCACAAATTAATTTTATTTTTGGACATCAATGTAAGCTTTTCCTATGGGTTTATAATAATTTACCTACCTAAAGACTTATTTATATTCCAATATTACCTACAAATTGAATTTGAAATTAATTTCTTTTTCTGTTTGTTCCAGATCTAAATGGAATCATACACATGAGGTGAGTTCGTAGAAGTGTTACTATATGAAAAAACTATTAGAATAATTGTAAAAGGTACCTTAGTTTACGCTGGCGAAGAAGAAAGAAGAAAGAAGAAGGAAGAGCTATGACATCGCTGAGCCTTGGCACTGGGAGAATTCACAGGAGTTCGAATGTATACCCGTGAATGTCCTGATGCCTCAGCTTAGTGATGTTGGTACTACTGATGGAGATACTGGAAAAAAGACGAAGAGAAGAAGAAGAGTGAAGAGACATTTTAACATGACATTTCCCTTACTGAAAAGAAGACGAAAAAAGAAGAAGAGAGAAGAGACATAGGGGTAAGTCGGTTATATTGGACCACTTTTTACTTAAACCAAAATATTTCGTTTACGACAGGACTAATACTAATGAATGAATATTCACAATAAAGGTTGTTATTTTGACTAGGTACCTATGACAGGAAAATCAGTTCTGTTTGTTCACTTTAACATAGAGATAAATGACTTTTTCCAGCGGACAGTCATTGGTACGATTTAGCCGATTTACCCCCCATATTAACATGACATTTCCCTTATTTTTTTTACGATACCTAGTTGAACGTCTGATCACTATGGTCAATGATGACTTACCTACTGCGCTAACCCCAAATATTTGGGGTTTAGCGGACCCCGGGCTCCCGAGAGGGATGCAACCGAGAACATCGCTCGATGAGAGAGAGAGCGTTTGACCGACCACTATCTCATCTGATGGTAAGTGATGATATGATCACGCTCATCTAGAAAAGGGAAGACGGCAGTTGAACAAAGTCCGACCCGTCTTTCTTGTAGAATACTAGCTGTATCCAGCGGTTTTACCCGCATAAGCACCATAAGCATTTTTGTAAATTGTACCTTTACTAACGAATTTAAAGCCAAGCTTTCGATTTTACTGCAAAGCACCGTACCCTATAAAGCACACGGAGGGTGGGGGTAAAAGCGAAGGGCGTGAGTTCAAATCCCACAGGGATTGAGTTCAATATTGACTTTAGAAAATGTTTTTTTTTCAAATTAGTAAAAAGTAACATAGGTTGCAATTTCTTTTCCAAACCATTTCCATCTGTTTTACACTCCATTTAGGTACATTTCGGTCTTTATTCGGCATTGTACTGACCTACTCAGGAGAATAAAGTACTTAATCGAAAAATAAAACTAAAAACGATCTAAATATAAACTAAATATGATCGATACAGAAACAAAAGACAAGCGAAACAGAAATTAACAACCGTCGAAATAGAAACAAAAGACTATCGAAACTGAAACTAAAAACGATAGAAACAAAAACAAAAAACGGTCGAAACAGAAACTAAAAACAGATCGAAATAGAAACTAAAAACTATTGAAACACATAAGTACAAAAGCCAATCGAAAAGGAAACAAACGGCGATCAATTTAGTCCGGGTGCGAGCTATTTATCCACTTTTCTAACTTTGTATTCAATGTTACGTTTTTACTTTGCAAGTAGGTAGATAACACGGGATTGTACAGTTTTTATAATTTAATTAATTACTCACCGTAAAAGATTAGCGTCATGTATCTCGTTAAAGAATATCTAAATTGTAATCTTAATAAATATAACATCTCTGCGCTCACGGCATTGTTGTCAACATAATTGGCATCATTCTTGCATTTCATGACAAATACATTTTCTGCACGGAACACTATTGTACTCTCAACGGGTTCTCTGGCATCTTACTAATCTTCAAGGAGTTCAGAAGCCCTAAAAAACCTTTACCTACTTTATTTAGGCGTACCTAGTACCTACCGCTCATCGATAAATCGCTCTACGTTGATATAATATCTAGATCATTAATGGGACAGTCTACCTACTCTTTTCTTCATACAAACTTTACAAACGTAGTCAACTGTTTCCTTTCTGGATAAAGATATTAGAAAAAATATATTCACGCCATAAGTCCTATATCAGCCATGACTATGTCCCTACGTTTTGATTTCTTTCTTTTTAATTTTTTTCTGATTTTTATTTCTATTCTAATTAGAAAATGAAAAAAACCAAAACGTAGGGGCATAGTCATGGTAGATATAGATTTTATAGCATAAATATATTTGCTCTAATGTCTTTATTCAAGGAGGAAACAGTCGACTACGTTTGTATGGAGAAAGAGTAGGTAGACTGTCCACTTAAGTCGTTCACTGAGTAAATTAATCAGCCAGGACTTTGATTTTTATATGCGTACAGACAAAATACCTACCTATATGTTGTGTCTGTTTAATGTAGGTCTTCCTGGCACCGCATCATACGTAGTACCTAGGTAGGTAGGTACCTATAAAGTCGGTATGACCACGGCGCGGGCGCTACCTTGACCATCTTTGTACCTATGCATTTTTAATACAATCATCATTAATATCCAACTACAATGCGACAATAGTAGGAAGGTAATCGATACGGAAGTACCGACTACATATCGATGTTGAGAATGTCGTATGATAAACGTCAAGTTTTTGTGTCCCGAGACGCATGGGAGTGACGAGATCGCGGGAGACAATCGTGAGACTTCCTATGTAATTATCTACTTTATTAGGAGGACGATAACACGTACATAATTACAGGGTTTATGATTTGACTGATGGTGCGATTGTAATCGCTTTGTTGTTGCTTCTGTCTTGTCTTGTCTAATCCGAATGAAAAGATTAAAATTTTAACTCTAGAGAGGGTACTGGCAATGTTTTAATAAGCTACATGTAAAAAGATTGCGCAAAACTGAGTTAAGAATTTAACTCCAATGGTTTGTTTTTGAAAAAATGCTTCCTAAAAGTTTGTATCTACTCCGTGGGATTCGAACCCGCTACCAGGTAATTCAAAGCAGCGCGTTAGACCGCTTCGCCAAGAAGCGAATGCTTCCTTGGTTTCGTTAACACGGGATTATTTAGCTTCAGGGAAGGCAAGTTTCCATCGTCCCATACAGCCACAGTACAACAAACACATCTTTGGTACACAGACAAACGAAATTAAAAACAGATTAACGAAACCCATCCGTTGTTAAAGAAATCCAAACAATAAGAGTCCCGTTATGCGACGCAAGCGCAGGCGCAGGCGTGATCTATTACATATGGATTATGAGCATAACCATTGATTATGTACAGTAAATCATACAATGCAGATATAACTGTTGCTTCTTGGGAATTTCTGAACTGATATCATCGGCATTCGACATTGTGGGTTCTGTTACATTGTTAATCCTATTTCTTGTTAATTTTAATCTTTATCTACATAGGTGTAAGTTAAAGTCGCTTTCCGCGTTCAGGCAGAATATGTCTCGTTCGCAAAATATCCCTTTCGCAAAATGTCCATTTAGCTAAATGGCCCTCAAGCTGACAGATACACGGACAAGTGAGTAATCTTATTAGTCGACTTCCCCCCACTTGCTATCTTGCGCACTGTGCCCTGCTACCTGCACTAGAACAGAATTTATGAAGGCCACTGATGGCGCGGTGGATGTGGCTGATTTCTGGTCCTCAAATTTTTTAATTCGAGAGAGAGCTACACCATTGCCATGCCATTGACACGACGAAGAAGGGTGGACTTCCAAAAAAGAAGGAGGATACTCTTATGGATTATGAGCATAACCATTGATTATGTACAGTAAATCATACAATGCAGATATTACTGTTGCTTTTTGGGAATTTCTGAACTGATATCATCGGCATTCGACATTGTGGGTTTTGTTACATTGTTAATCCTATTTCTTTTTTATTATAATCTTTTTCTACGTAGTGCAAGAAAAAGTAGCTTTCCGCGTTCGGTCTGCTCAATCAGGCAAACAATGTCTCGTTCGTAAAATGTCCCTTTACCAGTTTCGCAAAATATCCCTTTTGCAAAATGTCCCTTTAGCTAAATGGCCCTCAAGCTGACAGATAGACGGACAAGTGAGTGATCTTTTTAGTCGACTTCCCCCCATATGTCCCACCCACATCTTGCTTACTGAGGCCACTGATGACGCGGTGGATGTCGCTGATTTCTGGTCCTCAAAAATTTTAATTCGAGAGAGCTACACGTGCCATTGACACGACGAAAGAAGAGTCGACTTTCAAAAAAGAAGTAGGTTAATCTTATGTTGGGAACAACGAGGATAGCTTCTAGTCGTTCCCATTGAATTTTGGCGAAGATCTGATAAGAAACTTTGGAAAGTACATAATTTTTGGATTTCTATACGAATAGATTCGGCGACTTGAAACAGAACCACATATAGCCTTAAATTCTTTTTTTTGCGCGACCCCATACACTTTTATTAGAAGAATATCGACATCCATAAATTATCCTTAAAAATCGTTATTAACGAATAAAAAACGGTTGTTCAGTATCCACAAAAACTAATAAAAACATAAAAATAATTTAAAAAACATTAAACTCGAAAAATGTGTGTAACCGAAACTGTAAATTTTACGCCGTTTAGCAAAATTTACAACGTGTTCAAACGTATAAAAAAGTAATAAAAATATCGGTTGTAATTTTTTTAATGATTTGAACGGCAAATTAAAATTTTACGTTGCAGCCTGCTAGTTACTATCGGCCGATAGCTCTATAAAATGCGTTGTCTTGACTGTCTAATGAATCAACGTTACAGCCTAAACTACTGGTAGTATGGAGCTATGTTCTGAAAAAATGTGGTGGACCTTGCGCATGGAATCTATTTTAAAGCAAAACACATGGTCTGCGCCATTTTTATCAGTTGTATTTAAAAAACTTGTATGTGTCGTTGCTCGTTTATGCAAAAACCGCTAAACCGATTGCAATGAAACTCGATATGTCGGTAGCTGAAGAGACGGAAAAACACATAGGCTACTTATTATCTCTCGATTATACTTATTATCCGCGAGGGGCTGAGTTAGCTGTTACTAATATTATAAAGAGGAAGGATTTGTATTTTTGTGTGTGTGTGTGCGTCTGAATGTTTGTTATGAATAAACTCAAAAACTACTGGACCGATTTCAAAAATTCGGAATCGGGACTTACGCGGGTGAAACCGCGGGACGCATCTAGTTCTTAATAAAGACGATCGTCAGACCGCTGGTTGCGACTCGTTTATCACTCGCCTATCGGCCGACTAATTGCAGTAATTCTGCGAGAACACAAAAATAAAAACTGAAACAAAAAAATACAGAACAATTTCCAAAGTGATTATCGTTAAGTTCTAAATCGATTGGTTTCGTAGAATAAGTTAATAGCTTGAGATCATTTGGCTCGTGCCGTAACTTAAATATGCAATTTGGCTAAGTAACTTTTGAGAATCCTGTATTGCTATGGATTGCTAACTTAATGCTAGGGAAAGGCCCGGATGTGCAGGAAATTGCGATTTTTAACAAATCATTTTTTGGCTTCTGTTTTCGCGATGTTGGATTCAAATTGAATTCATTTTTCGGTTTTAATCGCGTGGTATTTATTTCTTTTAACATTGTCTTGAGGAGCTCATTGGCCTAGCTGTACCTGCCGATCTTGAATGGTCGTGCGGGTTAAGCAACGCTTGGCGCGGTCATTACTTGGATGGGTGACCGATAATTTGTGTGCCAAAAATTCACTTTCTCGAGCTTCTCCATGCTTCGGAAGGCATGTTAAGCAGTTGGTCCCGGTTGTTATCTCCGATAACAGTCGTTAGGTCAAACTTGAGGCCATAGGGCGACCTGAAAAACTCTAACATTAGGTGAGCCACACCACTATACGAAAAGAGGAAGAAAGAACATTGTTTCAATGCCCAACGTTCAGTAAATCCAAAAATAAAATATCTAAAAATCCTTCGGTTTCTCAAGAGAAAGGTTCTGTAAAGAAAATGAGTAAGTATTATCAAAGTTATCAGCTAAAATACTTAACAAAATATCTATAGAAGAATAAGATGCAGGTAACATCTTCCTGTGTCTGTAGGATATAATTTGACCGTACGAACGGATGCTGAGCTCGATGCCTCCGCAGTAGGTTATTCGCGCAGATGAAACCGTATCTTTGTTTTACAACACTTATTTATTTTCCTTTACGTGAATCACGGTTGAGATGTTTGGCGAACAAAAGTCATGTAGGATGTTTAACGTAGAAGGTTTTTATGCTGACCATAAATATTTGTTTCTGGTTCTGGGTGTGTCTATTAAGTATTTCCAAAAAATAAGTAAGGTATAATATGTTGTAAATACGTTGTCAAAGTACAAGCCTAGATGCTTAATTTGGGGCTGATTGGCAATGTGTGCAACGTCCTGCAATAACATAAATTGTGGCAGGTCTTAGAGTCGCTGTAGTTATAAGAAAAAGGAAGAAACTTTTAACTTTTTCTTTTTGGTTAGGTTAGGGTATTTTATTTTATTAAAATCTGCATTTTTTGTTAGATAGGTAGGCTAACCAACTGTAAGGCAAGCGACTCCACTTAAAGTTAGATACTTTTTATTCCGATATTCCTGCGAAATCGGGATTTATGCGGATAAAATAAATTATTCAAACTTCCCGTCTGTGTGTTGTCTTTAAAGTAATTTGGTACGTCCTTGCGTGCGCCCGCGCCGCCGCTTACAGCCCGCCGCCATTCGCCACTACGTATCATTACGTGCTAAGGACTACCGACAATTTGCCTTAACTCTAGAGTTTTGTACTAGTCTTTCTTTATCGACAATTAGATAAAACGTGTTTCGCTCACCAGATGTATGATGTTACAGCTGGGCTGAAATTGTTAAGGATCTGTTTAGAAATGTAAATTATATATCTTACTTTTGTTAGTTTCTTATACCTACCTACTTATTTTGTATTTTGATTTTTCAATATATTATATATGTAGGTACATATATCTACCAGAAAATTGAAGGAAAAAACATCTTCAAAGGGCAAGCCACGAGGAAATTTTTGAAGTTTTCTAGTTCTTATATTTCTAAAATATTATGAATTTATAATATTTTAGGTAGTCATTCTGTAAACAGTAGACCCCCTTAGTTAGCAAAATACCCACCCTCCCACTTAATCATCCCCCCCACTAAAAATATAAATAAATAAATTCGAGACTTGAAGCAAAGACGCTTAGCTCGCTCGGTCAATTAAGTATAGTTAAGCTTATCGCACCAAATACCAATAATTATAAAACCGTATTCCAAAAATAGAACCACAAAATCTACCTGGAAATAGGTACCTCTTTTCGCTGGGTTTGCTATTGGCATAATCCCCACAAACCAGGATTAAGAAGATTAATGAGGAAAACGTCTATTCGTTTTTGAAAATAGTCATAATCCCATCTGGTAGGGACCTTTTAGTGGTGGTTGGGTTGCCTGGAAGATACCACTCTCAGTGGTAAGGCCGCATATTGTGCCACTCTAGATCAAGATTTTTTATTTTATTGTAATTTATCTTTGGTGAGTATTATACAATAAAGCGCCACTATCTATCTTTAGTGGGTACTACTGGGGACTAGCTGTATCACGCGGTTTCACCTGCATAAGTCCCGACCCCGTAGGATTTTTCAAAAATCCTTTCTTATCGGGTGCTAACATCTTATAAAGAACACGCTCTCCAAATTTCAGCTCTCTACTATCAGCAGTTTAGGCTCTGCATTGATAGATTAGTCAGTCACTCAGGACAAAGCATTATTTAGATATAGATTATGCCAATAAATCTGTATATCCCTCCAAAGTACACGATCAATTCAAGTGGATAGGTACAACTACGAGGTAGCTCCATTAAGTCCTACAACTGTAATTACACAGTAGCAATAGCCAGGTGTCTGAAACTTAGTATATTCGTGCGGATAAGCGGTAGCGTCGGTCTCTAACTATACGAGTAACTACCCATAGTGGGTTCGTAGCGATTGGAGTATTCGATAGTCTTATCGATAGACAATTAACATCACTTATTAATTAGGTACCTATTATAAGTTGAAGTGTTTGTGCTTTATTGTTTTTAAATGAGAATTTGAATGTAGATTAATAAGCCTACCTTATTATTGTGTTTTTCTGAATAAAGCCGATCGACTACTTAAACAATGTCAATTAAACTATTTTAATTTCGTGTTCTAATTCGTAGTTAGATAGGTACATCATAAGTAAAAAACAGACGTGCGATAGCTTGTCCGTCTGTCTGTCTGTAGGTATCTATGTTAGTAAGTACATATGTGTAGTATGTCCATTGCTTTTTTTTTATTTTGTAATAGAGCAAAAAACATTGCGATCTAATTTTTATTCTTATTCGTGAAACAAATTCGATTTTCAATGCTTCAGTCGAATCAGGTGACAATTCTTTGATTGTCATAACAAGAACCATATAGATTAGGAGGGGGAAGTTGGTTATCTTACCTCATTAGTACCAAGTGGAGACTTATATGGTAATGAGGTAAGAGGACCAACTTCCCCCTCCTAGTCTAATAGTATTAGCACACTCTACTAAGTACTTGCACTACCTTCTCATCGACTGTATCACCAGTCCTACGTGTCGTCAGGAGGGTTACTGCGGTTCTTTCGACACGACAACGATACGATAATTCCAGCCGATACGATGATTCTATTGTCACACTGTGATAGTAGGGTTGACAGTAGAATCATCGTATCGGCTGAAATTATCGTATCGTTGTCGGGTCGAAAGAACCGCAGTAACCCTCGTCCCTCAACGCTCTTCTGGTCACCTATACTGAGTGTGATCTGTTTGCTGACTAGTGGAAAGATTTAATGTTGATATGTTTGAGTTTTGTGAGAGATATGCATGATTGGTTTGTAACCGTTATTAATTAAAGTAAATAAATATCCGTGTATTATCTCCGGTATAGAATAGGGTTACCTTATCTCTTCTCGTGGGTGTCAAAGCAACTAAGGGATCTGAGGGAGACTAGCAAACCTAGAGTTCTCCCAGCACGGTGGCGGGTTAACTGCTTCGTCCCTAGGAGAGTTGGTGCAGTTGTAAAAATATTGCTTAATCTATTTGCAGTATTTGCAAAATGATTTGTGGTTTAGCGGACCCCGGGCTCCTGAGAGGGATGCAACCGAGAACATCGCTCAGGTAAGAAGAAGGTACCTATTTGGCTAGCTAAGCTAAGCTAACTTAGTTTATTTGGCTGTGACGATTAGCTTACCCTGGATTGATTGAGGTAGGGTAGGCAAAGGGTAGAGTAGGTATATTATATCACACTTCAACCTATTATTATATTAGAAAAGTGAGAGCGTGTGTTTGCGTTTGTAGCGCCTTTACGCAATAACCATTGAACCGATTGTGACAAAACTCAGTACGTAGATAGCTGGATACCTTTTATCCCGATATTCCCGCGGGACCGGGACTTACAGGTATAAAACAGCGGGTGACTGGTGAATAAAGTACTATATATAAACCTACATTCACATGTACCTACCTATTTGCCTGTTAAACTGGCTAAGCCATTAAAATTCAAGTCGTAACAAAAATATTTATCCACGTAACACTAAACTATTCGGGGCGCGGTCTCTCCCTAAATGTTATATAGTTGGAAAGGGTGTAAAAACCGGGGGTTGAAAGGTGAAATGAGGTGTAGGTGAAATAGGGAGTGAGTATTGTACCTATTCCCCCCTTGGGCTGCAACACCCTAATATAGGGTGCGGGTGGGAAACACATAATAGCAAACAGTCACGAACGCTCAAATTATACCCATGGAAAGTAAAGTTCGTATGGATTTTTCTAGAGATTTATATAGATTTAAATCGGCAGCCTAACACGCTATCCGTGATTTAGCGAGAATAATGGAGGTTTATTTATTTATTTTTTTGTACCTAACGAGGCAACATGAATAAGTTATGAAATGTTGTTGGTGATAAGCAAATGGCTTTACTTAAGTGCTACTTTTTATATTCTCGTTTTTTACGTTTTGGCAATCAATTTTCTTTGGGTTTAATGGCGTTTGACAAATTAAGTTGTCGTATCATACCTAACTATTGACTAATAATTTTACTCAGGTATTATTATTGCATGTTAGCTATTTGCCAGCTATTTACGTACCTAAGTACATATAGATATATACTAGCTGATACTACATCTTATATATACTAGCTGATGTATCATCTTAACGGTTGTAACAATTTCTAAGTATTAATGGGACAGTCTACCTACTCTTTCCTCCATACAAACTTTACAAACGTAGTCGACTGTTTCCTCCCTGGATAAAGATTTAAAAAAAGCATGGCTGATGGCACAAAATATGCCATGAGTCCTATATCAGCCATGATCAATGACCATGACTCTAACCATACGTTTTGATTTTTTTCATTATCAAATTTTTCTAAATTTCATTTCTTTTGTAGTAATTAGCAAAAAACCGGGCAAGTGCGACACTCGCGCACGAAGGGTTCCGTACCACTATCACAATTGGGTACGGAACCCTAAAATGATTAACAACAACCAATTTTTAAATTTGATAGGAAAATGTGAAATATTCAGCTTCGATTCTTACTACCATCATACGACCGCATTTCTCAAAAAAAAGTTGAAATAAAAAAAAAAACTTTGGCACAAAGAAAATCTGAAACATATAAGAAACTCTTTGGTAAGTGAAGGCAAACTGGTATATTTGACAGACAAGGCAGCCATTTTGAATTCAATGGCCAACTCGATTTGACTTCGACCAATCAGAAGCGACCTCAAATTCCCTTGTAGTTTTTGAAACACGTTTGTTGTATGGGAGCCCCTCTTAAATATTTGTTTTATTTTGTTTTTAGTATTTGTTGTTGTTGTTGACTGTTAAAACCCCAAATCACACATCTGACAAAAAGGACAATAACAAAGAGAAAAAATAGCAACTACAGCACCCCTCTCGCACGAAAAATATAAGAAAATATAAGAAAAATTGGCAAAAAATAACTTACCTCTTCCAAGCCGGCCGGTCACCGAGGAAGAATACGACCAAAACCCTCCAAAGGATCAAACAAAGTTAGCAACAAAAATATCTACTACATCCACTAATAAACACACAACAGAGAAGCTCTACATCATAACATACAATGTTAAAACACTCTCAACATATGAATGCCTGATAGAATTAAATGAATCGTTATCAAATATCAAATACGACATAATAGGACTGGCTGAAGTGAGACGTATGGGTAACAGAATAGAAGATTATGACAATTTTATATTATGCCACACAGGGCAAACGCCTGGCTTGTATGGCGTAGGCTTTATAGTTAAAAAATGTCACAAAAACAATATAGAAAACTACATTGGCCTTACAGAAAGAGTGGCAATCTTAAACATGGTATTTGAAGATACAAAATTATCAATCATACAAGTCTACGCACCTACGGAGAAAAAAACAAACCAGGACGAAATCGACGACTTCTACTCTACACTGAACAAAGCGCTCGAAATATCATACAAAGACTTCATATTAATGGGAGACTGGAATGCAAAAATTGGTAAGCCAAAAAAAGAAGAATATTTAATCATGAAACAGAACGGGTACGGTGAAAGGAGTGAGAGAGGACAAAGATTGATAGAATTTGCTATGGAAAACAAGGTATCAATTTTAAACACATTTTTCAAGAAAAAATTAAAAAACCGATGGACATGGCTCTCGCCTGATAAAAAATATAAAAACGAAATTGACCTTATTCTGTCAAACCGTCCCCACCTATTTCAAAATATAGAAGTACTGAATATCAACTACCCTTCAGATCACAGGCCAGTAAGAGCAACGATTACACATACGTCATCAAAGAAAAGCCGAACAAAATACAATAACTGTCAAAAGAAAACAATAAGTAACAAAGATGATATTTCTAAATTCAACGATTACTTAAGGGAGACTCTAAATCTACCGTTAAATAAATCAGTCCAAAGCTACTACGATAACATTATAAAAGCTATTAAGGGAAGCCTGGAAACAATCCAAAACACAAATAATGAACAAAAAACACACAAGATTTTGTCAGAACGTACACTAAAGCTTATGGAGAGACGAAAGGAACTTCAGAAGACAAAAAATAAATCTAGAGCGATGAAAAATGAGATTTCTTCATAAGCTAATAAGAAAGTATATAAAGAAAGATTACACAAACCACAGATACAACACTATCGAAAAACATATATCTCAAACTGGAGGCACAAAGAAAGCTTACAAAGAGCTGAGAACGAAGAAAATATGGATCGAGGGACTGAAAGAAGGCGAAAAAATACACAACAACCGTAAAGACATAAGCACCGTAGCAACACAGTTTTATAGGAACCTATACAGTTATAGAGAAACGAAAATTACGGAGAGTAGCGATCAATGCCCAAGCCCTAACACTAGAAATCCACTGGTTCCTCAGATTGAAATAAGCGAAGTACTGAAAGCAACAAAAGATCTTAAATCAGAGAAAAGTCCTGGGTCTGATGAGATGGACATCTCACCAATGAGATGTTGAAAACCGGATCAGAAATTCTCCTTACGCATCTAACCGAACTGTTTAACCTCATTGTTGAAACTGGTGAGACGCCATCCCAATGGTCTGAGTCCGACATTATTCTAATCTACAAAAAAGGAGACCCAAATGATGTAGGAAACTACAGACCAATAAGTCTGCTACCCACTATCTACAAGCTCTTCTCATCAATAATAAATAAGAGAGTGAACTATACATTAGAAACTCATCAACCTATCGAGCAAGCCGGTTTTCGAAAGGGTTTCTCGACGATCGACCACATACACACAATAGAACTTCTCATTGAAAAATATCGAGAGAAAAATAGACCACTCTACAATTCATTCATTGACTACCAAAAAGCATTCGACTGTATATCACATGAAAGCATATGGAAGAGTCTAACAGCACAAGGGGTAGAAAAAGAATACATTGGTATAATAAAGAGTATATATAATAACAGCAAGAGCAGAGTCAAACTAGAGACAGCAGGGGCCTGGTTTCCGATAAAAAGAGGAGTAAGACAAGGCGACCCTCTTTCACCACTACTGTTTATAGCTACCCTGGAATCGATCATCAGTCAACTTAATTGGAAAGGTAAAGGTATAAAGATAAAAGAAGCAAACCTAAGCCATTTAAGATTCGCAGACGACTTGATTCTATTATCTGAAACCGGCTCGGAAATCCAGTATATGCTAAAATCGCTGAACGATGCCAGCAAAATAGTAGGTTTAGAAATGAACTTATCAAAAACAATGTTGATGACAAACAGCAAAAAGAAAATACTGTATGTTGATAACGAGCCTCTCAAATATACAAACAACTACATATACCTGGGCAAACAAATTAGCTTCTCACAGAACAGTAACGATCAAGAAGTAGAGCGCAGAGCACAGCTAACGTGGAACAAATACTGGGCAATGAAGGAAATTTTTAAGAGTAGTATGCCAATCAATATTAAAACCAAGATGCTAAACTCATGCCTTCTACCGTGCCTAACGTATGCTTGCCAAACGTGGAAGTTCAACAAAAAAATAAAGGACAAATTAATCTCAACCCAGCGAGGAATAGAGCGCAGTATGCTGAGTATTAAAAAGATACAAAAAATAAGACACACAAAAATCAGACACATCACCAAGGCTAGGGATGGATTAATACACGCTAAATCATCAAAATGGAAGTGGGCCGGACATGTGGCGCGTCTACGAGACCAAAGATGGACAAAAAGGGTGACCACATGGACAGGTCCACAAGGCAAAAGAAACAGAGGGAGACCTGTGGCCACCTGGGAAGATGATATCAAAAAAACAGCTGGCCCAAACTGGATTCAAATATCCCAATCTAGAGAGGATTGGCTATCTTTGGAGGAGGCCTTCACCTACAGAGGGGTTCTTGCAGATCAAGCAATAGATTAAAAAATGATAAAAACATAGATTTAAATAAACATATATAGATATCAAAAATAAAATTAATACATATAAAATAAGTAAAACTACTAACAAATTCTAAAGATAAACTAATTCTAACCTTTTCATGTAAATTTATACTTGCTGTAAGAAATAAAAGGCTTTTTTATTTTTTTATTTATTATTTGTTGTTGTAGCGGCTACCGAAATACATCTTCTGTGAAAATTTCAAGCTTCTAGCTATTACGGTCCACTACGTTTGTATTGAGAAAGAGTAGGTAGACTGTCCTCTTAAATTGAAAATTACAAGCCGAGTTGACCTGCAGATTACTTGGTAGATGTCGCTACGAGACCTTGCAAAAACAAGAGGAAAATTTCGCCATAGCGGGTAGTACTCGTGGCGAAGCGGTCTAGCGCGCAAGTTCGGAGTACTAATGGTCTGGGGTTCAAATACCGCCGAGTATGAATTTTCGGAAGCATTTTCAGTGATTAGGTAGCTCGAGGTGACCGATAATTTTTGTGACAAAAAAATCACTCTCTCGAAAAGACATGCAAAAAAAGCGTTAAATAACCTCACCTGCCCGACTTCAGATTACATAAACAGATAACTCGGTGGCACTGTATGCAGGCGAGGTGAATGCTTTTTTGAAGTCGGTTTTTTTTTGCATGTCTTCTCGAGGTACGTAGGTAGGTACTTATATATGTAACGACTAAAAGTAAATACGTAGATACTGTACCTTTCTACCCTGCGCGTGTTAAAAATTGCGTGTCGAAACTCAGGCTCATGTAGGTATTAGTAAGTACTAGCTCATTAAGTACCCCAACCTGTGATTTTACACAAAGCCTAGGGCACACGGCACCCTATGTTTGTTTCATTCACGCTATACAAAACTCAATTACCTATATACCTACTTACTTACAATGAATTCCAACTTGTTATTTTTTTTTTGCATTAATTGCATCTTTATTGTCGACATTTTTGTACCCTGGGTCTAAAAGAATATGACTACAGTATCCTCTGCCTGTCGTAAAAGGCGACAAATAGAAGGTTGCTTTGACCGTGGCTTGTTACCACCCACCAGCCTAAATCGTAGCGCCAAACGGACTTGTCCGTCTTCCGTTAAGTAGACCAGTGCAAATTCAAATTCATTTATTTAGTTAGAGCAATGTATCTTAGTACAAATACATGGTCTTTTTGAAACGTAGACTTATGAGTATGATTTTATTTGTGGTGCAGCCACTTGTTCTAGATGAGCGTGCTATATCTTAGACCAGGCGTTCCCTAACTGGGGGGCACGCCCCCCAGGGGGGGAGAGATATTTACAGGGGGGCGCGGGTCACCTGTGTAGTTGAGTATAAAAACCTGCGATCGCTGGGAGAATGCCTTCCGGCTCGACGGCTTGATACGACCAATGAAATTATTAGAAATTGACGCCTATCTTGAACATAATATTGTTTCCTTAGTCGGCCAATGTTAAGATCATGTTAAGACCTTATTAGTCTCTACCTCCTCCTCACGGTCGCTATTAAAGGTATTTGGTACAACTGGCTTATTACCTTTTGTATGACTTTAAAAACTTTAATGAGCAATAAAAATACTTATTTTGAACACTTTTACTCTGGCCTGGTGGTCTGGACTTGACGGGGGGCGCGGATTTTTGCCTACCTTCTCATAAAACAATAGGTAGGTACTTAGGTAGTACCTACCTACATAAAATTCTATTCTAGAAGTTCGTGCAAATGCATTCCCCTAGGCATTAAGATTTGCAACTAGTATTTTCCGGCGAAAACCCGTATTTTCTGAATTAAAACTATAGTTCTACGACGTACCAGGCATTGCCTAGCCCCAAAATGTGCAAACTTATGTACACCTATCACCTAATAAAAAAAACTATAGGCGCCTACTCATAAAAACAGGTACTTAGGGAGTACCTACCTACATAAAATTCTATCCTAGAAATTCGTGCAAATGCATTCCCCCAATCATTAAAATTTGCAACCAGTATTTTCCGCTGGAAACCCGTATTTTCTGAATTAAAACTATAGTTTCTACGACGTACCAGGCATTGCCTAGCCCCGAAATGTGCAAACTTATGCAGTGCCTAGGAAAAATCGACGGCGGAACTTAGGTAGGTAACGTTTTATGTAAATGGCTTTTGTTAGAGAACTTGGATAAGTAGATAGAAAATAGGGAAGTTTTTATTGACTTTGTAATCAATAGACGAAGCTTGTTGGTTTTTGACAATCTAAGTAAGTATAATATACTTATACTTACCTACTAGTATTATAAAGACGTAACCTTGGTTAAATTGTAAGTACCTATGTATATTGGGGGTAATCTCCGAAACCCCTGACATGATTTAAAAAAATATTTTACCAGTAGGAAGCTACATTATCACGGAGTTACTTAGGCTACTTTTGATCCTGATATTCCCACGGGATCGGGACCGCGGGATTGAATTATACTATCTTTACTAACAGGTAGGTACCTACTCCTTAAAAGTCAGTGAGGAAAAGTTCTTTACGATTTGATTAAGTGGCTACCTGCGTAACCTACTCTAAAAAGTATTTTATGCAGTCCTGTTACAACAATTTGATATTTTAGTTATATTTATAGGTAGGTAGGTGCGACTAGAAGGAGAAAGGTCGCCACTCGCCAGATAGTGATCCTTTTCAAACTCGTCTCTGACGAACGAGCTTCACCAGTTCCAAAGTCAAACTGTTCTGGTAATTAATCACACACGTATAAAAAATGGATCAAAATTCGAACGAAGTTACCTACCATCTATACTAGGTAGGTAATCTAAGTAGCAAGTAGGAACTAAGTAGGAACCTACCTATCTATTATTATTTTATAACAATTTAATATAAACTTCATTCAACATTTTTTTACTCAACCAACAATTATTAGAAATCATCAACTTTTTAATTCAAGGTTTTTAATCAAAAACGGCAGCCGTATAATCAGTTACGATCAGCTACCTGAGTTTAAGATAATTTCGCCTTAAGACAAGTGGTTTTAGTTTATTTTATGTTTAATGGGATTTCTTGGTCTTTTTATGACTCGAAGTTTATTAAATGTTTGAGAATAAGTAGGTATAAGATACAGTAGCGTATATAAAAAGTTAAATGGTTTTGGTCCGATAAGTGGATCATTTTAAAGTTTATTACTTAGTAAGACTTGGTTTTGTCTAATAAAAAACCTTTGGTTTAAATCAGTAGGTCATACCATAGTACCTACTCTTCCGTGGCCACACATCTATTGGTATCTATTTAAACTAAAACATAGTTTGTAAGAAGCTTTTTTTCTAGAGATCCACATCACAATGAACAGAACAAGAACAAAGACATTAAATTTGGATGGTGAGCTTTTAAGGGTGGGTCTAGTAGTTTTAGGCTGTGCGTTATATGAGATAATATATTTAAGTGCAAGTCAGTCAATCAGTCAGGACATTTAATTTACTTAGAAAACAAACTGCCCATTGTTCCAGATGGCGATGGAAGCGTCATCCTCAGACTACAGTGACGAGGAGGTAGGCGTGATAGCAAGAGGACAGAGGCTGTGGGTGCGTGGTGTCAGAGCTCATACCACTTGTGCAGACATCGTGCGAGCCCTGCAAGATGCCCCAGAAGGTAGGTACCTACTGTGACCCTTATACGTTTTCCGGATGGTAGCTCCTGGGAGTGGCCTAACGGTACAGCGGACCCCTTCATTTATGCCTAAAAGTTGGATACAGTTGCGAACGCTATATCATCTGTATCTAGACCAGTTGTTGCAGGGGTTGTGCTCCATATACGTTCCCCTGGAACATTTTAACAGCACCAGCAGTTTTTTTAAAGATATCATTATAATAGACTCGCAGAGTTCCGCGGTTTCACTCGCATAGGGCCCGATCCCGTGGGATTAAATAAATAAATAAATAAATAAATTCTGTGAACAACACACAGCGCCATCTAGCCCCGTGGTAAGCGACTAAGCTTGTGTTACGGTGACTAGACAACGGATATAATACTTATATTTATTTTTCTTTTGTAAATACATACATATTATACATAGAAGGACACCCAGACCAGACACAAATATTTATTTTTAAGCATAAATACTTGCACCCGGCGGGAATCGAACCCGCAACCTCCTGCATTGCAGTCGCGCTCTCGCACGACGCGCCACAGAGGTCGTCAAGGATTATAGGGTAGTAAGTATTTATAATATTAGTAGCATTGTCTACGTATAGGCGTAGTGGGTATGATGATTGTGAAAACATAGTATTTTAAAAATTTCTAAATTTTCCAGCTGGAGGCTTAACAGATCCAGAAGAATGGGTGTTAGCAGAGCGATGGCGTGGCGTGGAACGGCCTTTACCTCCTGACGTTCCTGTGCTGCATGTCCTGGCTGCTTGGGGTGATGCGAGGCACGAGGTAAAGTGACAATCAAACAACCCTGGATCGCGCTAACGAAATTACTTACCCAGAAGTAAATAAATAAAATATAACAAAACCACTCACGGAGAATCCTATATACTAATAACCAATTGTAGTTTGTACTAGTGTGTTCTGTGATTTTACATACCTGTTGTAAGTCTTGATCTTGTAGAAATTTTCAAAAACCTTTTCTTAGTGGACGTCTAACTTCATTACACAAAAAACTTACGCTCTAAAACTTCTCTCTAATAATCTCTAGAACTTGCAGCTTAGGCTGTGCCTATCCTTCAGTCAGTAAGTCAGTCAGAACTTTGCATTTATATGTTATAGATCATACCTAGATAGTACAAATGCGATGTTCAAATCAGTTCAAATCAGGCAGGAGTACCAGCTATACGATTTTCTATTACTTTTCACCAGGTTCGCCTTGCTCTCCGAAGATTGTCGAGTGGTGGCGAAGAAGATTCAGGTAGAGACAGCGATGGTGGCAGTCGTGCAGCCAGAAGGAGACGGAAGAAAGGCACCAGACCTGTGACTCCGCCGCCAAAAGAGAGAGAAGTGACCGAAGATCCTGCTTCGAGATTAGTATCTGTAATACAGCATCAAAGCAGAACTATTCATCAGCAGTTGGATAAACTGAGGTAAGATAGTTCTGGACTGTTCTTGGGTTACATTTTTTAAAGAACTTATTTTTGTTTTAACCCAATTATTTTAGGGTAGAAAAGTCATTTTCTTCCATTATCTTATGTTAACCCTCAACCGTTTACATCTATATCTCTCAAATATCTCTAATCTATCTCTTCTTAGGTCATCCAGCACTTCTACTATACTGTTAACAATATCAGCGTAATATTCAAATAAAGGAAAATATTATCTAGTCAGTGCATAGCGCTGGTTTTTGCATAGATAGACAGCCAAACATAATACAGTTTAGCTAAAATAACTAGCTGGTGAATTTGAAATAGATAATCTTAATAAAAACGAGCATCATCGTTCATCATCATGCTTATTAACTTTGACAAAACCCCTTAATCTTTTTTTCTATTTCCAGAGAACAAGAGAAACTTATCGACCAATTGGAAGATCAAACACACAAGAGTCGAATGGAGAAGCACGGCACCAACTACCTTCTAGAATCTTACCTTCGAGACCTGGGCCGTTGCAGCGAAGTGAACAACGACAGCCAAGCCGGAAACAGCGACAGTGGAGTCGGAGTCAGCAGTGGAACACCTCCCAGAAGACATACTAAACACAAATCCAGAAGAGAAAGACATCTCATGAGAGAACACTACTTCACAAAAGAACTCACAGACATATGCCAAGTTAACTCTGAAAGACTGATCCAAACCCACAACGACACTGACTCCGAAAGCTCAACAGATGAATTAACAAGAATAAGAGACGAAATAGAACTTCTAGAAAAACTGGCAATTATAAACAAAAGACTACATCGAGAAGAAGAATTAGTGGTCCGACTAACGGCTAAAGTAAAGCGGTATATTGACGAAAATAAAGCTAATAGCTGCGAAAATGTGTCACAAGTCCGAATGTTAATTGACAAAATTGATGAAGAGCTAGCGGGGTCGACGAAAGAGATGCAAGACAACGCAGCCGAATTATCGAACACTGAGCAAGAAATCCAAGAAAGAATGAAATTAATCGAGGAATTGACTTTAGAATTAGAAGAGGAGGAGTACCAAAATGCTGTATTAGAAAGGCAATTGAACGAAGCGTCGAGTCGGCAACCTATTTTACTCCAAGAGACTTATGTCCCAGTACTTGATGAAGGAAACGCGTACGTAAGTCCAAATTATGTGTTAGATACTCTCGTATGACATAGGGTTAAATTACTTTCTCATCATTTAAATTCATCATTTATGAGCAAGGTTTGAGATGCATTTTTCAATCTCCACGTGACTACGCAATAAGTACTTTATCTATGGAAGGTTTCATAAAATTTGTATGAGTAGCTAAAGAGATACTGCCGAAAACTAAAAACCAATACTTTCCGCGAGTGAAGAAACTCTGCGTAAAGTATAATGAAGTTCAATCAAAACTTGCGTTCATAAATAATGAATTTGAAAATATATCCCCCACACCCAAAGATGCATTAGAATTACCATTAAGTTGAAATAAAATAATTAAGAATATGTTAGGTTAAAACCCACACGAAATACAATATAAAAAGGCCTTTCCAAAATCCGGTGGTCTGCTTTATCTACTGTACCATATACCCCTAAGGGTATTTGGTATACATATGTATATGGTATACCATATAGTATACAGTACCATACATATACTGTAAGGAGGAAAAGTCCCTAACCATATACCCATACCACCATATATACCCCTGAGGGTATATGGTACAGTAGGTAAAGCAGAGAACGTAGATTCAATCCCACTGTGAACATTAATTTTGGGAAAGGCTTTTTGGAATTCTACAATAATGATTATTCTATAAAAAAATGTACTTAATCATAGTTTTTTATGTTAAGAAAAAGGCAATATTTGGTGCTAAGAATTTGTTGAAACTACTACCGTACCGTAACGTTAAATAAACTTCCAGTTAAGGGGAAAGGATACCTACTCTTTTCTAAATACCAACTTTACAAACGTAGTCGACTGTTTCCTCCCTGGATAAAGACATTAGGGAAAATAATGTTTATGCCATAAAACCTATATTAGCCCCGACCATGCCCCTACGTTCATTAGAAAGTGGAAGAAAAAAACGTAGCGGTTTTGACAGATATAGGTTTTATGGCATAAACTTATTTGCTATAATGTCTTTATCCAGGGAGGAAGCATTCGATTACGTTTGTATGGAGCGAGAGTAGGTCTATCTTCCTAAAGACGTCATGTCTCTTTCGAACTATTGGAAATGACAAAAACTAACAAAGGTTTATTGAACAGTTATAAACACTGGGGTTACACTTTATAATCATAGTTTAGAACTTAGTATTATAAAGGGCAATATATTTTATGTAGACGTCCTTAAAGAACCAGTATATTTTGGAAATAAAAACCGATGTAAAACCAAAAGACTTGTGCGTTAAGCTTTATAAAACATTTTTTTCTCATATTATTATGGACTATAACTAAACCTATAGGGCACCTTATTATTTCTATGCAAAATCGACTTTGCGCAACCGCCATTTTTTTTCTAGAAGTTTGCCGGGAATTACTTATACTTACGTTCCCTTTTTCTTTACCCGACTGTTGAAGAAGGGTTATGCCAGTACCTTTTAATTTCAAACTCCATGGTAATACATAATTAATAGAAAATACAATACCAAAAATGACATTAAAACCACCAATTGCAGAGTAATAGTAACTTAAGATTATTTAGTTAGAGCTAGATAGATAGATTTAAAAATACCGAATCTAGACAACGGATATAATACTTAAATTTATTACTCTTTACTCTTTTGCAAATACCTATATGCATATTATATATAAAAGAGACACTCAGACCAGAAACAAATATCTATTTTTAAGCATAAATACTTGCACCCGGCGGGAATCGATCCCGCAACCTTCTGCATTGCAGTCGGACATTCGCACGACACGTCACAGAGGTCGTTAAATTATACTCTATTTCAGAAACTTAAATAAAAAATGTTAACAAAGAACTGTCAATTTTAAAGGAGAAAGTTAATAAAGAGCTGTCACTTTCGAATAAATGTATGTGATTTTTGTTTACATTTTTGATCTAAGTTTCTAAAATAGAGTAACCTATATACTAAGATTTATCGATCATTCTGTCTGGATACCTAAATGTTCCAAAAACGTTATTAACTAAGGAAATAAGGAATTGCATGACAATAAAGATCAAAACCAGAAGACCCTTATTATGCATTATTATATAAAGAATATATACCTAAGCTATGTAAATAAGAAAAATATACAACGAATTATACAAAACCATATTGTTTTATTTAATTTTATTGAATAATATGACAAAATTAATACAATTAAAGAAGATAATTTACTTCGTTATCCTTTTTTGTGCCTTGGCCAGTGTTTAGAATGAAATTAGTAGGTAACTGATATTATTTATAAGCGACATCTAGCGGCACAAATAGTTTATCAATCTTCTTTTCGTATAGTGGTATGTCTCATCAAGTGTTAGAGTTGTCAGTCGGCCTAAGCCCTCTAACTTGACCTAACGACTGCTATCAGAGATAACAACCGAGATCAACTGCTTAACGTGCCCCGCCAAAGCAAGATTTAGAGAAAATTATTTTTAGCCACACACATCTGCCACCCATCCAAGGAATAAACGCACCAGGCGTTGCTTACCCCGCATGACTAATATAAGATAAGCTCGGTAGTCGCATCTAGGCCACAACCTTCTTAAAATACAGAACAGGAGACTAAATCCTGAATAGCCTAGATATCCCAAAAATAATATTAGCATTTTTAAACCAAACTAAACACTGGCCAAGGCAATTCTTTAGAAGTTTTCACGAAGAAAAGGTAGATGTTAAACATTGTTAAAGACGTACAGACATTTTGTTCCGACGTTCTGGAGCCACAGATGTTCGAATCTTCAGATTTAATCATATCTGTCATGTCAGGGATGCGGCTGTTTACTCTGTGTCCATTGCCACCTGGAAAAAGAAAAAAAAGTTAGCCTTTTTAAAATTTTGGGCAATGAAAAAGACGGGTTCTGTTTCTGGAGAGGAGCAAATATTGATATGATAACATAATTTGTTTTTTGACATCAGTCTTTTAGGTAGGTGTTACATCTGAGACCACTTTGTCATTTGACGTGCGTTTATTTAGATAAACGCGTATCGAGAAAAAAACGAAAAACGAGTGTAGTATAGTAAGTATAATATAGTAATGCTATCCTGCTCATTTGTCCTACTATTCGGCGCGGATCTCCTATTAGAGGGGTTAGGCATTAAGAGGACAATCTACCTACTCTTTCTCCATACAAACGTAGTCGACTGTTTCCTCCCTGGATAATGACACTAGAGCAAATATTTTTGTACCATAAAACCTATAACTGCCATGACCATGCCCCTACGTTTTGTTTTTTTTTTCATATTCTGATTAGAATAGAAATAAAACTCAAAAATTAGAAAATGAAAAAAATCAAAACGAACGGGCATGGTCGTGGCTGATATAAGACTTATGGCATAAACATATTTTTTCTAATATCTTTATCCAGGGAGGAAACAGTCTACTACGTTTGTAAAGTTTATATGGAGAAAATCGTAGGTAGACTGGACAGTCTACCTACTATTTTCTCCACAGTACAGTGTAGTACAGAGGACTCTGAAGACGCCACAACGGAAGCCTGCTCCGGATTGGCGAATGTCCCATGCCTTCAGACTATGATGGGGGGACCTAAGCCCCCTGGTCCTAGGTCCTACCATCACGGTCCCAAGTCTGCTCTCACAATCGTGTCTCAATAAAGTGACCACATTTGTCTACCAAAATAATTGTCATAATTGACAAGTTACAATTTTATTATGGACACGACTTGAGTGAGACCCTGTTTTTGCCCACATTTTTTTTAAGTTGTTACCGCTTAGCGCTTGTATATGTACCTTTATATAGTGGGTACCGTAGACATCATTACAACAGAAGGATGGCTAAAGTCCTCACTACTCAGATCCACATCGGGCAATGTTGTCCTCCTATGTTTATTAGGTCTTATAACACTAGCAGGTAAATCTACAAGACCAGGTACAAATGCCCATTTTTCATACAACTGTAGCGCTAAGTCTAATGCATTTGATGGTGGTTCAATTTTCTCTATAGTTACTGACAGAAACTTCTCTTCGACAGTAGCTCGAATGATGCTCTGCGTTCTTCTCTCGTCGAAGATTTCATACCTCACTTTGGCATCTAAAGCGGCATTGAGGAAAGTCATCCATCTTGGAATGTAGTAATATCGGAACATTTCAGCCCATTGCTTACAAGCGTAGTCTGATATCTCGCCATTTGGGCCCCACAAAGTTATCTGATTCCTAGAGTTTAATTCGTATATGTAACTTTCTGACGCATCTTTGGCGAAAGATTTAGCACTATTTAGCCATGTAATGGCTGAGAAATGATCATTTGTGCTGAGTATATTCTGCATGTCGGTCATAACGTCAATGAATTGCGATATCGTGGCATTAAAAACCCATATATTGGTCATTCTGTTCTCGAGAATGTTCAGGTACAGTTGTTCCGCTCTATATTGCAAAGCCTGTCTCGTGACATCTACCAAATCATAGTAGAAACTGTCTGTGAAACACGTTTGATCCTTGACAAACACAAATTTACTGAATGCTTGAAATAAATCATGACTTTTGTACCAAGCCCAGGGTTTTATTTTGAAACTGGGTCGTCTTGTAATTACGTATTTACCACGCATTAAGTTGAGGCTATTAAAACTGTACACGCTTTTAAGTAAATATCTCCATGCGTCTGTTGTTGCATTGCATCCATAACGTCTTTCTGCGTACTCTCCTGCCCAAGTCTCCAAGTCGTCAATTGGTTCCTTCCGCCAAGCAGATTCCAGCATCAAGTCATACACTACGTAATTCTGATTGATTCCTTCTGGAGTAATGCCAATACCGATCATGGTACTATTCGCCTTTGATCTCGCGTGGTATACATCTTTACTGATAGTGACTACGTTTCCAAACATGCCCAAGGTGCCTCCAAAATTATGAAGCATGCTCCAAATGAATGGCTGTCCGTAATACATGTTGTAGATGTCATATTGAGGCCACTGTTCGGACTGTAAATCTAGGACAAGCATTCTGCCGTTAGGTACTGAAGTTAAAAAGCTTTTCACTCGCGATTCAGGCCAAAGTACGGGATTGTGGACGAACATCCAATTCTGGACTAGCCATACTGCCTTATTGTCGAACTCCGTAATCGTTTCGTATATTGCTTTCGTTGTTTCTTGGACGAGGCCTGTCGACCACAACTGTATCTGGACTTCATTGAAAGGGTCAGCTGTATAAATATGCCCTGGAGCGATACCGGCACTCATTTCTCTCAAAAACTCTGCTCCAACAGCTTTAAACTCAGGACTGGTCGGGTCCATAAAAAGTCCACAGCAATAATCCTCACCGAATTTATTCCAATTGACGACAGAATGGAATGATGTGTCTCGATAAATACGGCTGAAAGCCTTAGGTACATGGCCGTTGAACGCAGGCAGAACGGGTATCATTCCTAAATTAAACATATACTGGACAACGTTGTCTTGGATTTGCAACTGCTGATCGTGCCATGACTTCAATAAAGGACCACCCCATCCGTGTACATTTCCCATTCGGAGCCAGGATAAGAAAGCAGGGCCTGTGAAATGGCTATCTATTTCATCCTGCGTCATCCCGAGTCGCCGATACACTTTGGCCCAAGCGGACTCTTGGGCGATCGGTGCGAGTGCCAAATTAATACCATTAAAAGCCATCCACTCTACATGATTCGTCCATTGGTCTGTACTCCACCATACAAAACTATAAGAGGCAGTGCACACATTTTGATAGTACCTAAATCTATCATTAGATACAACAACTTCGTCAACTTCTGGTAGCGGTGAGGGTATTGCAACTCTCTGCACTTGCCAGGAAATATGACTTTTGCAGTATTTCTTCAGGTAATAATGGAAACCCCACAAAGCAGCGACACCAGAACTCGCCCTGATGAAAAGCTGACCTTGCGAAGTTCGTAGTGAAAACACATCTTTACTTTCACTAAATAATAAAGGATTCACATCAACTACCACTAGATTTGAGTATCGTCCGATTATAGTTTGGGCTGTATTCTTTTGGATATCTGAGCTTGTAACAGTTTGTAGTTTTGTTGGGTCTAAGCATTCAAGATTTAGCGCTTCCGCTCCGTAAAGAAGCAACAAAAACACGTACAGTTGCATCGCGGTAGAATTTCTAACTACAATACTTAATAAGCTGTATTCGAAGAGAGTATTGTTGCCTCGTTATGTCAATAAAGACGGCCTTTGACCTATACTAAAACGATAGCGATAGTGATATGAATATACAATAAAGAAACAGCTATTTATAAACTAGCTTTGATCCGCGCATTTACTCGCGGAGTACCCGAAAACAGTAATAAGCTTTTGTGTCAAATTTTAACCAAATTTCTTCAGCCGTTTTTCCTTGATTGACACAAAAACAGCCAAACAAACAAATATCTATACTTTTGCATCTTACTAATTTTATAAATGCGAAAGTAACTCTATCTGTTACCCTTTCGCGCCTAAACCGCTGAACCGATTTTGATGAATTTTGGTATATGCCTTTTGGACGTTGGAGAAGGACATAGGACACTTTTGATCCCGTAAAACCCGCGGGATTGGGACTTACGCGGGTGAAACCGCGGGGCGTAGCTAGTTTATTAATTTAGTGGATTATTATCATTTTAGACATAAATAAATCAATTAATGTGAACATCACACAGCGCCATCTAGCCTCATTGTGAGCACCGTAACACAAGCTTAGTAAGCATACTAAGGTCTTTTGAAAATACATTCATATTACAAACTAGCTGCGTCCGTGGTTTCACCCGCGTAAGTCCCGTCCCCGTGAGAATATCGGGATCAAAAGCAGACTATGTTAATCAGGGTGAATGTAGCTATCTAATTATGTAAGATTTTTTTAAATCGGTTCAGTAGTTTTTAAGTCTATTCATTACAAACATACATACACATAAACACACACATTAAAATACAAATCTTTCCTCTTTATAATATTAGTGTAGATGTAGATAGAGTCACCCAGACCATTTGCCTTGTTCTTAAGTGACAGACAACCAACGGTAGCGACATATAAATTAATACCTAAGATCGTTTGTGAATATAAGTCAATATCTCTTCGTGTCATAGTACAGGGTACAGGCGGGCTCCGATTTCCCGTAGGTACGTAAGAATTATAAACAGTCCATTGTCTAACCGTTTAAGTACCTTAAAAGCAAAGTATCTGTTTTCGTCTGTCTGCCTTGCCTTGGATTCTCTGATGACTTCTGAACCACCTTACGAATTCTTATTACGGTTTTCTATATTGTCATTTAGATAATTTTAAAACAAGTATAGTGTAAATTAAAGAATAAGTAGGTACTTATCTATGTCAAGCTTCTATCGAGCAATTCGGAAAACAAATTGTTTAATTATCTTAAGCTAGCTGCGTCCCACGGTTTCACCCGCGTAAGTCCCGTTCCCGTGGGAATATCGGGATCAACAGTAGCCTATGTTACTCAGCGTGAATGTAGCTTTCTAATGGTGATTAGAATTATTTATGAAAGCATACACACACACACACACACACAAATACAAATCTTTCCTCTTTATAATATTAGTGTAGATAAATATTACAAGACGTTGCACACAGCGCCATCTAGCCCCAAACTAAGCAGCTACGCTTGTACTAAGGGTACTAGACAACGGATACACTACATGATAATATTTTTATTTTGTAAATACATATAATATATAACGTATACACAATATAATCTATACTTATACTAGCTGACCCGGCAAACGTTGTTTTGCCTTATCAATTATAGATAGTAGCCGATTCTCAGACATTCTGAATACGCATATAAAATTTGGTAAAAATCGGTCGCGCCGTTTCGGAGGAGTATGGTAACTAACATTGTGACATGGAAATTTTATATATTAGAAGAAGAAGAAGAAGAAGATTATAAAGAGCAAAGATTTGTATTTCTGTGTGTGTGTATGTTTGTTATAAATAAACTCAAAAACTACTGGACCGATTTCAAAAGTTCTTTCACCATTAGAAAGATATGCTACTTTTAATCCCGATATTCCTACGGGATCGTGACTTACGCGGATCAAACCGCGGGACACAGCTACTAATACATACAGAAACACCCTAAACCAGAAAGAAGCATTTATTAGAACTATTATCAAGCAAAAACATCTCCAAAATAATTATCAACAAAAACAAAATAATCATCAACAGAATTCATCTCCAAAATTATTTACAACAACAAATAACATCAACAAATCATGTACAAATTGATCTTCAAAAATGTCACTTGCGGCGAGGCTAAAAACAAAATATTCAAGAATTTATTATCACCAAAAATACTTGTTCTCAGCAGGTATCGAACACGCAGCCGTCGATTCTGGGGTCAAGTATTTATGCTGACCATAAATTTTAATGTTTGTTTCTGAGATGTGGGTGTTGTAAATGGCGACTAAGGGATTTGGGAGAGACTAGCAAACCTTACATGATTCTCCCCGTGCGGTGACGGATAAACTGCTTGGTCCCTGGGAGGGTGTCAGGCAGGCGGCCGACCGTAAAAATATTACCAAATCTAATTGCACAAGGTGCATATAGTCAATGATGACTTACCTACTGCCCCAACCCCAAATTAATTTGTGGTTTAGTGGACCCCGGGGCTTCCGAGAGGGATGCAACCGGAAACATCGCTCAGATGAGAAGAAGTCAATTGGTCCCATTGTCTTTGTTATGTACATACCGCAGGCTGTGGGTCCCTCGGGGGTTGGTCGTCCCCCGGGTCTGCAGAGTCCCCGGTAGCCGTGCCAGTACCTCCACGTCTCTCCTCACCCTCCACGAGTGAGAGGAACCGAGCCAGTTCCTCCTCATCACTCACTCGAAGTGGAGTCTTCGGGCCGACTATGGCTATTGATACGTTCTGTAAGTATAAATAGTGTGAGGTTTATTGAAAAGACAATAGAATAATTCTTAGTTAAAAACTGCCCAAGTGGCACTTGGACTCTCGTTTGAAGGGTTCTGTAGCATTATCATAATTGGTTATGAAAATCTAAAGAAGCGAAATCTGTAAATGCGACTTTGGCAATTACCACAGGCGCCAGTATACCCGTAGATGGCGTTAGTGGTAAAAATAAATTACGGTAACATTGCTTATAAAACTAAGAAATCACGATTCTTGTATGGGAGCCTCACTGAAATACTTAATTAAATTTATCCTGAATTTAGTGTTTGTTGTTATACCGGCAACAGAAATACAACATCTTTGAAAATTTCAACTGTCTAACTCATGAGATGCAGCTTGGCAGTTAAGACTGACAGACAGACGGACGAGAAAGTGGTCTTATGGGTTCCATAAAAATATTGCAAGCATGCTCCACACCTACCTTGGTAATGTATTTATTTTTGTATTTCTTTGTCGGACTGTTTTCCGCAAATCGACGTCTGAGCGACTATTTTGTCTATTTCGCCTAAAAGTTTAATACACTCGAGCAAACCCAACTCCCTGAGGAGAGCCAAAAGACCCTTAATGTTCACTTACCTTAGTATTAAGATCAACTTCATTTGGCAAAGTATCCCTCAAAGCACGAAGTCCATGAGCCACCAGTTCCTGAAGATTGCACTCATGGAAGGTAGTCAAATGTTTCTCAAGGTATGTCCGAGCTGATTGTGACCTCGCACCGATAGCCATCGCTCGGCAGTCGAAGTAGTTGGCCGAAGGGCAGGTTTGGTAGATGTGAGGGCCTTGGTCCTGAAATATGAAATTAACTTTGTTTTTGATTCAATATTTGGTAGAGATGGGCCGACTAGGGGTTCTGCCGACTAGCAGACTAGCCGACTAGTCGGTTCCAAAATTGCCGAATAATTCCCCGATATTTGGGTTAATCATGACCACTCGGCGATTGTTGGTATTTTTTGATTCATGTACAATGGCCCAATCATGAGGCTAAGTGCGGAAAAGTCCGGCGAAACTAAACTAAACTGTTGGTATTTTTGGATAAATTTGCACTTCGTAAGCTGTAACGAAACTTCCAAAAAATGTTGAAACAAAAATAAAAGTTGGAAAAAAAAATCATGGAGCTGAGACATAGTTATGACATTTTAGATGTTTGACGTTAAGATGAAGTATGTAGACTATGCCGTGTTTGTTTACGTTTTTCTGACTATCCACCTTCTTACTTTACTATTAATTCAATTAAATATTGGTTTTATTGCATAATTGTTAGTTGACGACTAGTCGGCCCATCTCTAGTATTTGGCAGTTTTTCGTGTGTAATGTGACGACTTGTGATTTGGTGACATAGTGGTCAGTCTGCTTTTTGCATTTAAAATTTTAATAGAAATATCTATTAGGAAAAATAAATTTTCAAAGATTCAGTCATGGCGAGCCTCGAACTCGCGTCTGCGTCGCTGCGTGCTAAACCAATACACCACACAATGTCCCACCCCAAGTAATGAATTTAAGAATATGTAATATGTATGTTTCATTGTCGAGTAAGGCTCATTTGAACGCTCATTTCTAGAAACTTTCTTTCTACTTATATTTTAATACTAGCTGTGCCCGCGACTTCGTCAGCGTTTTTCGGACTACCTACCCATCGCTGAGCAAAAGTCTACACTTGAACGGACGACCAGGGAAGTCTGTTGCTGAACAGAAGAGAATCATAGCAGAGTCTATTTAAGTGTAGATTTTGCACAGCGCAGCGGTAGGTAACGTGTTGCATGCTTATACGCATTACTTATATATAATAAGTAGCCTTTATCGAAAATTAAAAAAAATCAAAACCCGACTTCGAATTAAGGACAAAACAATAAAAATAAGCTCTCCAACATACAGTGCAACTGACTTTCTGTTATGTAAGCTGAAGTTGGGTAGCTTAACTAAATGATATCTTTTTTTTACGTGGGTACTGCACCTTATGCACTGTCAGGCCACTCTCGTTGGGCTCCCTACCATAGGTTTACCCGACAACGGCGGCCTTTCCAAGCCTCATCTCTGCCTCTGCCCGATAGACAATCCCTCTCCGTTTCCCCTCCCTCAGCACGGTCACGCCACCGTCTCGAGGTCCCCAAAGCCGGTGATAAAGCCCCCCCTCCCTCACCGAGTTCACCACCAGAGGCTGAGGTGATTTTTTATAGTGGTTATCTTCCATGCGGCCCCTTTCTTGCGGAAAGAACCCCCGAGCCCGCTGACGCGGGATTACGCATTAGAAGCCTGGCAAGCCCGGTTTCCCACCTTGTGCGCCTCTTAGCTTTCAGCTACTGAGTCCCCTCACAACGGCAAGGTGGACGACCATCTGGAGGGTAAAACGTAACGTCGTGTCCGGGACTCGTGACTCGAACGCGCAGCCGTCGAATCGGAAGCCATCACTCGGCTCGGTAGGCCACCGTTCCTTAAAAAGGGAATGTGCCGCACAGACCGGCGCATTCCCTTTTTAAGGAACGGTGGCCTATTCGAACGCGGAACCCTCGAATCGGAATCCACAGCTGCCATCGTGCCACGTAAACTACATGCAATCAGCATCTACTCAGTAAAACTGCCGATTCTATTGATGGAAGTCCAAAAATTAGTAATTTACAGCATTGCGGGATGCTATTCTGCTCATCATTCCGAAGGTTCTCATCAGATCTTTACCAACAATTTATGGAACCAACTCGGGACTCTCACTTTCCAAATAAAAAAAGAATGATCGAAATCGGACTTTATATGCCGGAGTACGGTTTGAACATATTCACATTCAAACAATATGCGGGTAGAATTGAGCAGATCCTCTTTTTTTTAAAGTCGGTTAAAAACAACCATTATAAAGAATTTCCGTATGTCCGAAGGATCCGGATATATGGAGAGACAAAGGTATACGGTATTTTAGGAATTTCCTGAAAAACAAACTGGATATCCGGTTTTTTTTATTTTCGACCGGATATCCGGTTAGTCATGTATTGATTCCACACAACATACTTCTTCAATACAACATTCAAACTAACTAAGTAAAAGCAGAAAAATCACTTTATCCGGATAACCGGACAAAATATCCGGACAAAAAATAGCCTATATGTTAATCGAGGTTTAAAGCTATCTGCATACCAAATTTGGTTAAAATCGGATAAGCCGTTTCTGAGATTAGCGGGCACAAAGGCACACACAAACAGACAAACAGACAACCAGAAAAATAGAAAAATAGGTTCTACTGCGTTAATAGATACCCCTAAAATTTATCTTTTTTTTATATCTTCCAAAAACAGACACCGCTAAGTTACGATTTTATTATATGTATAGATAGATCAGAACCATATAATATTCTAAAAAAAGTCTGTATCCATAGATGGTAATATGGTAACATCAATACATCATACAGCTGGCTGAGATTTAATGATGAGGGTCTTATTTGAATGTAGAGGGTGAAAAGGGAGCACTTTGCCCATTATCCTTTTGTCATCTTCATAGCGGAAAGACAGGTAGGTAGATGGCAGATCAAAGGGTCTTCTTATCGTATAGTGGTGTGGCTCACCTGGTGTTAGAGTTTTCAGATCACATAAAGCCTCTAACTTGACCTAACAACTGCTATCAGAGATAAAAACTGGGTCCAACTAGCTAACGTGCCTTCCGAAGCACGGAGTAGCTTGACGATTATTGGCCACACAAATACAGGTCACCCATTTAAGTAATGACCGCGCCAAGCGTTGCTTAACCCGCACAATCTGCTCCAAAACACATGTGCTCCTTACATTTTTTTTTTTAGTTTTGCTGAGCCTTTTCCGCACTTAGCCTCACAATTGGGCCATTGTACGTGATTTCTTAGAGGGCTTAAGACGCCACGGGAGCCTACCCCGCATTGGCGAATATCCCATGCCTTCGGACCTTGGTTTATCCTAGGACATGTCAGTTTCCTCACGATGTTTTCCTTCACCGTAAGAGCGGTGTTAATAGCGCACTTAAATTTTTCTTAAAGAAAAAGACATTGGTGCGCGGTCGGCCTGGATTCGAAACCACGACCTTCGGAATGAAAGTCGCAGCTAACGTGCCTTCCGAAGCACGGAGTAGCTTGACGATTATTGGCCACACAAATACAGGTCACCCATTTAAGTAATGACCGCGCCAAGCGTTGCTTAACCCGCACAAACTGCTCCAAAACACATGAGCTCCTTACATTTTTTTTTTAGTTTTGCTGAGCCTTTTCCGCACTTAGCCTCACAATTGGGCCATTGTACGTGATTTCTTAGAGGGCTTAAGACGCCACGGGAGCCTACCCCGCATTGGCGAATATCCCATGCCTTCGGACCTTGGTTTATCCTAGGACATGTCAGTTTTCTCACGATGTTTTCCTTCACCGTAAGAGCGATGTTAATAGCGCACTTAAATTTTTCTTAAAGAAAAAGACATTGGTCGGCCTGGATTTGAAACCACGACCTTTGGAATGAAAGTCGCAGTATCTACCACTAGACCAACACCGCTCTTGAGCTCCTTACATAAAAGGGTAAATAAAGTTAATGGTCTTACATCATAACCAGCAACCAGCAACCCAACTCCAAGAGGTCTCTTGTCGTATCTCTGAGTACAGATTTGCATCTTATTACCGACCAACGAGATGAGGCGACCAACAGGCATCGGAGCGTCGTGAGCATACCGGTGGTTCAGGCATTCGGTACGCATGAACCGGCTGAAACCAAATAATAAATTTCTAGGTTAGATGAAGTTGGCTTGCAATCCCTATTTGTGGCATTATTTAGTGGTGTTACATTTTATTGGACAGATATTATTTGTCTAGAAGTTGGAAATGTCAACTCTAAGTAATGCATAACTTACTTGGTGTAGTCAGTGTGTTTTCAATATCTGCATTAGGTATCAAGCAGTTCAAGGCGATGAAAAAAAATGTATTAGGTTACACAAGACACAGCATTCCTACACTCATGGACAGATTTTTGTCTGATCAGCAGGAGAATGAAGAGTCAATGGACTCTTCACCAGAAACTACCACATAAACCCAAGCACAAACAAACGGACCCTCTCGAGAGAGATGCAACCGGGAACAACGCTCGGATGATGATGACCATAGATCGGATTTTGGGTGCTGTTTTAGACATTGTCACTAACATGGATATGACTTTCCGGAATTGTAAATTCCGTAATTCCGATATTTCTTTTTAAACTTTACAAAAATATTAAATGTATTGTATGTATGTATGTAATGTAATGTATAGAGATGGGCCGACTAGTCGTCAACAAACAATTATGCAATAAAAGTTAGAAGTTAGAAGGTGGGTAGTCTGAAAAACGTAAACAAAACACGTCATAGCCTACATTACATCATCTAAACATCATACATCTAAAATGTCATAACTATGCCGCAGCTCCATAATTTTTTTTCCATCCTTTATTTTTATTTCAACTATTTTTTGGAAGTTTCGCTACAGCTTTCAAAGTGCAAATTTATCCAAAAAATACCAACAATCCAAATAACCCAAATTAACCCAAATATCTCGGAATTATATTGATCTGCATTGCCGACTAGTCGGCAAATTTGGAACCGACTAGTCGGCTAGTCTGCTAGTCGGCAGAACCCCTAGTCGGCCCATCTAATGTATTGTAAATGTATCGTAGAAATTGTACTATTAATTTAAAAAAAAACAAGATTTTTTTAATTGAATGCATTAAACTTACTGAGTCATTTTCGTACTTGCAATTTCGCAATTTTAAGTTAACAATATCCTTAAGTTGAACAAAAAAAATATTTTGAAGACAGCGGCCATAAACATTGTTTATCTTTTGCAATACCTATTGTCGCTATTGTCGGCAATATTACAAAGGCGGCGCCAAGGTATGTTTGTTTATTTTTCTTCGAGCAATTGTTGGAAGTTGCTTATACTAAATACCTATTTGTATATATTTATACCTGTTTATTATTCCGTTATTCCTATGGGAAAAGTGAAACTGCAATTTAAGCTCATTCGCTTACTTCGGTTTGTTGAGTGCAGTCTATCCGTGTGTTTTATGCTATACGGTTTTTGGAGCGGTGTTGGTCTAGTGGTAGATACCCCGGCTTTCATTCTGAGAGTCGTGGGTTCGAATCCAGGCCGACCGCGCAACAATGTCTTTTTCTTTAAGAAAAAGGTATGTGCGCTAATAACATCGCTCTTACGGTGAAGGAAAAACATCGTGAGGAAACCAACACGTCCTAGGACTCACCACGGTCCGAAGACATGGGATATTCAGTGTTTTCTATGTATAATATGTATGTATTTACAAAAAAAAAGTATAATATGTAGTATATCCGTTGTCTAGTACCCATAGTACAAGCCTAGTGCTTAGTTTGGGGCTAGATTGCGCTGTGTGTAACGTCGTGCAATATTTATTTATTATTTATTTATTTATTGTTAATTGACCCCTGCTTGTTACTTGGATTTTGGATTTCACTGCAAAACTTGACATTTTGGCTACTAAACGGACTACGATTATTGCAACTGGATTGGATATCTTTGACATTTGTCGAACTTTGGGTGAGTAGATTTTTTATATATTGTAATAGAATAAATAAAATAGCCTATAATCAAGAAACTTACACGAATAACTGTAAGTTTCTTGCCTATAATTTGTTGTTAAAAAGAGTGTAGAATTTATTTTCTTCATTCCTACAAAACAACTTATAGATATTATGGATTAGGCTGATTCCGTTCCGAAATATCGAGATAATTTAAATCTAAAAGTAGCTACAACACTATCTAGACCCGGAATTTTAATAAAAATGATCATCAGATTTCTATTTTCAACTTGGTAATTCTTAAGTAAAACTGGATATTGGGCGTTACCATGATCTTTTCTCGTTATTAAATTTGTTGTTTTGTTACGCAAAAAAATAGAGTATTTTTTTCCTAGACTATTAAGAAAAAACACAGAAAACAAAAAAAAACTTTTTCTGTGATTTTTTTATTATTTGTGTTTTTTTTTAAATTTATTTATTTATTTTTGATTAGCTGACGAATTAAATCCTGCAATAAGTAGATCATGGTAAGGGTCAAATTTCAAAATTCGCTTCCAAGTAATTACATAGTTGTTAAATTCCGCAATGGCAACTATTCAGCTCGCACACCGAGGTAGATGGTGCGTAGTGCACTCAGGAAAGCTTGAAATAGAACAATTTAAATGTTGAGAGGTACAAAAATTTACTTCCCATTTTAACCAACTCTGTCAATTTGTAAGGAAAGTTGTAAATAAATAAAAAGGACAGTTGTATTTTTGTATTATTTTCTCACCAATAATTCCATGTCGAGGGAACATTTTTGGTTTTAGTAATACATAAATTGTTATATTTCAAGCTTTGCTGGATTGTCTCTACCCTACCGTTGTAAGGAAATACTGGCTGAAAAATAAATGTTTTTAAACAAGTATTTGAAAATGTTTGTGCCACAAACATGCTTTAGGTGTGTTTTCTCTTAATTGTGATAATTATTTATACTTAGAACAGATTTTATCCATTGTTTGTATATTAAATAAAGAAATATAAACATTAAACCCTTTTAATTTATATGTGTGTTTTATTTATTTCTGCCGGATAACTCTAACCTGTAAACAGAATCTCATTTTAAATTTTGAAGATTATTTTTTTCTTTAAAATATTTCTAGTAAATATGCCTTAAGCAATAAAAACAAATGATGATGATGATGATGATGAGACTTTAAATAGTGATAGTACTCGTGATTTCGACACCTATCCTTATTCGAAATCCCAATCACGATGAAATTCCAAGACGCGGAATTTTTCTCGGAATTTTTTTGGTCGTATCCATACTTTTGATGTCGCATTTTTGAAACGGCACCCAAAAATCCGATCTATGATGATGACAAACAAACGAAGGGCTTATTGTTCTAAAGACAGATTGCCGTGATTCAAACCCTAACAAAGGCGAAAAAAAAAAAAAAAAAATTAGGTTACACTGAATCCTTGGGGTAATAAAGAGAACTTTCATCCTGATATTCCCGTAGAATCAGGGATTAGTTATTTGAGGGAGACTAGCAAACAGGAATAATAATCTTACCTCAGCATCCGAGCATCAGCAGTCAAGCCCGAGATAGAGATCCCAATATGCTCATCAATAGGTATAATCTTCTTTTGATAAGCCGACAGCTCACTGACAGCTCGTTTCAGGGCTATAAGCACAGCATATTGCTTGTTCTTCAGTGCTACAGTAGCCGAACCCAATTTCACAGCTTCCATGGCATATTCCACCTGGTGAAGGCGGCCCTGAGGACTCCATACTGTCACGTCACTGTCGTATTGGTTGCGGAACTGGAATGAGTTAGGTAGGCACAATTAGAAATAAAACGTTATTTTCTATGGAAAGCTAGTAGGTTAAGATTTAATTGTGTTTTTTAGATCAGTTTTAAACCAAGTTCACGGACAATATTACTTTTTTCTTACTAGCCGTTATCGATGAAACATGTTTTTACAACGAATTATTATCAATTATACACTAAACCAAGCAAGAAATCCGAAAGTGTTAAACGGAATACAGGTATCAAAATGACATAGCGTTTTTTGACAATTTAATAGTTAGATAGATGAAATATAAAGGTAAACGAATAATGCAATAACTTACCATGTTTAGAGCTTAGTTTAGAAGTAAAAGAACACAAAAAACTAGTGAAAATCACAAAATCGGCAGAAACATAAAATGCCGCACGATGACTTTCCAAAATTGACAACTGACAGTGACAGTATATTTCTACCTTAAGAAAATAGATGCGGCTGTCAATGTCATTAAAATGAGGTAAGAACATAAAAAGCACAATCTCACCGCACAACAGGGATGGACGGATGCTCGCAAATTTAAAAAAAATGTATCAAAATCTAAAATCTACCTAATATACATCTAGAAATGCCTATGTTGGCGAGAGATAATAGCAGCAGCAGTTCAAGCGCGTGTTTGGTAATCATTAGCAGTCGTGACATTCAACTACACTGTCCACGGATCCACAAAATAAACACCATGTGTATTAGTTAATGTCTTTAATAAGTTACATCAATAACTTCTAAACACATCAAACGACTCGAATCAAAGATTGAAATAAATATAACAACGAGCAAGAATCCATTGTAGCACAGAGAAAATGTAAAAGACAAGAATGGCGGCATAGCCAATTGTCACAGATTATAAAAACAGATAAAACGTCAAAAACATTAATGGTCCAGGAAACACGGTCATACTGCCTATGTGAAGTTTAGCATACAATATTTCCAACACTCCTTCTTAAAGTTCACATAGGTGAAGCTAACTACATTATTACATAGGTAGGAGTAACAAAGTTTAATACATATCCAAGAGCTCTATCACAATTGCATTTACAAATAACATTTTGCTCTTACTATATTAAACATCTCAACATTAAAAATTGACTTTATCGTTTATCAATACAAATTCAAGGCAGTAGAGTCACAATATAATATTCCTAAGCTAAGCTCTACTGCACCTTAACACTGTGTGCATATTGAAATTAATGACAATACATTTATCATTAACAAAGATAAAAAGTCATATTATATAAGTAAGTATAGTATGTCTACAAAGATTTAACATTCATACTCTTTATAAAGCTACAATGCTTTTGAGTACATAATGGCTTAGTCAGTACATCTGCTATCATTCTATCAGTTGGTAAGTATTTAACAGAAATATATTCACTCTGAACTAAATCCTTTATAAAATGATAACGTAAGTCTATGTGCTTTGTGCGTTTATGGGAATGTTCCCTTACATGCAATATCTTCTGTGCACTCTGGTTGTCATTGTATAAAGTGATACATAATGTTTCGCTACGAATTTCAGACAAGAAATTTTTCACGAAACAGATATCCTTACATACATCTGCCATAGCTAGAAATTCCGCTTCGGTACTAGACAATGCAGTACTACGCTGTTTTCTAGCCTCCCAGTTTATAACATTATTGCCTAACTTGACAACATATCCCGTATAAGACTTACGGTCCGACACGTCATTTGCCCAGTCTGCATCTGCATACGCAGTAACATTACATAGGTCATTACAACTCACAAAATGCAAACCATACTCTATAGTCCCTGCCAAATACCGAAGAACGCGTTTCGCAGCGCGCCAATGATTCTCATCAAAACAGGTATTGAACTGACTGAGCTGACTGCAGGCGAATGAGATGTCAGGTCGTGTACAAACTGACAAATACATCAAAGAGCCTAATAGTTCTCTATATTTATACTGTTCATCGTTAAGCAAGTTTTTGTCAGGTTTACCAAGTTTAAAATTAACAGGCATGGGTGTTGTCACTGGTTTACAATTTGTCATATTAAACTTAACTAACAAACGTCTTATATATTCTGACTGGTCAAGAATAATACAATTGTCTTTCCTAGTTACACGCATACCTAGACAGCTTTTTAACTCTCCTAAATGACGTATTTCAAAAGAATTATGTAACATACTTATTATATCATTAATACATCCATTATGAAATACATAAAAGTCATCCACATAAAGAGCTATAATAGCATAGGTCTTAACAGTTCTTTTTACATAAATACATGGTTCCAATTTAGACTGTATAAAGCCATTATCTGACAAAACTTTATGAACTTTAATATTCCACATACGACTTGCTTGTTTCAAGCCATACAAGCTCTTTTTAAGTAAACATACTAAGTTCTTATCCTCAGAGAAACCAATGGGTTGTTCCATATAAATGGTTTCTTCTAACTCACCATTTAAAAAGGCGGTTGTAACATCTACATGATTAATATTTAATTTTAAGCTATTAGCAAGGGAAAAAAGTATTCTCAAGGTAGAATGCCTGACAACAGGAGAAAAAGTTAAGTTATAATCAATGCCTTCAATCTGAGAAAAACCATGGGCAACTAGTCTAGCCTTGAATCTATCAAACTTACCTGCCGCATCATGTTTTCTCTTGAAAACCCACTTACACTTTATGATGTTTTCTCCCTTGGGCCTTTGCACTAACTCCCAGACCTTATTACGTACTAAAGAGTCATACTCACTCTTCATGGCCTTATACCATTCATCAGAATCTGGTGAGTTCATAGCCTCAGCATAAGTTGTAGGGTCCTCCGGAGTACATCCCTCAGCTAACATAGCATCAAAATCATAGTCTTTATAGCGTACCGGAATAACACCACGTGTGCTACGCACTGGACGTGAAACAGAAGGAGAGGGACCTGGATACACGCCTAGATCAACATCACCTCCTTCTCGACCAGAAGCCTGCGGCAGCGGATTGCAAACACCATCGAGGGAACAATCTTCATCACCGTCATCGGCAGCGTAATAATCATCAGAGAGCGGAGAGCACGCTGGGGGGGTAGTCGTCGTCGCCTCATCTAAAAACACAGGGGATTCCGTATTAGAAACACTATTATTGACATTATTCTCATTATTTTCATTGACATTAATATCACATAAAGTTCCATTATTAAAATCATGATTATCAATTAAATTATTATCACAATTGATTTTATTATTATTATTTAAATTAATGTCATGAAAAATTAAATTCTGCTCAAAGTTGTTAAAATCTCCAGTAAATTCATCTTCAAGAAAAACAACTGACCTTGAATAGATGATTACCTTAGGATTGGAAGGGTCACTAAGCCTATAACCTTTACATGTTTCACCATAACCAACAAAAATATATTTCTTAGCTTTATCGTCTAACTTACGCCGCTTTTGGTCAGGTACATGAGAATAGGCAATGCAGCCAAAGACCCTCAAGTGAGACAGATCGATAGAAGACCCAGTCCACTCACATTCAGGTATTCTGTTCGATAAGGACCTGGTAGGAGACCTGTTTTTCAAATAAATAGCCGTCATAACAGCTTCTCCCCAGTATCTATTCGACAGACCTGATTGTTTCAGCATGCACCTTGCCTTCTCAAAAATAGTTCTGCCAGCACGTTCGGCTACGCCATTTTGTTGAGGCGTGTAGGCGACAGTGGTTTGGTGTATAATACCAGCTCTCATAAGAATATCTGACATCTTTTGATTGCAATACTCTGTGCCATTGTCAGTTCTTAAAACTTTAATTTTCAAACCAGTTTGGTTTTCAACCATTTGTTTAAAATTATTAAAATGAAAACTCACCTCAGTCTTATTTTTCATTAGGTAGCCAAAAGATTTTCTTGTATGATCATCAGTGAATGTCAGCAAATAACGAGCTCCGCCCCAGCTGCACACATGCACCGGCCCAATAACATCAGAATGGATCAGCTGCAAGCGTTCCGTAGCACGCACCACACTAGCTTGCTGAGGAAACGATGCTTCATGCATCTTCCCCGCAAGGCATGGAATACAACCACGAACCACGCAGTCTTGATGCTGAAAAACAACACCAGAACACTGACCACCACCACATAGTGTTTTCATACCTGATTCACTAAGGTGTCCAAGACGTTTGTGCCATAAACTCGCAGGTGTATCAAAAGCAGCATTGGCCCTCACTGTCTTTTGCCTTGATTGCAAAAGCTTGGAAAGCTCCAATTCGGGGACAGGTTGATTTTGCTGTATTTTAACTTTATAAAGACCATTATTTTTAAAACAAGAAAAAACTAAATTGCCCATGGCTTGAAATTGGTTTTGTTCATAAATATGACAGACATCATTTTGAAAAAGAACAATATAACCATCTTTTACTAAGCTACCAACTGAAATTAAATTACAAGACAGGTTTGGCACAAGAATTACATTATTTAAAATCAATTTGTCAGATAAAGGTAGTTTACCTACATGAGAACTATGAAGCTTCTGCCCATTGGCAACAAGAACTGTAGAAGTTCGAACTTGCAGATCCCGCATCAAGTTTTCGTTTCGAGACATGTGTGTGGTCGCTCCAGAATCAACGATTAGCTCCTCCGTGCAGGTAACAGTAAAAGCTGAGGCATGATGTGTCTGATTATCATTGAAGTTTGTTTCTCTCGGCTTCACCTTTCGATCCCGCTTGAGTTTGAAGCATCGCTTACGAATGTGACCGATTCTGTGACAGTAATCACATCTCATGTCGGAAGACGAAACAGAATTCTTTTTGAAATTCCTATTGGTAACAAGCGCAGAATTTGTATCTTGATGATTGTTTCTACGGTGATCTTCTTGTAGCAACCGTGTACGAACAAGCTCTGTGCACAATGTATTAGTTAAAGAAGCAGTTTCCAGGCTAGAAACTAATGTGTCATACTGCTCAGGTAAGCCGCTCAGTAGAATTTCCGCTATCTCAGCATCATCAATGATCCTACCAATATCCGAAAGTTGTTGGACAATTTTCAAAACTCCATCAATGTATTCAGTCATATTAGTAAATTGACCATACTCAATTCTATGAAGTTGTCTCAACAGTGTAACCTTTCTGTAAAGACCCTTATCTTCGAATGTATCGAGCAGTTTGTTCCATGCATCTTTAGGCGTCTTTACATCACGTAAATATTGATAAAGATGTGGCTGAAGCGAGAGGCATATGCGCGCGAGCGCCTTTTCACCTCTATCTTTATCCGCATCAGCACCCTCCACGCAGCTCCACAGACCCTCGAGCTTTAACAACATTTGACATGCGAATTTCCAAGTCGTAAAATTTCCGAGACCCTCCAATCTTTCAAAAGGAATGTTAGACGAGTGCGCCATGATGTTTCAATGGGAATTTTGTTTCTTCGTGTAGAACAGAAATGAGTGAATATCAATCACTTGTAGTTTGTGACGTATTTTCCTTGGATTAAGAATCCGGGACCAGACACCTGCTGGGTACATAACCTGTTGGCGAGAGATAATAGCAGCAGCAGTTCAAGCGCGTGTTTGGTAATCATTAGCAGTCGTGACATTCAACTACACTGTCCACGGATCCACAAAATAAACACCATGTGTATTAGTTAATGTCTTTAATAAGTTACATCAATAACTTCTAAACACATCAAACGACTCGAATCAAAGATTGAAATAAATATAACAACGAGCAAGAATCCATTGTAGCACAGAGAAAATGTAAAAGACAAGAATGGCGGCATAGCCAATTGTCACAGATTATAAAAACAGATAAAACGTCAAAAACATTAATGGTCCAGGAAACACGGTCATACTGCCTATGTGAAGTTTAGCATACAATATTTCCAACAGCCTACCCTCAACCACTTTTATTCATTGTTTTAATCACAGGTTTTAATGAAAATAAAATTAATGTTTAATGAATAAGAAACGGAAACGAGTTATTGGATTCGATTGAAATGGGACAAAAACACGTCAGCCCTTTTCTTGTCATGTCCCTGAATTTTAATGAGATTTAGATTTGATATCATCAACTGCAAGTAGGTATCTACAATGTAGGAAGATTGAGCGCCGAGGCACCAGTTACTAGGTAAACTATGATAGAGGTTTTTAAAAGGTAACCTACTTGTGAGTTGAGTTGACCTACCATGAGTTGGTACGTGAATACGTGAACTGTAACGTTAACTATTTAGGTATGTCGGCAACACAAAATATCGGTTCGCGCGGCCCAAGGACGCGACCGGTGTGGCAGGGAACAAGCAGACCGGGCGCGCTGTGCACAAGGTTAAACTGTTAACATTACAATGCAGGTATTGCGTAGTAACTCATGGTAGGGGTACTGTTCTAAATCACAGACTAAAGAAGTTCTAAGTTTATCACGGGTAACTACATCTAAGTAGGTACCAACATAATATCTATTACTTAGGTATTTCAGTATTTTAGGTAGGTAGGTACCTACTTACCTACCTAATACCTATAACTACTCACGACCTCGTAGAGCAGTGTGACCGAATACCCGTCTGTAACATCTCAGGGATATGAATTGTATTTCCCATTGATTTGGTTTATGGTCTGGGTGATTCTGTAACTTACTTGGTTGGTAGTCAAGTAGGTAACTAACAGGCCTTTAGGTACATAATCGCCCTTAGTCGATAAGGCCTACTTACTAATATAATTTTATACTATAGGTACTTACATTATTGTAAGTATGCTAGAAAGAAATGAGTAAGACTGTGCACTAATAAACTAAGTAAGTACTACATATTATACCTATCTATTTAAGACCTTTATTGTACCTACACAGTTAGATTAGAATAGAACAATCAATTATTGTTACTCTTTAGTTTTCCTTTAAATAATTAAAAATAATTTTTATTACCTATTAATAATTAAAAGTTACAGTACCAAACAATTATCTATACTACACATACAAACAAAAAATTAAAAATTGAATAAAAAATTGTAAAACAAATAAAATGTCATTTAAATAAATACCCAATCAATTTTAACAATGAATCCTATAAATAATAAATGTCGGCAAGGGGGTCCGCACGAGGCATCGTCCCCAAAAGGCTGGCAACATTCCCTCTCTGAATGGCCAAGCTGACCCTCTGTGCGAGAAAGCTACCAGCCCTTCGGTCACCAGAAACCTCGTTTAGACGAGCCCCTAAATCCCTAAAAAAAGCACAGGCTTTTTTTAAATTTGGTGTTACTTATTTGAATTTTTGGTAAGTAGGTACCATAAATCGTTATAATCTACCATAAATCGTTATTTATTATCTAGCAGCTAGCAGGGATAGAACTAATTGGTAGGCTAGGAAAGTAGGTATATAACCTAGGTAATTTTAATTTAGGTAGGTAGGTCTACCTACCTTTAACCACATACCTATATACTTACATACATAGTTGAAAGTAAAACGTACATATCCCAAATCTTAACATCCTTCAGCTCATGTCAGCGACTAAATCTGAAATATCCTGAAAAACGAGCGTCTTGACGTAAATCCACACTCCATTGTCGTATTGTGTGACCACTACGGTGTCTGAATGATAAGATGAACTGAAATGCTATAGGTAAGTATACACTGTAGTTATATGTACCTACTAGCTGCGTCCCGCGGTTTCACCGGCGTAAGTCCGGGTCCCGTGGGAATATCGGGATTAAAAGTAGCCTATAGCCTTCCTCAATAAATGGACTATCCAACACTAAAATAATTTTTCAAATCGGACCAGAGGTTTCAGAGATTAGCGCGTTCAAACAAACAAACAAACAACCAAACAAACTCTTCCGCTTTATAATAATAGATAGATAGAAGATAATATCCAACACTGAAAGAATTTTTAAATCGGCCCAGAGCGGTTCCTGAGATTAGCGCGTTCAAACAGACAAACAAACCAACTCTTCAGCTTTATATTATTAGTATAGATTTAAAATGCTTTAGCATTAAGTGACTACAATACAGTACAACAAATCACGTAGGTAAGTATACAACGAAACTTATCATTATTGAAAATTAATTAAAAAAATAATAATTAAAGTCCTACGTTAATCACATTAATTAATCACAAACAAAAAATATATAGTATTCTACACTTCTATCTACACTTATATTATAAAGAAGAAAGATTTGTGTGTTTGTGTGTATGTATGTTTGTAATGAATAAACTCAAAAACTACTGGACCGATTCCAAAAATTCTTTCATCATTAGATAGCTACATTCACCCTGAGTAAAATAGGCTACTTTTGATCCCGATATTCCCACGGGATCGGAACCGCGAGACGCAGCTAGTCATTTATTAATTATGAAACGAATTGAACATTTCCCAAATTACATTATAAATCAGTTCTACATTAAGAACACGCTTGTATCGCAGTAACCGAGATACCAATATAATAAATAAAGATAACATTTAAGTAGGTAATGATTATTCATTTAAATATAAGACTCATTGACTAAACTACGTACAGCCTAAACCGATTGATAGTAGAAAGCTGAAATTTGGAGAATATATTCTTACAGAACATATAGAATAGCCTTTCTTATCCGATGATAAGAAAGGCTATTTGAAAATTCTAAAATTTTCTTCTAGATTTATGCGGGTAATACCGCTGGACTCAGTTAGTTAATATCTACAAAATGCTTTGTCCAAAGTTACTGACTGACTGATCAACGCATAGCCTAGACCTACACTAACTACTAACCCCCTTCCTTGTAATACCTAAACAATGATTCTTCTTCTGTTTTCGAGATGTTGTAGGTATATTGAAATTAAAAACATTTTTCGGTTTGAATCGCGTGGTTTTTATTACTTTTAGCATTGTTACAACGCTCAACGTTTTGAGACCTTTCCAGGTCTCTTCTTCAGGATAGACTAAGATGTGATTTGTCATTCTAATGTATTAAAAAAGTTACAGTGAGACTACCGTCTTATCATTAAAAACCATTAAAATGATATCAAAAACGTTAACAGCGGCATAAACTATGCATCGTTTGTTTTTTACTGTCATATGAAGTTTCAAAGTTGATAGACAGTGATAAACATTTCATAACTTATCCATCTGTTAATCATCGTTTATAAGTGAAGGGCTAGGTACTGTGGGTGATTCTGTGGCTTATGGTGATAAGAGATAACTTTTGGTGACCTACATAATAGGTACAAAATAAAGGCAGTCCATGAACACAAAGAATCTGTTTAAAAATGTATGATGTGTGCGTGCGTGCATGCATGCATGCACACCAACTTACCAAGTGTGTGACTCAGAATTCAGAACATTCCAGAACAAACAAAGTTTCTTTTTATTATTATGGCTTCGCACGGCTTGCAAATGCAGCCAGTGTCAAATTTATTGTATTCCATCATCCGATTAAATTCGATTTTCAGATAATAATAGGTAATTTATCGGACCCAGTATTTGCAAACAGACAAAGCCGATCATCAGTCAGATTCGTCAGATCAAAATGAGTGTGATAAAGTAAAACTGTAACACAAACATAATATTGTTGATTCGTTCCCGCCACAGATATCTGCTTATATTGCTCTGTGGTTCCCGCCAAAACTGTAAATCCTAGATTTATTCCGAGTGGAAACACTGCATGAGTTGCATGACTCATCCATGCATGATGCAACATGTATGCAAGACATGTAAATAAGCCCACACCTTGCATGGCAACAGCAGCATAATATAAGCAGTATGCTGCACCTCGCGCATTCAGTACTCATTGTGGCGTTGTCCTGTTAACATCGTTTGTAATTAACACATCCGCATATTAATTTGCAATTAAAAATGGCCGAATATACGCCTCCAATTTCAACTTTCGTTTTCATGAAAATCCATACAACAGGCAGGTTAGTATTAAAATATATTACCAACCTATATGTACTTACTTATATTGAAATAAGATTAAGTATTTTTCTGTTTTCGCAATGTTATGTTCCCTTCTACCGCGACCCTTCAAGGTCTTTATATTCCCTTCCAGGTCAGCAGACCTCTTGCATGAGCAACAGGTCTGCTCAAAAGACCTTGAAACTTGGACAATAAAATGCTTCAAATAAAAGCAATGCGATTAAAACCAGAATAAAGAGTTTGATTTCGAAATAAGATTATTTATTTTTGGAAGGGTATTTGGCCTTGACTTTCCCGGCTCTTATTCGCGTAGGTATTTTTATTTTAGTATTTAAAAATAACAAGAGAATTTAAAGGAGTTTTTGGCGGGAACGCGGAGACAACATGTCGTGCTCTAATTTTATTTTCGATAAACTATGTTGTAAACCCGGTTAAATTGTGTAATTTTGGTGGAATCTTATTCAATTTAGTTCCGTGAATGTGCACAAGTGTAGTGAAAACAAAATTGAGTGTTAAACATGAACTTTCCTTCGTTCCCTCCAAAGTTCCTTGAAGGTTATGGTAAAGTTGCCACCGCTTTACCATAGCTCCTGACTTGAAACTATGAGCACGGTCGGGCCAATTTCATGCAAAATAAATTAAAAAATAATAGGTACTCGAATAAGACCCGGGAAAAACGAAAATTATAACAGGAGATTGTATAATAGATGTATAATAGGTACTTTTAAAACATTGCTCCAAAATAATATGGTAGGTAGGTTAGGTAGTTAAGTATAAAATTACGATTCCAGTAATATTTATTATCTATCGTTTCAAGGTTGGTCCGTATATAGAGCTCCTTAGTAGCGCGGTTAGAGTTGCTTGTTGAGTTACGTCCCAAATGGAACCCTTTACTAAGACTCAACTGTAGATACGCCTGTATGTCTATCTCTCACCAATCTCACGAGTCTCATGAACCGCGATGGCTAGACAGATGAAATTTTCACAGATAATGTATTTCTGTAGCCGCTAAAACAACAAATAAACAACTAAAAACATATATTTAAGGGGGGCCCATACAACAAACGTGATTTTTAAAAGTTAAACGCAACATTACCGCGATTTATTTTTAGCACTGGCGCCATCTAGTGATACACTAACGTCAGTGTCACTAAGTCGTTGCATTCCCGGATTTCGATTAGTCCAGTGCTTTGTTTAGTTTAGGGTTCTGTACCCAATTGTGATAATGGCACGGAACCCTCAGTACGCGAGTCCGACTCGCATTTGACCGGTTTTTTATTTAAAATATAGATAATCTTACTTACTTATCTATCTATTTTAGGAAGTGGGAAAGAGAACCGATGCGGATATCAGAGATCTGCATGCACGCTGTGCCGAGAGAAACTATGGAATCTGATGATTTCCAGGAGGTCGGTCTGCCCAGTCTTGTAGACTTCTGCACATTAGTTCAACCTGGAGCTCCCGTATGTGAAGCAGCATCCGAAGCAACACAAATAAACTCCTATATCCTGGATAATGAACCATCTTACGAAGAAATCATAGACAATTTGATAGATTACTTGAACGACTTGCCGCGACCTGTCTGTTTGGTCGCCCAAAACGGGAAATCCTTCGACTTCAAAGTGTTGGGCGTCGAAACTGAACGCGTTAGGAGGAGATTACCCGACCACCTTCTTATGGTTGATTTTAGATGGATTTTCCACAATTTATTAAAGAAAGAGAACGCCGGCACTGGTGTAAAGATAGGTTCGAGTCTTGAAGCTGTTTCTCAGTTGTTAGATGTAAAGTTTAAAGGGGGAAAGGCAGAGTCTTGGGTCAGAACCATGATCGGTTGTGCTATGGCGAGGCCAATGGAGTTTATGGAACGCGCTGACGCGAGATTTGGGAGTTTTTACCCAGTAAGGAAGTTTTAACTGTGATAGTTTATCGAGCTTACGATACGAATTTTTGTTTTGTTTCCTTGTAACTTGTACTAAACATACAGAATTAAGTAGGTTGTTTAAGTTAGGAATATAGGTTACTTTTAGGCTGAAAGTGAACACTAAGGACGTATTTTTTAAATTCCGCCTCTATGTAGGTTAAATGGCGAAAAACAGAGTCAAGGGTTGCATATGCACTGACTTATCAATATTGCAACTTTAACTCAGGACACCTATCCTACAACTAATATGTCTCAACTCTATACCTCTCGAAAACGGACTAATGTTTTTAATTTAAATTTCATAGTTTTGTTTTGAATAAAAGTAACAGAGCTGATGCGTAATGAATAGGGACAATACTTCTGCAAAAACACAACGACTTACCGACCGCGACGCCGGTAATTGGTCAAGTCGTGCTCCCGGATTGCGGGAGAGGACAGGTGACCCTCGCTCCGGCTCGTACCTGGTGCAAAGGTTAGCTATTGCCATTCAATGCTGCCAGCGTTATGGGTACCTTTGCGCCGGGTACAATTCGGGGTGGGTTATTTTAATATAAGTTATTATTTTGATTCTTTCGTTTTATATTCTTTAGTTTTAGTATTAATATTCTTTAGTTTTATCTTATATTTACCTACCTATCACGTTGAATTTTATTTTATTTATTTTTTTACTCTACTGCCGAAGGAGGGTAAGGTAGTTAGAGTAGTTTTTTAACGTTTTCGCAGTAAGTTACCCTTTTTTATTTTGTTACATTGTTGGTTGTACCTATATTTTATTTTCGACTGAATTTTGAACTGATATAGGTATAAGTAGGTTTATTGAGTTTTAAAAATAATTAAAATCTAAATCAAATCAATATTTTATTTATTTAATATTATGAAACTTATAACTATAAGAATATAATAAAATAGAAAATGTTTTATTAGCTTGAAACACACGACACATTAGAAGATTAAAAGACAAAAATAAAAACAATAGTTAAGACAGGATAATAATACCTAAGTTACATTTATATATCGGAGTATCAATAGCAATGTCTATGCTTTTCAGACGTTTCAGAAATTATGTGTGGGCGCAAGTGGGTAAAATAATGCAAATACACACAGTCTAGGTATATAGTTTATCCATCACAAAACAAGGAGTTTCTAAGTTACATTATTATCACATAACAGTCTAGTCAGGAGGTAAAGGAATGCTATAAATAGACTATCAGGTATAGAAACGGAAAAGCGGTTTCGTAACGCTTTCACCGAGTGCCCGCGCCGCGCCTATATCGGATGAAGTCTCAAGTCAATCTGTAATAATGCAGTCCCTTAGGCACTCGATGTAGCCACGACTCTACCGAATCGCTTATCACTTATGATCGGATTTTGGGTGCTGTTTTAGACGTTGTCACTAACATGGATATGACTTTCCGGAATTCTAAATTCCGTAATTCCGATATTTCTTTTTAAACTTTCCAAAAATATTAAATGTATTGTATGTATGTAATGTAATGTATTGTAAATGTATCGTAGAAATTGTACTATTAATAAAAAAACAGGATTTTTTTAATTGAATGCATAAAACTTACTAAGTCATTTTCGTACATGCAATTTCGCAATTTTAAGTTAACAATATCCATAAGTCCCAAAGACCCAAAGTTGAACAAAAAAAATCTTTTGAAGACAGCGGCCATAAACATTGTTTATCTTTTGCAATACCTATTGTCGCTATTGTCGGCAATATTACAAAGGCGGCGCCAAGGTATGTTTGTTTATTTTTCTTCGAGCAATTATTGGAAGTTGTTTATACTAAATACCTATTCGTATATATTTATACCTATTTATTATTCCGTTATTCCTATGGGAAAAGTGAAACTGCAATATAAGCTCATTTGCTTACTTCGGTTTGTTGAGTGCAGTCTATCAGTGTGTTTTACGCTATTGTTTATTGACCCCTGCTCGTTACCTGGATTTTGGATTTTACTGCAAAACTTGACATTTTGGCTACTAAACGGACTACGATTATTGCAACTGGATTGGATATCTTTGACATTTGTCGAACTTTGGGTGAGTAGATTTTTTATATATTGTAATGGAATAAATAACATAGCCTATAATCAAGAAACTTACACGAATAACTGTAAGTTTCTTGACTATAATTTGTTGTTAAAAAGAGTGTAGCATTTTTTTTCTTCATTCCTACAAATTTACAACTTATAGATATTATGGATTAGGCTGATTCCGTTCCGAAATATCGAGATAATTTAAATCTAAAAGTAGCTACAACACTATCTAGACCCGGAATTTAAAAAAAAATGATCATCAGATTTCTATTTTCAACTTGGTAATTCTTAAGTAAAACTGGATATTGGGCGTTACCATGATCTTTTCTCGTTATTTAATTTGTTGTTTTGTTGCCCAAAAAAAATAGAGTATTTTTTTCTAAGACTAGTAAGAAAAAACACAGAAAACAAAAAAAACTTTTTCTGTGATTTTTTTATTATTTGTGTTTTTTTTTAATTTTATTTATTTATTTTTGATTAGCTGACGAATTAAATCCTGCAATAAGTAGATCATGGTAAGGGTCAAATTTTAAAATTAGCTTCCAAGTAATTACATAGTTGTTAAATTCCGCAATGTCAACTATTCAGCTCGCACACCGAGGTAGATGGTGCGTAGTGCACTTAGCAAAGCTTGGAATAGAACAATTTAAATGTTGAGAGGTACAAAAATCTACTTCCCATTTTAACCAACTCTGTCAATTTGTAAGGAAAGTTGTATTTTTGTATTTTTTCTCAACAATAATTCCATGTCGAGGGAACAATTTTGGTTTTAGTAATACATAAATTGTTATATTTTAAGCTTTGCTGGATTGTCTCTACCCTACCGTTGTAAGGAAATACTGGCTGAAAAATAAATGTTTTTAAACAAGTATTTGAAAATGTTTGTTCCACAAACATGCTTTAGGTGTGATTTCTCTTAATTGTGATAATTATTTATACTTAGAACAGATTTTATCCATTGTTTGTATATTAAATAAAGAAATATAAACATTAAACCCTTTTAATTTATATGTGTGTTTTATTTATTTCTGACGGATAACTCTAACCTGTAAACAGAATCTCATTTTAAATTTTGAAGATCATTTTTTTCTTTAAAATATTTCTAGTAAATATGCCTTCAGCAATAAAAACAAATGATGATGATGATGATGATGATGATGATACTTTAGATAGTGATAGTACTCGTGATTTCGACACCTATCCTTATTCGAAATCCCAATCACGATGAAATTCCAAGACGCGGAATTTTTCTCGGAATTTTTTTTGGTCGTATCCATACTTTTGATGTCGCATTTTTGAAACGGCACCCAAAAATCCGATCTATGCTTATCAGTGAACCATTGTTCTTAAAGCAATTTCCGTCTCTCATTAATTGATGTGACTGCGACATATATAGGTATAACAAACATGAAGTAACGAATATACCAATATAATAAAGATGGGTCCATATTGGCTCACATAAAATTCTAAGTCATATTCTTTGACTTACTATCGATTGTGTTCATAATAATCACTCTTCATAATTTTTTTTTTCATACTTTTTTTATTCAGACATTTTATTACTACCATCGGAGCTGATAACAGTTAGTGTTCATATTTTTTTTATTCATACTGTTACTATACCAAGAACAGTTTAAAATCATAATTTTATTTTTCAGATTTTTATTCTTCACTAGCTGTGCCCGCGACTTCGTCAGCGTTTTTCGGACTACCTATCCATCGCTGTGCTTGAACGGACGACCAGGGAAGTATGTTGCTGAGCAGAAGATAATCATGGCAGAGTCTATTTAAGTGTAGATTTAGCACAGCGCAACGTGTTGCATGCTTATAAGAAGTAGCCTTTATCGAAAAAATAAAAAAAATCGAAACCCGACTTCGAACAAAAGGACAAAACAATAATATTGAGCTCTCCTAAATACAATCATAATCATAAATCATAAAATCATTTATTTGTGATACACAGGTAATTTAAAAGATGTCACATTATTTTAAGTATTGATCTCTGTGATCTGCCATTTGGCGTACAAATGTCTTATATCTAAGCCTAACATTTTGAATTAAATTATTTAAATAAAATTAACAATTATTTTGCATCTCAGTTAGGTTAAATATTTAGTCCGACGTGGATAATAATAACAATAAAACAGAATTAATAACGTCGCTCATAATAATTATAAGGTTACCATGTCATCATTTCAATTAAATGTCAATAATAATATAATTAAACAGATACGTATGGTCGGAAGTGTTACGTTGTGCTTGAATTAATTGTATTGTATATGTCATCTTTGTTTAGTGTCAAAAAATTGTTGTATAGAATAAAAAACCTTATCTACCAGAAAGTCAAAAAGCATCCGTTTAAATGTCAAAATTTCATTACATTTCCTAATTTCCTGAGGCAAACAATTGTAGATTTTAATAGCCATACCAAAAATACTATTGCTCAAAAGGGTGGTATTGTAAGTTGTTTTATTTCCGGATACAAAATCACATCGTCGTAGGCTCAAAGTGCATGGAAATTTACCAGGATTTTGTTTAACATGCACAGCAACCTCAAAAATATAAAGTGAGGGCACCGTTAGCAGTTTAAGCCTTTTGAAAAATGGTACACAACTATCTCTTCGTTTTAGCTTACAAATGGCTCGAATACATTTCTTTTGAGCTATTAATAAACGCCTAATATTCACAGCATTTCCCCAGAAAATAATCCCATACCTCAGCCTAGAAACAACAAAACCATGATACGCTTCAATGACTGCTTTTTGATTTACAATCATTCTAAGTTGTCGTAAAGCGTAGAAAAACTGTCGTAATTTGGTAAGGACAAACTCAATATGAGACTGCCATTTCATGTCATTGTCAATAAAAATTCCCAGAAATTTGACTGACTTTGAGTCTTCTAATTCTATTCCTTGAAATATTAATTTCGTGGTTTGTTTTAATTGTCGTTGTCTGAAATTTAATAAATTAGTTTTTTGTAAATTTAATTGTAAATTATTACACTTCAACCAATCAGCAACAGTTTCCAAGCTAGACAAAACTTCGTTTCTGCTGTTACATATTATAGTACAATCATCGGCATATAATATCATTCTATTAGTAATTGACGTTGGCAGGTCGTTTATGTAAATAAGAAATAAAAGCGGTCCAAGGACGGAACCTTGTGTGACCGTTTTTTCAGATGAAAGATAAACCTCATCAATTTTTGTTTTAGGATGTATTTTATTTATCCCCGTAATTTGAAGTCTGTCAGTAAGATAAGAGCATAACAACCCTAATGCAACTCCCCTCACACCACACAATTCCAATTTTGTCAAAAGTAGGCTGTGGTTTACGTAATCAAAGGCTTTGGACATATCAAGAAACACACCATACACAGGTTGCCTTTTGTCAATTTTAGAGTATATTACTTCTAGGAGTTCATAGATTGCTGAAACTATACTTGTATTTCTACGGAAACCTTTTTGTGAATTAGATAATATATTCTCTCTTTCAAAATAATCATAAAGGCGCTTATGAATTATTTTTTCAAAGATTTTAGAGAAAACTGGTATTAATGCCACTGGCCGATAGTTTTTTAATTCCTGTTTGTTATCTTTCTTATAGATAGGTTTAACTAGTGTAGTTTTCAATTTACTAGGGAAAACACCTTTCTCCAGACAAACGTTAATTATGTGGCTCAATACAGGGGAAATATAATAGCAGACCAGTTTTATTACTTTTGTTGGAATTTGATCTATACCCGTGCTATTGGTGTTTTTAAGATTTTTAATAACATTAAGTACTTCGTCAGGATTCGTGGGTTTCATAAACATTGAGTTATAATTAGTATTACAAAGTATTCTTTGTTTGCTATTCGCACCAGAAGTAGTAGGTAGATCAATATAATAGTCATTAAATGCCTGTGCTATTAATTTGGGATCTTTAATTATCATATTATTTATTATTAATTGACCTACTCCCTCTCTAGGCAAATTTCTTTTATTTTGTTTTATTATATTCCACGTAGCTTTACCTTTATTCACAGAATTGTAAATATAGTGATCATTTTGGGCTTTCTGCGTTAACCTTATGATTTTATGGAATCTCCTAGAATAATTCTTAAACTTTAACTTATCATTAGGGTTTTTAGAAAGTCTATATTGCCACAAGAGTGTCCGTTTATGTTTGCTACATTTCTTAACACCTTTTGATATCCATTTTGGTTTTTGTTTCGTCCAGTTTTTCTTTTTTACTATAGGAAAGCACAAGTCAAATAATAATTTAAAAATGTAAAAAATTCTGAATAAGCTATGTCACCATTTTTTATGTTATATATGTCGCTAAAAGATAACTGGGATATACAGTTATAAAATTTAGTCATATTATCTAAGCAATAATCGTGTTTCATACAGAACCAATAGTCAAAGGGAAATGTTTTATTTACTGGACATCTCATTAACTGAGCTTTGTGATCAGACAGTGCCAATTCCAGTAGTTCTGTTTTAGCCTTTCTTACATTGTGGATAATATTGTCCAAACATGTTCCACTATTTGGGCGTGTGACCTGCTTCACTGAAAACCTAAGGTCAAAGTTTGAGATTATATCTTTAAACTTAGTTGTCTCATATGATCTTTTTAACATATCAATATTAAAATCTCCACATAGAATAATTTTCTGATTATGATATCTAATTAACATGTTTAATATACCCGTTAAGTTCTTAAAAAATATATTTAAAAAATACTTTCTTTTTTTAGTTTTAGGAATTCTATAAATACACACTATTATTAATTTAAAGTCAACTAATTCTACTGCAGAGGTCTCTATAACATTAGTAATATTGAATTGTGTTAGATCGTCAATAACTCTAAATGCTATTCCATGTCTCAACAAAATACAGGACCCACCATTCCGGTTATCCCTCGCATAATATGCACCTATTGAGTAATTAGCAACATTTAAAACCTCTATATCAGATGAGACCATATTATGTTCAGTAACGCACATAACATCCACCTCCCTGCCAGTGTCTAGAATGTCATCTAAACATACTGACAATTTTGCGGACTTAGTTATAAGTCCATCTATATTTTGATGTAATATGTACAGATAGTTATTCACGAAAAAGCTCTATATTTGTGTCATTATCTTGGTCAATTACGGAAGCTGCTGTCTGCGTACTAGTGTTATGTGTAGTATTATTGTGTCTTTCTGTTCGTGAGTTGTGCGTTAATGGGTTATTATCTGTTTGTGTCGCTACGGTGTTGCTTTTTATGATTGTCTTATTTTGTTTATACAACTTATGACTTCTATAGTAAAACAATCTCAATATTTCTTGTAAGATATTGCGACACAAATTTACAGTATAATATTTTTTCCTAGGGATCCATTGTGCAAAATTCATATCAAGGAACACCGAATTCTTAAATTGCTTACATATAAATCTGATTTCATTGTTTAGTTTCCTTTCGTTAAGATGCTTGTTAAATACTGTCTCACAAACTATTATATTAGTGTTATGAACTGATGACATCCAAGATGCAAGTGTATAGCGTATATTAAAAATATTAATGTCATTCTGAAACCCAATTATTATAACGTAATCGTCAAAGGTCAGGTTTTTTAATTCTAAGCTACATGTAGATAACACGTCGGAGAGGCTAGCCCCAGGCTTCCAAAAGCTGAAAACACTATATTCTGTTCCTAACAGCTCTTGTAGTGTTTGCTGTACATTTCTTCCTTGTTGATCAGCCAGTATAATCACTTTGCGTTTCTCCGTTCCTTTTTCTTTCTTTATTTTGCTCTTCGAACCGGTAGAGTCTTCCGAAATTATTTTCCGGCAAACTATATTTTGTTTCAAATTTGTTCCGTGGTTTATATTCTCATTATGTCCCAATTTTACGTTGTTAGTGTTCTCATTCATACTGGTTCTGGATATTGTGCCTTTATTTGGCAAGGATATATTTTGAGAGTTACCTTTATGTCTCTTGTCTGTTAGGTGTGTCTGTGGTAAATTTCCAGTATTGGTAGTGTCCTGGTCTGTTCTAATTTCAGATAGGTTTCTGTTTGTTAACCCTATTTTATGTGAAGATGAAATCGTGGTCTTGCATAATTTTGTAAGATACTGTATTTTGGTTTTGTATCTAGATATCTCATCCATCATTGCGAATTTCTCCTTCAACAATGCTTCAATTTCGATGTGTGCTGAAGCTAGTTCAGTTTGGAGTTTATTTATTTTCAATTTCGCTTCATCCGATTCTATTATAGTATTGGTTGTACTTATTTCTGGACAGCTTCGATGCAGTGTATGATTCTCGCTTTGTGGCTGGGTCTCATCCTCTAGATCTCCCTCATCCGAAAGTGTACTGAATGTATTGTCTGTTTGTACATTAATGAAAATTTTTTCATTCTCATTTTCATTTTTCTCACGTTCCAAGGGTTGTACTGGGGTAGATACTTGCAAGGGAGAGCTTATTACTTGAGAAGAGTATATAGGTTTATGCTTATGAGTAGAGTCAGATTGGGCCAGGCCGCACATTTGTGAAGGCGAAGCATTGGGTGTCTGTTGTCTTAGTTTCTGGAGACATTTTTGGCAAGTCCATTCTTTTTTCTCTTTCTGTCCTATTAGTAAAAACCTTTGAGTCGTTATGTTCACACATTCATGGTGGTAAGAGAAAGAACATACCTACACTACATTGTAATAAGTCGCGCTTTACAACAATTTTTTTACAGCGGGCACATTTAGTACTTCTCGTATTCATTCTGGCCAAAAAAAATATTTTTTAATATTTATAGTACAACTTACGCCCTCTATAGTCGAATAGCAATAACAACGCAAAATTTAATTATAGCGCCCTCTGTTGTTGTGGATTGTATTCAAGTTGTTCAATCAATTAATTTTTATTTAATTGCTAGCAACACTAGAGCTTCTGTCAATCAAAAGTCATCCATCATTGTCATGTCATTGATCATTGTCATGTCACAGCTGATATTACATCCCTTGACAGTTTGTAAATAAATGATTTTATTTTGTTTTGTGGTGGTATTTTGAAAAATCTAGGGGTTGTGATGCTTATTGGCTCATTTAAATCTATGTTTCTATGTGTGCGTGTGAATTGCAAGATTTTAAACGGCCGGCGAACTGATTTTTCGGTATTTATTGGAACAAAATGCTGTTTACAAGAGTGTACGATACCTTGTACCGGTAGGTGTTACTTCCTTCTTCTATTTACACAAGGTTTGAGTGTGATTAAACGACTTTTAACACAATTTATCTATTAAGAATTTGCAGAGGAATACTACGCAATGTTTACACTTCCAAGGCCACTCACACACCAGTGCAACCGACTTATCTGTCAGGTAAGCTGAAGTCGGGCAGCTTAACTACATGATATCTTTTTTTTACGTGGCTTATGTCCGTCACCGTCAGGCCAATCTCGTTGGGCTCCCTACCATAGGTTTATAATGTAAACCCCCATGGTGTCCCTCGCTCCACAAGTGTCAAAGCCAGTGGAAATTCCTCATGGACTACATCCCGACAACGACGGCCTTTCCAAGCCTCATCTCTGCATCTGCCCGATAGACAACCCCTCTCCGTCTCCCCTCCCTCGGCACGGTCACGCCACCGTCTCGAGGTCCCCAAAGCCGGTGATAACCTCCCCCCCCCCAATTCACCACCAGAGGCTGAGGTGATTTTTATAGTGGTTGTCTACCACGCGGACCCTTTCTTGCGGAAAGGACCCCCGAGCCCGCTGACGCGGGATTACGGGTTAGAAGCCAGGCAAGCCCGGTTTCCCACCTCGTAGCTTTCAGCTACTGAGTCCCCTCACAACGGCAAGGTGGACGACCATCTGGAGGGTAAAACGTACCTAACGTCGTGTCCGGGACTCGTGACTCGAACGCGCAGCCGTCGAATCGGAAGTCATAACATAATTGTGGGATGCTATTCTGCTCATCATTCCGAAGGTTCTCATCAGATCTTCACCAACAATTTATGGGACCAACTCGGGACTCTCACTTTCCAAATTAAAAAAGAAGGATCGAAATCGGACTTTATATGCCGGAGTACGGCGTGAACATATTCACATACAAATAATATGCGGGTAGAATTAAGCACCTCCTCTTTAAGTCGGTTAAAAACAGCCATTATAAAGAATTTAAAAAAGAAAATATAAAGAAAAAAATAAAAAATAGCCTATATGTCAATCGGGGTCAAAAGCTATCTGCATACCAAATTTGGTCAAAATCAGTTAAGCCGTTTCTGAGATTAGTGGGCACAAAGGCACAGACAAACAGATAAACAGACAAACGGACAAACGGACAAACAGACAAACAGACAACCAGAAAAACAGAGAAATGGGTTCTACTGCGTTACTGGGTTTAATTTATATATTTTTTTTATATCTTTCAAAAACAGACACCGCTGAGTTACGATTTTATTATATGTTATAGATTATAGAAGATAGATAGATATAGATAGATTTAGGTAGGTACTACTTGAGTGAAATAGTTTTTAAGCAAGTAGGTTGAAACTTACGCGCTAACCAACTGCGCCAGTTAAGCTCAAGTCACAGGGTTGAATATCAGGAACGCATAGGGATGATTATAATATACTTGAGCGGGCAGTGTCCGGCCAGGCTACTTTTGTATGAGGAAAGCATGGACGCGGCATGGACAACAAGCTGATCAGCTTGATGTCTTCATTCAAAGTAGCTCTTTCCCGCCCAGGCCAGGATACGGCCCGGTCTAATGAGAATAATCCCTTATTCTCAGATCTTCGGATTAGATCTCATATCTCAGTCAAGAAGGTACCTGCCTATGTTTAGTTCAAACTATCCTTTTTTGGGGTTCCGTAGCAAAAAGGTAAAAATGGGATACCTATATAAGGTACCAACTGAGACTTCGCTGTCTGTCTGTCTATTTTACATGAGATGCGACGATAAGATCGACCATGTAAACATGCTTGCCTAGAAGAATTGTAGACTTGAAGACTCCAAGTTTATTATATCATGTAGAAAGATTAACCTATACCTACCTAAATAGGCCATTAATTCCACAGTTAGACTTGATTGATACGTAGAGACCTACCACATTCTTTCATAGTAGGTTCCTACCAGAAAAACAAAGTCGATGTTAGAACAAAACATCTGGAAGTTGATGATCAATCAATCAACAAAGTAACTCTTTTGCTTCAATTGTTTGAAACAAAACAAACAAATTGTACGGAAAAGTGAATAAATAAAAAGCTTTCGTAGAATATCGACGAGTCATTATTGGAACTTTTGTCTGAGGAAATTGTAGGTACTGATTTTTTGTACGACATTTTTGTCTAACAAATACAGTAGATAGAGGTGATGTATCTAATTACTTCAAATCCTGGGTAAATATAGATAGATAGATTAACACTGTATTAGGTATTACCAAAAATAAACATACACAACAGCAAGTTCTAAAAAGAAACTTAAAACTAAATTCGCACAACGGGCGGCCTTATTGCCTATGGGTAATCTCTTCCAAGCAACCAATGAATGGACAACACTTAAAGTACCTACCTACCTTCATAAAAGAAGCCATTTTATTAGGCGAGACTAGTATAATTATACAAGTATGACGTCATACCTACAAGTTTCATATAACTTGCTTACAAGGTATAAGTTGCACGTAGGTAATTTCAACTTTTACGCAAAATGTGACGTCATACTTGCATACAAGTCTTGCGTTATGGAATTACGACTTCATTCCCTTTTCCAGTTTTTCGTAGACGGTAAGTTAATACTTAAGATGTAGCACGCTTCTAGAACTACTTGGTTCCAAGGAGGGCTGGTGTAAAACCGGAGGCCGACCGTAAAAATATTGTCAAAACTTATTTGCAGTAGGTATGGTCGGTGAATGATAACTTTTAACAGTTTGTCTTCTGTACCGCTGACGACCACAAATTATTTGTGGTTTTAGTGGGCCCCGAGTGGGATGCAACCGGGAACATCGCTCAGATGAGAGAGTGAAATAGTTTAAGATCGAACTTAGTTAAAACTAACACCCTTATCATATAACGCAATGAATAGCCGAATACTTCAAGAAATCTGAATACACATCCTCATGACATAATATTATCATCATTATTTACACCATGAGCCGGACTGACACTTTATCAAGGACGGGGGCGGTCAATCTCTATCCATACCTACATATTATTGTAAAACATTCTGTCTGTCTATATCAGACAAACTACGAAACGGATTTTCATGCGGTTTTCACCAATTGATCGAGTGATTCAAATCAAAAGGAATGTTAACTTATATAATTTAATGGTTTAGGGGACGTAGGGGCATGGCCATGGCAGACATAGATTTTATGGCATAAACCAGGCATTTTACAGGGAGGAAACAGTCGACTACGTTTGTATGGAAAAAGAGTAGGTAGAACTCGATTGTTGGATTGGTCGAAAAAATACTTAGTTTCTCATTATATTTTGTAAACACGAACTGAGTTCCATTTTCAAACAATATGACATCGATCAACTGAGGCGAGTATAGCAGACAATACATGGGAAACATCTAGAAAATCCTCGAAAATGCCCCTGCAGTTTCCAATCCTTTACCAGACCCTGGTCACCCTAAATCCATCTCTAAATGGCCCTCAAACATCAACAATGGACGACATGCTAAGATCCCGAGAGGGATGCAACCAGGAACATCGCTCAGATGAGGTGAGTACCTAGGTAACTTAATAACATAGGCAACACTTATATAGAAATTCCTCGAAAATGGCCCCCCGGTTTCCAACCCTTTACCAGACCCTGGTCACCCTAAATCCATCTCTAAATGGCCCTCAAACATCAACAATGGACGACATGTTAAGCCTACACTATTGTTAGTGCGTATAATTATGGCCTATGGAATTAGAGTAGAGAAGGTCCTCGTCTTTGTATGGAAATGTTATGGTCCAGTTATTTTGTGTTAGGCTGTTAGTGCACGGGAAATTTTGAACGCGCGAAAGTTGAAAGATTGACTGAAGCGGTTATATTTCGAAGCCAACCCTGAGAGTTACCTTGCACGATGAAATTTATATAAAAATACGTGTGGCACTCGGGGACTGCCGCGGTAAAGCTATTGCATAGCATTTTTTTTAAATTAGTGCGGGTGTTAGGTTTTATTTTCGTTACGGAATTTCTTGATTCCTTCGCCGCGCTCAAAGCCCGCGATAAAAGCTATGCAATAGCTTAAAACTGAAGGAACATTTGTTAGTAGAACCTATTTTAGAGTCCTTTTAGAATTTTTTTTTGGTAAATTAGTTAGGTTTTGCAGCAAGTGGGCACAAGCTACCGCTCTGGCATAAACATTTTATTTTACTCTCTACACAAGCGAGGAGACCCAAGTCTCAACATCACTTACGGTTACATTTAAGTGATTTTAGGACTTACGTTTAAACGTGAGTGATTTTAAGACTTTTTTTGGGTTCATAAGGTAAAAAATACCGAATATTTTTTAATTTTTAAGTTATAAATTACAATTTTAGATTTTTCTACTGTTTCCGCGATGTTGTATTGAAATTAAAGACATTTTTCGGTTTTAATCGTGTGGTGTTTATTACTTTTAGCATTGTTTCAACGCTCAACGTTTCCAGGTTCCAGTCAATCCTGTAGAAGGGACCTGGAAAGGTCTCGAAACGTTGAGCGTTGTAACAATGCTAAAAGTAATAAACACCACGCGATTCAAACCGAAAAATGTCTTTAATTTCTATAATTATTTTTCTATATTTATTATGTTTCTACGTAGGTACGTAAAAATGCCTAGCAAAACTTGGCAAGAACAATCTGAACACCTACCTATTACCTACCTGCAGTGTGTGCGACCACAACTCTACCTTGACCATTTTTGTTCCTATGCATTTTTGAATTATTTTATTGCGTCGTCCTTTTAAGACTCCTTTTTATAGCCGGATTATACCTAGTTCTTTTTAACTTTAACTTTGAAATCAATTTTGTGCGACAGCAACAGTGCAACATCTACGCAGAAGCGAGATAGACACAGAAAGAAATGCCTACGTCCGATATTAAGCTATTGCATAGCTTTTATCGCGGGCTTTGAGCTTTGACTGAAGAAATTTCGTAACGATAAAAACCTAACACCCCCACTCCGCCTACCATGGCAACGTGGTACAAAATAAAAAAATAATTATAATTGCATAAGTTGATAAAAAATGCTATGCAATAGCTTTACCGCGGCAGTTCCCGAGTGCCACACGTTTTTCTTTTAACAAAGTGACCGAGGTATTACCTATACAGTTGCTAATCGACTAGTTACAGTGTAACAGCGTCTCCAGTAAGTTTACCCCAACAAATGACTATAGTTATCCCGCTACCCGACCCCGGTGTCCTATGCCGACCGTCTGGAGCCCGCAACTATAACTTATGGCAAATTGTTACTTACAGTCAAACGGATGGCGTGATTTGTTAGTGTGAGCGTTGACCTTTGTAAGATGAGATGAGTGGAAAATTTTACAGTTTTACTTGAGTATGTTTGTTGTGATGACCACTGCTGGTTGTAGTGGTTGCGGGTTCAATTCCAGTCGGTAAATAAATACCTAGTATAAGATAATAGGAGTAGAACTTTGATGTGAAACATCTATAGGCGCGGGTAAACCTAAAAATTCGCGTGGCGATACAGGCCATGGCGACGACTCGCCACGCTATAGGTATATATACCTACCTATATTGTGCCTATATGATGGAATATAATATGTAAGTACCATGATATTTGTACGTAGTGAGTCGATGTTTCACATCTGTCAGGCGTCCCGTGACGGTTCACATTTTTTTAGATAGTTTTTACCCTTTCTGTACGGAACCCTAAAAAGAGCAATTTAACAAATACATTATACAGATACAAGGTTTGTAAGTAAGGCGGTTAGCAATAAAATTAACCCATCCACTCCTAAAGAACTATAGGCACAAACTGATGGACCACCTAAAACCATCTTCTCATCAGAAAAATCCTCAATGGTTATGGTATACTTACAATTTTGATGATTTTAATAGCACCTATCCCCCTCTAGCAATTATTATTGACTAAACTACTTCTAGTATTATGTTATGTTATCCTAAAATATCCGTGTGGGTTGCAAACTCAAATAAAACCTTTTCGTACAAATATTTCGAAAAGTTTGTTGGTTTAAAATCCTATAACAGCAGTTAGTCCAGGATCCCTGGTACATTTTTGCAAATTGATTACTATCAAACTAGTTTCCTGTGAGTAGCTTCATTTTGATGAGACGCCCAACAATTTCCTAAACGAAACTCTCGACTGTAGTAGATAACAGGTAGGATCTGTACTACTGCTTTTGAGCGTAGGACCAGGATAACGTACCACGCAATTCGTAGGACAATAATGACTGTTAAATTTTATATATATCACGGAAAACTAGCTTGATAGTAATCAATTTGCAAAAATGTACTAGGGAGCCTGGACTAAGTTGTTTATATTTCAATTTAGAAATGGGCGACCGAAGTCGTTTGGCTACTTGCCTGTAATGTATCGTATCTAATGTTTTATTCCAAAGCACCTAATTAAAAAGTTTTAGTCGCCCATAGAATTTTGAATTTGAATCTACACTATCAACACTAATATTTTAAAGAGGAAATATTTGTATTTTTGTGTGTGTGTGTGTGTGTGTGCTTGTATGTTTGTAATGAATAAACTCAAAAACAATTAGACCGATTTCTAAAATTCTTTCACCAAAAGAAAGCTACATTATCAAAATCAGTCCAGGAGGGTTACTGGGGTTCGTTTCGATACGACATCGATACTGTCATACGATGATTCTACTGTCACATTCTGATAGTAGGGTGACAGTAGAACCATTGTTATGACAGTATCGTTGTAGTATCGAAACGAACTGAAGTAACCCTCGTTTCGGAGATTATCCCCAATATACATACATACATACACGTTACCAACGTTACCTGTATAAAATATTAAAATATTAGTATTATAGATATAAATGTGTTGAAAAACATATTTTTGTTTTAAAATTGAAAATCATAACGTAAGGACATGGTCACGGCTGATATAGGTCTTAGGCATAAACATAGTTTCGTCTCATGTCTCTACGTATCACAAGTATGTATGTAAGTATGTACAGTATGTCCACATACAAAATACCTACTTAACTTGTCCACTGGGCATTGTTAGTTAATTATAAACAACTGGGCTGCGTAAGTCCCGATCGCGATCTCGAGAATATGTGTGATATTCTCACGGGAATACTGTGAGAATATCACACATACAAATTTTCGTGTTTATAATATTAGTAGGAAGTAGGATAGGATATTATATACTAGCTGCGCCCCGCGGTTTCACCCGCGTAAGTCCCGATCCCGTGGGAATATCGGGATCAAAAGTAGTATGTGTTATTCCAGGTCTCCAGCTATCTACCTACCAAGTTTCATGGTAATCGGTTTAGCGGTTTTTACGTGATTGAGTAACAGACACAGACACATGCACACAAACATACTCACAAACTTTCAGCTTTATAATATTAGTAGGATTCTTTTTATCTAGTACTTAGATAAATAAGTATTTTTTGTGTTCTTCTAGGACTCCAGATGTCATTAAAAAGTCTTCAGATATAAACCACAAAAGAACGGTTTATTTACAAAGAATCAATAACATTATATTTACGTACTAATTTTCTAAAAAGGAAAGATTTGTTAGTTTGTTTGTTGGTAACATATACTCCGCATAACAGATATATATAGTGCTACTAGGGTCCGAAACTACTGAACCGATTACAATAATTATTTCACCAAAAGAAAGCTACATTATCGAGGAGGCTACTTTTGGTCCCGATATTCCCACAGGGTCGGGACTTCCGCGGGTGAAACCGTGGGACGCAGCTATTTACCTACATATTAAATTCAAAGTCGTGACTGACTGATTTTTATCAACGCACAGCCGTTTGCGTTTGTTGACCAAAAAAAAACTGAATTAACCTACGAAATCGAGTACCCTTTAGTTACCCTTTGTCGGAGATATTTTTGGAAATGTGTTCCTTGTGAATATCATCCCCTAATGGTTCTTGGGTTAAAAACCATTAGTGGACGAACAAAACTAAAGGTTGAAATTAAAGACATTTTTCGGTTTGAATCGCGTGGTTTTTATTACTTTTAGCATTGTTACAACGCTCAACGTTTCGAGACCTTTCCAGGTCTCTTCTTCAAGATAGACTGATTCAAACCGAAAAATGTCTTTAATTTCAATACAACATCGCGAAAACAGAAGAAGAATCTAAAACTAAAGGTTTTTGGAATCTCGCAAGTGATGGGGACTTCCACGGGTGAAACGGCCGGACACAGCATAGCTTGTTAGATAAATATTTTTTCCTACCAACCTCGTTTCCGTTTAATTGAATTTCATTTGTATTGTCTTCGTGTCCGCCATGTTTTCAATAACAAAAGATTAAAAGGGAAAATTAAAATTGTCTTGTTACATCGAACAGAAACCTTCGTGCCAATAGAAAGAATAAAAAAGCGACTTCAAAAAAGGACAAAATAAATACCGCTCCTACATACAGTGCAACCAAAATCTACTATGTGGCCAGTGCAGTCATTAGGGAAGACAGGAAGTAGGTAGGTAAGTATACATTTTAGTTTTTTTTTTAATGATAGAAATAAATAGAAACGGAAATTATTTATTGGCAACAAATCATAAAAACGCAATGATACCGCTGTGTTTTTTATTTTTCTTCTTTATGTTATGTATTTTTTTCTTGTTTTCTTTTTTACTTTTTTTTTTTTTTTTTTTTTTAATCATGTTTGTAGTATGGGAGCCACTCTTAAATATTTGTTTTATTTTGTTTTAAGTATTTGTTGTTGTAGCGGCTACCGAAATATATCTTCTGTGAAAATTTCAATCGTCTAGCTATTTACGATTCATGAGATATAGCCTGGTGACAGACAAACAGCGAAGTCTCAGTGGTCCCGTTTTTACCCTTTGGGTACGGAACTCTAAAAAGAGTAAGGAACCTTGTGCCTGCTGCCAACGAGGATCTGCCTCAGCATATGTTGTGGCTCCGCAAAAAACCGCAATGCCCACACCGCGCCGGTCTTCCGGTGGTCCCGGTGACGCATCGAACTAAAAAAACTTGAATTAAGATTGAAATTAAAGTCATTTTTTTATTTTAATCCATCGAGATACAATACCTATAGAGCCACAATCTTCAACTGATAACACTCAAAAAGTGTCCAAGCGCGAGATTTTAAAAGTTATGTAGAACGCTACATAACTTTTAAAATGACATTTGCCCGAATTTAGACTTTATCCTACTTGCATAACGTTCAAAGTCGCTCGAACGAAGTAAACAAAAACTCTGCGCACGTGACAGCGTGCGCCGAGTTTTGAGACATTTTTTTTTCAGTTTGTGACTGTATATGTATTATAGTAACTCAGTGTTTTAATCGCGTTTATTATAATGTTTTTATTATCAACGCCCGACGTTTCGAGGTCCTTCCAGACCTCATGCCCACGAGCAGTATGAGGTAGGTATTTTATAAGAATCTGTGGAAAGGTTTTTCTTTATTAATCGTTGTTCGTTGATGTCTTTTGTAAGGCGGGTGTCAAAACGCGTGGACAGTCGACGACATAACCCGAATTGTTAAGACTTATGTACACACGTGCACAAAAAGCATTACACATAAACCACCTTACTTATAAACAATTAATTGAATTGAATTTGGACTGGTGGCGATTCTGCGCACAGTGTGTTACAATTCCGATAATTCACCGTCACATGACATGACTATGTCGTTTGTCTCTGTCTGTTAAATTGCGTGGAAGAAATAGATGAAATGTCCGCCCTAGTAGGTACAGAATAATTATCCCTCAAAATTATAAACCTTTTAAACCTTTGGTTAAAATTGTCATGGATTTTATTTTAAAGCGTTTCCTACACTTGTACCACTAGTTTATTTTAAAAAGGCTTTCTAAAATTATAGTCCTGCCCTGTCGGGTGCTAAATCATTTTTTTTCAAAAAACCAAAATATTCATGTTTATTTCAACTTTTCTATAGAGAACAACAAAGTCCTAGTGACGCAATAATTATTTTCGCTATATTTGTATTAATTAAAGAACGTTTGTGTTCTTATACCTATTATCTTACAATATTATAAAGCTGAAGAGTTTGTTTGTTTGAACGCACTAATATCAGAAACCGCTCTGGTTCGGTTTGAAAAAATATTTCAGTGTTGGATAGTTCATTTATTGAGGAAAGCTATAGGCAATATTATAATTAAATATGTCTTTTATTAATTCTGTATTCTGAGTATTCAATTTAGTTTCAAATTCCGTTTTTCATTGTATTTTTTGTTTTGTTCAAATAAAACTTTAATTTAATAATGTAAGTATAAATTCTTTTCACATCTATATTTTACCAATTCACTTTTATCTCCAACAGTACAATCCTATCCCACGCCCCATCGTTTGATCCATAGCCAAAATGACGTCACGGGTTCCCATAAAACCGCTACGAGACACCTACAGCGTCCAAAACCGTAGAGCCGAGGCTACGGCGTAGACGCGCTACGGACCGCGACTAACTTAGACCGACACGGTACGTAGTGGGTTCTTTAGTGCGTGTTTTTTAGTTTGGTACCTTCGATTTTTAGTGGGTATGTATGTAGATGTAATTGTTATTTTTATTCATAATTTGACGAAAAGTTTAAGTATTAACTGTAGATATACACACAACAAAAAAATAACAGAATGATAAAAGTTACTGTAGATATTAAACTTTTTATTAAATTATGTTTTTTTAATGTATAAATAAAAAATAATTTTAAAATTATTCTTAATTTACATTTAGGTAGACTTATAAAAACAACTACCTACACCTACACATAAAATTGTAAATATAGAAATAAAAATTAGGAATAATTACCTACATAAATATTAAAATTTAAAATTTCACACCTCTTTTCCACCCCTTAACAATATCCGATCACAGTGATCTTTTTTGTTTAATTACCTCATAGATTTTCTAGGTTTAAGCTTTTTCTTTATTCTCAGTTTTAAAATAATGTGAAATAAAATTTTTGAATGTTTGTTAGAGATAATTTTCGAAAGTAATAAACCGATTTAGATAAAACTCGATAATATGTTGATACATTGAATCCTTGGGGTAGGTAGGTACTACTTATCCAGATATTTTTACGTGTCAAGGCTTAAGGTACCTTGCAAAGTTCTAGATACTTTCTCTACGAATTGTATTTTTATTTGATTTTGAAGAATAATATTCAATAGCAATAATAAGATTTAGTTTGAAAGTAGTTTACTTCCGACTTTTATTCCGAGGGCTTTTTGTTCAATATTACTAGCGCCCGCGCTTAAATTTTTAGACAAAAAATAAGAAATAAGACTGTCTGTCTGACTGTAATGTCTATTTTATTTTTCGATTTTAATCGCGTGGTGTTTATTACCTTTAGCATTATTCTTAAAGTTCCGAGACCTTAGTTCAGTCAGTCAATCCAGTCAGTCAGTTAATCAAAGGCAGTCAATCCTGAAGAAGATACCTGATCTTCTTCAGGATTGACTGCCTTCACAGGTCTCATCTTTAGTCAATCCTGAAGAAAATTCCTGTAAAGTTCTCGAAACGTTGAGCATTGAAACGATCGATGCTAAACCGACATGTCCTAGAAATCCAAGGACGGACCGAAGGCATGGGACATTGGCCAATCCGGAGTAGGCTCCCGTGGCGTCTTGCTGTCTAACGTTTCTAAGTCGCTGCCCGAGCCCTACAGTGCAGTGGGACAAATAAGCGGGTTAAAAAATAAAAGTTAGTTTACCTACTTGCCTTTCATCATATTAGATTTCTACGTATTTGCTTCTCATCACAAATCTTTTTACGTAGGTATTTTAAAAACTTGGGTTTTGTTCTGCACGTTATGTTCGTAAACTATTAAAAGAGATTTTCTTCTGTTTTCGCGATATTGTATTGAAATTAAAGACATTTTTCGGTTTTAATCGCGTGGAGTTTATTACTTTTAGCATTGTTTCAACGCTCAAAGTTTCGAGACCTTTACAGGAGGTTTACTGCGGTTCTTTCGACACGACAACGATACGATAATTCCAGCCGATACGATGATTCTACTGTAAACCCTACTATCACAGTGTGACAGAAGAATCATCGTATCGGCTGAAATTATCGTATCGTTGTCGTGTCGAAAGAACCGCAGTAACTCTCCTGGCCCCTTCTTCAGGATTGACTGGACAATGCAACAATGCTAAAAGTAATAAACTCCACGCGATTAAAACCGAAAAATTATTAAGAGATTAAATTTGGAGGTATGTTGGATATAATCTCTGGAACTGCCAAAACGATATTTTGAAAAGCTTAAATAGGAGGATACGTTACATCTTTAGGAGTGACGTGGATTGTATTCACGTCACGGGATGGGGATTTGTACGTGTCAATCTCGGGTGCAGTTGGTGTTTGTATAAAAGAACACGGGACCTAGTTTCCTAAACCTACGCATATATGTTATAGCGTCCCCAACTGTGACCAGCAAGGGTATAAAGAGAGGGGTCCGCTGTACCGTCAGGCCATCATCAGGGGCAACCGTCAGGGATCTGTTTTATACAGATCATGTCCCCAATTGCTAGATTCGGAACGGATTTCGGATTTTGATGTAGTATAAAAATACAGCAGGGTGAAACTTAATAAGTCTGCCAGTTATATTAATCACTAGTAGTTCTGCGAACAGTAGACCTCACGAACATCATGTTAACACATAACAGTTTACTAAAGGTCTCTACGTAACGTTTCCCGCACGGGACGTGCCAATTTCTACATACCAAAATCCTGTCGGGGCGACGATGGGGGGGATGGCACGAGACCTTTAGTAGGTAGTTCGCGCGCTTCGAACGCGCAATGCACACCATCTGACCTAGGTTTATACCAAGTTTCGTGAAGATTGGTTAAGAAATACGACCTGTTGAGGAGAAGGAACGAACATACATACATACCTGAGATACATATGCACGAAAGTTATGGCAAACTTAAGCAGAGAGTCGCTTCGCTCGCTCGGTCAATTAATTTGCTCAAAGTATTTGTCTTCTCTTCCTTTATTATAGATATAGATATGTGGGCGAATACAGTCTGACTCATTTTATTATCATCCCACGCAGAGGTTTCCACGAATTCAAAATAACATATCTACATCCAGACATACTTTATGACTATTTTCATTCTATTTGGCATCATTCCAAACACTATTCTTTTAAACTTAAATAACACTTGCGTGCAGCTGAATCGAGTCAGATTTCCTTTGCGCTCAAAGGTAACTTGATAAGGTTATTTTGCTCGCAAGTTCACCTTCATTATACGAGTATGAACATATACTAGTATTTCAGATTCACATTTTGTTATTGCCGACGCCCACAGTGACGTACCTTATAAATTAAAGATTTTACCATTATAAAATCAATCGGTTGTCTGTATTTTTGTCTGTGTGACTGTGTTCCAAGCAATGTCGTTTTTAGTTTGAAAAGTTCGAACGCAAATTGCTCATGCACGCGGGATGAGGCAATCCTAGTTAGTTAGTTAGTTTCGCTGGGCCTTATCGGCACTTAGCCTCAGAATTGGGGCATTGTACGTGATTTCTTAGAGGTAACCCCAGCTGTAAGACGCCACGGGATCTTACTCCGGATTGGCGAATGTCCCATGCCTTCGGACCGTGGTGAGTCCTAGGACATGGCGGTTTCCTCACGATGTTTTCCTTCACCGTGAGAGCGATGTTATTAGCGCACATAACTAAAAGGCAAAGACCGCGTCAGAAACTCCCGCATCAGGGGCAGCCTTCATGTCCGAGACATTGCAGACAAACTGCAAGAATGCCGCTAACGGTGGTACGGCCACGTTCTACGAAAACCGGCTAGTTACGTGGGAAACAAATGTCTTGCCATGGCGCCTCCGCCCGGCCGCGGCAGATTGGGAAGACCCAAGAAGTGCTGGATTGACATTGTAGGATCGGATATGCGTGCAAATGGCCTTACTACACGGGATGCCGAAGACCGTGCGAAGTGGAGACGTAAAAGTAGGAAAGCGGACACCGGGCTCTCGAGAGAGATGCAACCGGGAACAACGCTCGGATGATGATGATGATGATGGCAATCCTGTGGCAATGGCAAACGACTCTAAGGGAAGTCCTGCAGATTCTCAGCAATTTGTTTGGATAATCCCTATCAAGAGCTGTGAAATCAAAACTACTCGACAAATATGTCTGAAATATTAACTGTAATCGTTATAAAGATGACGCTACATGATGACTTTTTTCGGTGGTGCCCTCAGAAAATCGGGAGCTAAACACGATAGAAATAAATATATAATAAATATTGCACGACGTACATACAACGCAATCTAGGCCCAAACTAAGCACTAGGCTTGTACTATGGGTAGGTACCTACTAGACAACGGATATACTACATATTATACTTTTCTTTTGTAAATACATACATAATAATGTGATACATAGAAAACACCCAGACCGATACAAATATTTATTTTTAAGCATAATTACTTGCACCCGGCGGGAATCGAACCCGCAACATCCTGCATTGCAGTCGGGCCTTCCCCCGACGCGCCACTGAGGTCGTCAAAATGTAACTATACTCGTATTAAGAGGATCGTCTCCATTCTCTTTCTTCATACAAACGTAGTTTAAATTTTCCTCCCTGAATAAAGACATTAGAGCAAATATGTTTATGCCATAAAACCTATATCTGTCATGACTATGCATCTACCTTTTTATTTTCGAATTAAAATAGTAATAAAAAATAATAAAATGAATAAAATAAAAAGGTAGATGCATAGTCATGACAGATATAAGTTTTATGGCATAAACATATTTGCTCTAATGTCTTTATCCAGGGAGGAAAATTTAAACTACTTTTGTATTGAGAAAGAGAATGGAGACTATCCTCTTAACAAATCGTGTGAATTCAAAAAGTTTAATAAAAAGCTGCCAATGAAATATTAGTAAAACTAGGAGAACCGGCGCTGGAGATTATTGAACACTAAGTAACCTGATTTTTGCTGAAAGTTCACTTTTACAAAAGACATTTTTAATTAACGATGAAATCCCTCCATTTTTAATTAAACGAATCGGTTCAGTGTCAGAATCATTAAAACAGATAGCTTTTGATTTCTATTTTACATACCTAGTAAAATTTCATCTTAAATTTTACATTTTTTTTTTCAATTTCTCAAAATATCAATCACCTTGGTTAATTCTATCTAATAAAATGTTCATTGTTCAACTATCAATCATATTATAATAATTTTATTTAGCTATAGGTTTAATATGAGTGGATTTTTTTCACTGAAATTAATTTAAAAATAAAATAACTTTTTTCTATGTTTGAAGGACTTAACTAAATAAGATAGAATTTGATAAAATGAATTATACTTTCTAAGACCTCTATTATTGTTTGTTGTATTAGAAAGCAACAAAATCTTCCTATATTCTACCTACCGTAGTTTTTTAATTGTACTAGCGACCTGGGGCTCTTCGTATCGCCATTAAAACTCGACACTAGCAGCACATGTATAATACACTACATAAGTCTTCCCACAAGAAAAAATCAGGCTACGTACGTAATCAAAAATGCGAGGCGCACAACTACTAGGTAAACTGTGGCACAACCGACACCTTACGATATTGAAACATGAAACTTACAAGTAATGTAAGTTCAGGCAAGTAAACACGGGATTTTTGTCAAGTAATATCCCACGGGACTAGCTTGACATACACTCTCACATGTTTGGGAGACGAAGGATGACAACTCTTTCTGTAACTCTATATTGATACGTAAATATCTTCTTACATATTACATTCTTTGGAGCGGTGTTAGTCTGGTGGTAGATACACCGACTTTCATTCCGAGAGTCGTGGGTTCGAAGCCAGGCCAACCGCGCACCAATGTCTTTTTCTTTAAGAAAAAGTTATGTGCGCTAATAACATCGCTCTTACGGTGAAGGAAAACATCGTGAGGAAACCGACATGTCCCAAGTCCTCAACACGGTCCGAAAGCATGGGATATTCGCCAATCCGGAGTACCTAGGCTCCCTTGCCTATAAGAAATCACGTGCAATGGCTCAATTGTGAGGCTAAGTGCGGAAAAGGCCCAGCGAAACTTAACTTATTTTTTTACATAAAAGATGAACGTCCACAGCCAGGTAAAATAAGTTATTTTAGCCTAGGCTGCCAGTTTTTCAAATAAGTTAGCATATCTGGAAAAGCTTATGTACACTAACTTAGTTTATTCAGCAATAGACATTATAGACCTTTATGTCTTCACATAACATTTACTGTAATCTATATAAATGAAAAGAAAGAAAGAGAATAAATTTATTCAGACAAGGACTACACAACAAAAAAAAACAAAAAAAAAAAGTAGATAACTTCACATAAAACAAAACTTATATCTATAGGTAATTAACACAATAATAAAAAACAGAACAATAAACAAATATGCATAGAGTAGGTACCTAATAGTGCGCTGCCCAAATAAATAGGCGCAGTCTCAGCATAATGCTGGCTGCAACCGCTGCCCTGCCGCTGGATTTCTTTGTAATGAAAGAATGAATGAATGAATGAATGAATGCATGAATGAATGAATGAATGTCATTTATTTGCACGAAATATGGTTACAGCAGTTGTTATAAAATGTTACACGTTCAACATATTTCATCAGTACTTAACTTAACATGCAATTATTAATTAGGAATAAATTTAATTGACGTTACTTAATAATAAATGTCAGATCAATGAATGAGTGATTATCAATTACATAAATAAACTTATTTGATTTCAAAATATACAATGTCACCATGAGAAATAATTTCAAAGAAAGTCGTGTTAGTTACACCAGTGGGACTACAGAGCGGCAGCACCGTAACCGTTTATTTAATAAGTCGAATAAACATATTTGTAAGTTTGAGTGCATAGACTCATAAACTCAGACTCATTTTTATTTGCTTCGCGCAGTCAGATAATAAATTCAGGCATGGTCATAATTATCATACCCAAGTAAAAATTCATTGCAAAGGTCCATAAATGTAAAAATAAAGGTGACAAACGCACTTCGTACCGTACCTCGTAACCGGAGCCTTATTAGGCGATTCACTTCCTCGTACACCCCTTATTAGGATCAACTTACTAACAACGGGATCTCATAGAGTATACGAAACAATATGAATCTTGATTTTTTCTTCTTAAGGCCTACGTCCTTTAGATTACAACATATAAGTAGGTTACCTAAGTGATCAATTTCAATATGTAAAATGCTTGTTTTATTTGTAAGATTATATGAACATTTTTCTTCAACATAGTTGATAAATAGTTACAAAAGGTAATGTCTAATTCATCATTATTATTAGACACGGGTCTAGATACCGGCCGTGGTCCCGAGAAGGCTGAAGTCTTCTCGGGACCACGGCCGGTATAACCCGTTTGCGAAACTTCGAGGTAATTAAAAACAATGATTTATCTATAACGCGATCTAGACCAGTGTCTAATAATAATGATGTAATAATGGTGATAGTTAAAAAATTGTGATGCCTAATTTAATCAATTATTTGGGCACTTTTGGCCGTAATGGACTTAAATTGTCAATAGATTTTTTTACTTTGTATTTTCTTTCACTGTGTGTTAAGCCGTAGGTTTCCTCACGATGTTTTCTTTCACCGTAAGAGTGATCCCAAAATCCTTGAAATGTCGTCGATTGGGACGTACACGGGTGAACCAGCTCATCATCCGAGCGATGTTCCCGGTTGCATCCCTCTCGAGAGCCCGGGGTCCGCTTTCCTACTTTTACGTCTCCACTTCGCACGATCTTCGGCATCCCGTGTAGTGAGGCCATTTGCACGCATATCCGATCTTACGACGACGTCAAGCCAGCACTTCTTGGGTACACGGGTAAACCAGCAAGGCGTAGTAAGTTTTTAATAATTTGAGTTCTTGTCTTCACTTTTGTGTTTTTAGTAAGGAAATGAGAAATGATATCTTATTTCAGCTGAAACCATTTTCCATTATTAAATTTTCTTTAAAAGAATGGGTACCGGATGAGCGCGAAATTAGCAAAAATTACAGTCTGCAAACGCAAATATTGTTTTTGTTCACATTTCAGCCAAAACAGTCATTTTTTGTCTAAAATGTTGATACAAGGCTTCAACACCCTTTGACATATTTGTCTGGAAACTGGACTAAAATTTCGGAAACAATGTCGCCAACAAAAAAAGTTCGACAACATCCCGTCATGAATTAATAATCAACAATTTTCGATGAACCCGACAGGGATTTTGAGTTAGCGGCTGTAGAGCCCTTAAAAAAGAAAAATCTCGCGGGATCAGAACTTACGCGGGTGAAACCGCGGGACACTTTTATATTTTCTTTAGAAAATTATATTAGTAATGGAAATACTCAAATCACGAGAAACAAATATTTAAGCATAAAATTAATAGTTTGTGCGTCTTGGCGCTCAGTTTACGTCGTCATTTCCAAGAAATTAATTTTAGATAGGCACCTATTTGAATTCGTTCGCGTTATACTAAGTAGTTTCACTGATAGATATTTTGAGAAATACAGATGATAAAAGAGATTTTCTAGGTACCTACATGCTGTAAATATAATGTCTTCATTGAATATTCTATTCGTTTTTAAGAGGATAATCTCCATTCTCTTTCTCCATACAAACGTAGTTTAAATTTTCCTCCCTGGATAAAGACATTAGAGCAAATATGTTTATGCCATAAAACCTACCTATATCTGTCATGACAATGCATCTACCTTTTTATTTATTTTTATTTTCTAATTAAAATTATAATAAATAAAAAAAAATGAAAATAAAGGGAGATGCATAGTCATGACAGATATAAGTTTTATGGCATAAACATAATATATTTGCTCTAATGTCTTTATCCAGGGAGGGAAATTTGAACTACGTTTGTATGGAGAAAGAGAATGGAGAATTATTATTGGATGCCTATCTATGTATAATGCATTATATTGGTAACTCGGCTACTGCGATTCAAGCTTGACCTTAATGTAGCACCGATGTCTGATATGTGTAGGTAATTTTTAGGTAGGGGGAAGCCGCAATGAAATGGACGTGTTTTGAAACGGACACGATCGAAAGTATTGTAGGTTTTTTGGGCCCTCAAGTCTATGGACATCAATGGTGCCACATTGATGACCATAGACCTGTGGGCATGTTGACATCATTGATAACCATAACAAAGCCCATCCATCATCATCGCTCTTCTCCATCCCTGGAACTCGCACCAACTACGGTAGGAATTCCATTGTTTCTCGCACCCTTCATTGCTACAATGAGAAGTTCTCGGCGCTGGATTTCTTCCACGTGTCTAAGAACATCTTCAAATCTCAAATTATTGGGTTGGTGGATGAGCCTTAAAATCAAATCAAAAATTGAAAATCAAATATTTAGGTAGTGTGAAGCACTAGGTATTAGGTAGGTATATTTTTTGTTTGCAATATTTATTTTTATTATATTTATTTTTTATTAAACATTTAATATTTTAATGACACATCATTCTACAATTCGTTATTATGCTTCACATCTATTGACATGTATAATTTATGTCGATTTTCCCCTCTCTTGGTTGTCCCTTCTCACTTCCCTCTCCTTTTCCCCTTCCAGAGGGGTTGCTGTTTGCGTACTTATTTATCATTATTTTTTATTACTTTTTGTTCTCTGTTTGCATATGTATTAGGTATTTAAGAGGAAAGTCTCCATTCTTTTTCTCCATACAAACGTAGTTTAAATTTTCCTCCCTGGATAAAGACATTAGAGCAAATATGTTTATGCCATAAATCTACCTTTTTATTTTTTTCATTTTATTATTTTTTATTATTATTTTAATTGGAATTTTGTATGGAGAAAGAGAATGGAGACTATCCTCTTAAGTAGTTTTCTTGGAAGCGACGAATTAAATACCCTTATTTAGTTTTTTTTTAAGTAGGAATCTATTATTGGCAGTCTGTTTTTTTCTAAGAGTTATTTTAAACTAATATTAAGTGCTGTTGATTCTTTGGAATAAATAAATTAAATAAAAAAAGGTTCTATGGTCATCAATTATTGTGCCAACACCCAAAAAACCTAAAATATTTTCGACCAAAAACTTGAGATATCGATATAGTGTCCGTTTCAAAACACGTCCGTTTCGTTGCAAATTCCCCTATGTGTCTAATAAATTATCATAGTTATAAAAAAATGAATTTGAGTTTTTCTAAGTAGGTATTGTCAAGTACTTCTAAAAGAAGACAAAGCACTAGGCAAGTTATAGTTACACTAAACTAGATGTGTATAAAGAAAACACTCTCCCATTTTCAGACCTCTCTGCTATCAGAAGCTGAAGAATGATCAGTCAGTCAGTCATACAAATAATTTTATAGATATAGACGACTAATTTAGTTAACTACTAGAGTAAGATCCTAGGACCGGCAGACATCACGTATTTTCTGACTAACGAAATGTGGTCGATTGAGTAGTGTTAGTTAGGGGATGATTGGCTAGTTGGATCGGTCTGTCTTGTTTAAAGCGACCGCAAAGCAATACAGCCGACTGAAAGTGTCTGAGAGTATTGGCGATTTATTTTTACCTTAATATACGTGGAAATCAGCTTGGAGAATCAACGTGAGGTAAGTAAGTTTTTAATGTAACTTGATGACCTGATATCTGAGAATTGGCCGTCGCAGCAGGCTAGCAAGTAGGCATGCGTTCTTAGTACATACTAACACTACTAAAACAACCGCATTTCGTTCGTCAGAAAATACGTGATGTCTGCCGGCCCTGGGATCTTGGACTGGGGATTATAAGAATATTCTAACTGAAATTAACCTAATCCAAATTCTAACAATCTAATCTAAATTCGACGTTATTTACCGCATATTTATTAATATAAATATGCGGTAACCGTATTTTTATTAATAAATATGTAAGTGTTGTTTAATATGTTAATAAACAGAATATTTATTGCAAAAATTCAATATTCGCTATCAATACCTAGTAGAAAGAAGGCACAACTACTTGATAGTAAACTGTGGTAATACCTACTACAAGTATCTAACTAATGGGGTGGCACACGCAAAGCTGTGAGCAGATGGCGCTGGCCTCGGATGATCTTTTTTTTTGTTGATGGTCCCCCACGAATGAAAACGCAGAGTTTTTTTTTTCTTTCGGTCTGAGACCGATATGGCCAATTTAGCGCCGAGAGTTGTAAAAAACACCTGTTTGACAGTTCTTAATTCAAACCTAAGATCAGTCGACTAGCGCCCTCTGCCGGGATAAAAAGTTAGTGTTCTCCTCATTTGAATTTGTGTAAAAGGCAGATGTCCGACAGGGTGGGAGGAGCGAGTAGCGATTTGAGCTAAAAAGATGACACTAGTTAGCGAAGGGCGATGAGCGAGTGAGGGTTTTGTCGCCGGGCTAAAGAATCATTTGAATAGAGAACTCGCCGTGAGAGTATATCATTACGGCTCGGCGGGAACTAGTCTTGAGAATACTCTCCTAGGGTGGTGTAAACTAAACAGTCAGCGATGAAGTATTAAATATGGACATCACTTTTGCTTACTCCGATTGATAAGTATATGATTTATTTAGTAGTATAATGAACATAGTAAATCCGCATTATATTCTTTCCCACGAGGTTTGTCGGTAGAGAAATCTCAACAGGGTTAGTCTCGCCTTAGTATTAATTTGTATTACGACTGCCAATTGGTGAATTAATTCAATTAACAAAAAGTTATTATTAAATTAACTCTTTTTAAATTAAACTAATTTTACGATTTTAATCGCGTTGCGTTTATTAAGTATATTAAGGATTTTTAAATGGTTAAACGCGCCAGAAAACAGGAACAATTTCTAAAACTTTATAGAGTTTTAAAAAATACTCTTCATCATCTTCCGAGCGATGTTCCCGGTTGCATCCTTCTCGAGAGCCCGGAGTCCGCTTTGCTACTTTTACGTCTCCACTTCGCACGATCTTCGGCATCAGTGTTTAAAAAATACTATAACTAAATAATTTAAAAAAAAAACCGACTTCAAAAAAAAAGCATAAAATAACCTCGCCTACGTACAGTGCCACCGACTTATCTGTTATGTAATCTGAAGTCGGGCAGCCAAACTACTTACAATCCTACCCAACCAACCTAGTAAATCTGCCCGACTTCAGATTACATAACAGATAAGTCGGTGGCACTGACGTAGGCGAGGTTATTTTATGCTTTTTTTTTTAGATTCTTCTTCTGTTTTCGCGTTGTTGTATTCGCGTTGAGATGATAGGAGTCTATCCTGAAGAGGAGACCTGGAAAGGTCTCGAAACGTTGAGCGTTGTAACAATGCTAAAAGTAATAAAAACCACGCGATTCAAACCGAAAAATGTCTTTTTTTTAAGTCAGTTTTTAATTTTTTTTAAATTTTTTTTTTGTTTCATCCTTTTTAGTGTACTTTCAACTACCACTAAAATCATTAAAATTGTATCCATAACTTTAATCATTGAGGAGTTCTGTGATGAGAAGGTGGTTTCAGATGTGGAGACTCTGAAACCATATTCTTATTCATCGGTATCACTATCTACTCTTTATGGCCTTATTCTACTGGTGAAAATAAAAAAATTTGATAGGAAAATGTGAAATATTTAGCTTCGATCCTTACTCCCTTCATACGACCACACTACTCAAAAAAAAAGAAAAAAAAAACTTTGGCACAAAGAAAATCTGAAACTTATAAGAAACTCTTTGGTAAGTGAAGGCAGACTGGTATATTTGACAGACAGGGCGGCCATTTTGAATTCCACGACCTACTCGATTCCCTTGTAGTTTTTGAAACACGTTTGTTGTATGGGAGCCCCTCTTAAATATTTGTTTTATTTTGTTTTTAGTATTTGTTGTTGTAGCGGCAACCGAAATACATCTTCTGTGAACATTTCAACCGTCTAGCTATTACGGTTCATGAGATACAGCCTGGTGACAGACGGACGGACGGACGGACAGACAGACAGACAGACAGACAGACAGACAGCGAAGTCTCAGTAATAGGGTCCCGTTTTTACCCTTTGGGTACGGAACCCTAAAAAGAGCACTTTGCTGCACTCTCGAGGTGCAATCCTGTTCATCACTCCGAAGATCCTCATCTGATCTTCACCAAATTTTTATGGGACCAACTGTGATATATCTCCTTTCAAACAAAAAAAAGAATTATCCAATTCGGTCCAGGCATCTTCGAGTAATCGATACATTAAAAAAATTAAAAAATATATCTCGTCGAATTGAGAACCTCCTCCTTTTTTGGAAGTCGGTTAAAAACTAAAAATAAAAAATGAATTGATCTATCTTTTGGCCGATTCACCCTCGTCGGACAAGTGTATAACATGGATCAGATGTCAATACTTTAATTCATGGTGTGTGTTACAGATTTTAATTTAATTCCCCAATCTTCTTCAATTAGAGAAAAATCTAAACTAATTTCTTTACAAATTACATGACCTACATTATTAAGACGAAGACGCCAACGTTTTTCACAATTAACTTGCTACATACGGGTTGTATTTTCTTTAAATTTATCACAAAATGGTGGGCCATATTATGTATCCTAATTAACAAGATATTTGGTTAGTAAATATACCGTAATACAGCCAGGGCTTTATTAAAACACCTCGCCGTATTAAAGCTAAAATTGCCTAATTTTTTGGCTATTTTTCCTTCAATAACTTCTTTTTTTATAGCTTTGGTGTTGTCGGTAATTTTGTTGTAGATTTAAGACTTCTTCTAAGTAGACGTACTTAAATAACGATTATTTTAACACCGTTAATAATAAACGCATAATATAGGTACTTATTATTAGGCCATATTTTGTTATTAAAAACCGATAAGGGTTTGAACACTATCTCATCTGATTTTAAGTGATGATATGGTTTAAGATGTAGCAGGCTCAACTAGGAGATGGAAGACGTCAGTGGAATAAGATCCGACCCGTCTTCCTTAGTGCCTGCACCGGTCTACGTATCGGAACACGGACGAGTCCACTTTAGCGCTACGACTTAGACTTAGACCCGCGATTCAGTGTAGATATAAGTGTCTGCTTTGTTTCGTACATGTTTTAAATTCCGTGCAGATTATTTACTAGTAAGGGACAAAGTTCCTTAAGATGTAGCACGTTTAGGTAGCTTAGGGGGCTTCTCACACACAAGCAATCTCACATGTCCGTGAGTTGCCCACGATGCTTAGGTACCCTTAAGACACATTCATGAATCGCAGACAATAATGAAATTTAAAGTTCAAGTTCAAGTTTATTCATTGGTAAATATAATAAATTTACAATCGTCATAATCATCATAAGAAACTATAATATGTAGCTTATATACTAAATTTAGAATACCTAATTGCATTATCAATACGTACAAAAATTAAATGTTAAAATTGAAAAAGATAATTTAAGTACATAAAATTGAATAAAATTACAATTAATAAATTATTTTAAAATACATCTTATCAATTCTAAACAGTCTATATGTTTTGTTTTTTTATAATTTTCATTCGAGTGAATAGTCTGAATAGGTATCTGTTGGGAATAACGCTACGGAGAAATAAGCATACGAAATCTAAAACCTAAATTAGGTTTTAAACAATCTCGAAGGAATACCTACATAATATCTACCCACTTTCTTTCGTACAGATAAAACATTTTATAGGTACTTTTTATTTGTCTTTGAATCTATACAGGATAACGTATATGGTAACGAATTATGAAAGCGGTCGGGGGCTACTTTCTGACATCACAACGAACTACTTTTGTTCTACGACTTTTGAAATTAAAAAAAAAAATTGTAGTTACAAAAATTCTAAAATCAGCTGTTATAACCGCTTGGTTTCAGTAGTTTCTAAAGAATAATGTTGAAATCTTAGGGTTGTTGCCCTCTGCGCCCCGCAAACAGCTGATTTTAGAAGTTGAAATCTTAGGGTTGTTGCCCTCTGCGCCCCGCAAACAGCTGATTTTAGAAATTTTCTAACCTTAAAATTTTTTTTTTTTTTTTTTTTTTGGAATTCCGAAAGTCGTAGAACAAAAGTAGTTCCATAGAATGTCAGGAAGTAGCCCCCGACCGCTTTTATTATGTACTACATAGTAAAAAATCGCCAGCGTGTGTGATGTTTTCATTGCAGATTTACAAACAAAAGTAAAAAACCAACTTTTTGCATGTAAACTGGCATGTTATCCACTCTGTACATAGATCCAAGTATAATAATGAACGATATCATTTAGATAGGCTCGTAATTAATAATTATAAGAGTGACTAGGGCTGCTTGATAAATTACTAAGGCTTGATTCGACCAAACTAGAATAAGCAATTAATAAAAATTCTCCGCATAAATCACCATTTTACAATAGGACAGCTCGAGAGTCTTCCGAGCAAAATACAATTTATGCGTAAAAATGCTATTCGTTGCTTTTTTAGTTTGGTCGAAGCAAGCCCAAATGGGATTAGGGTTCAAGACGAAGCACAGTGAAGCCCTTTTAAGACGATTTCACAGGAGCTAAGTTGGCGCTATGGCTTAGGCTAGTGTGTGGACAAGCTGCGATCGAAGCCAAGAGACTCCTTTAGGTTCCTTTGTACGATGGCCACAGACACGGTAGCCATTTTTTTCCAGATTTTAGCTACAGGGTGCAAAATCGACTTCTCTAGCTCACATTCAGTTGAAATGTTGCTATTTCACTTTTTACGCGGACGCCATTTCTAGTACATTCTTCTATACAAATCTGCACGTAGATTTGGATGTTTTATCTTTCACATTATGTATAAACATACAAAAAAGCATTATATTTACATACAGACAGCGGTCACTCGTCAGTAGAGAGTAGAGAGAGACCAATTTCATTATGCCTTCGCACAACCACGGCTAATGCATACAAATTATACTATCTCATTTAGGTACATTTATTACGTACACTGTTTAAGTGAATGAAACATCAAAATAATATAAGGAAAAATATCTGTAGTTTCTATTCTATATCGAAATAAAGAGCTCAGTATTCAATTTTTATTTAAAGTGCTTAAGCCTGCACTTGGCTTGTGCGTTGTGTTTTTGCAGATGTATTTTTGGTTTAAAAATATTTCATTATGAAGCTTACCTTGGAAACTCGATACTGCTCTAGTATAATTTATTTAGAACTCAGGGCAACTCAGGACAGGGCGCAAGATGGCAGGGAGACCCGACCCTAAATAACGGGAAGAGGAAAGAAAGAAGAATAATAGGTTTTATAAATTTATTTATTTTAGATATTTCTCCATTTCAAGGGGCTATGGAGCCCCCTTACCTTTGGAAGGTGTGGGTGGGGCCAAAGCCAACACGTCACGTAGAGACCCGTTTTAGTTACAATTTTAATCGCAATGTATGAAATGGACACCAAACAAGTACAACCCTCGGTTCAGATAGAACTATTGTGCAAACTACGGGTGGCTGACTGGCTGAAAAACTGGCTTTACTGTGCTGAACTATGTTTATTCGGCGATTGACGATCGTCTTCATGAAAAAGATTATTTTGCTTTTGAAAAACTGCTTTTGAAAACAAAAAAGTTTATCTAAGCTGCTTTTGAAACACTTTTGGTTAAGTGTGGATTAACACTAAGAAAATAATGTTTACAAAGATTGTTTTTTTATAAGTAGGTACCTAAATTGTTTTCTAATAAGTATACCTACTACGGAAGAATTTTGTATGAAATCGGTTAAATTTCATTGAAATCATTGATGTCAAAGAAATTTCTGTGGTACTCAAAAGTCCGATTCACAAAAAGGGTAACGAAAAAGGCAAAATAATGTTTTTAATAATCATCCTTTAGGGTGGGCCGTTTTTATTTAACTCAATATTTTACTCAAAGCATTAATTTTTATCGCACAAGCAAATATATTAATCCGATTTCAAAGATTTTTATTTTTATTCATCCATTTAGCCTTATTAATAAACGTGGAGTAAGGTCGGAGTAGTAAGAACATGCTTTGTCTTTTTCCGTGACAAGAACTTTCAAAGTTGACAGAGAGAAACAAAAAGTGGTAAAATTATTCCCACCTTAGTCCACGTTTATTAATAGGGCTAATAAAATTCAATGTCCTGGCTGATTGGCTCAACTATATATCAACGCAGAGCATAAACCGCTGGTTTAGAGACATGGAATTTGTAGAGTGTGTTCTTTGTGATATGTAGGCATCCATTCCTAAGAAATATATTTTGGAAAATCCGCTATGTGCGGAAAAGGCCTAGCAAAACCAACTAACTAACTAACACCCCGACCAGAAACAAATATTTATTTTAATTACGACAAAGGTGCAGTTGTAGTTTTTTGGCTAAACGACACTGTGTGCCATGTAGGTGCCATGTCATGCAGTGGTAATATCCATTAATTGTTTCAGCTGTTGTGTCATTCTTTTAATCACAAGATGGCCCTTGTTTCTTTTAAATTGAAACGACAAAAATAATACTTCAGTAGGTACGAAACATTATTTGCATGAGATCGTGTCTCGGACAGAGCTGATTGTTTGAAATGTGTTTTGATTGCAATCAGGAAGCCTGCTTCCGGATGGTTGGAGAAAAAACGAATTTTCAAAGTTTTACCGCTTGTGTCCTGTTTATTCTTCACTAGTAGCGCCCCGCCGTTCCGATCCCTTGGAAATATCGGTGAATAAATATATGTATATGTGTTAATCTAGATCTCCAGCTATCTGCATACAACATTTCGTCGTAATCGGTATTATGTTACAGCGTCCCCACTCGGCGGTAAACATTTAGACTTGTAGCGGGATCCCCTGTACTGTCAGGCCACTCCCAGGAGCAACCATCTGGGGTCAGTTCTAGGCAAATTGTGTCCCCAAACGCTAGACACGCCAGGTACAGTTGCAATGTTAAAGAAACACTCTTTAAAACACAATACTAGGTCGGCTTATTAATAAGACCGGTTAGTACATAAATGCGCCATCTTATTCTAACTTCATCGACGTTACAAGATGTCAGGAAATTCATTCTACATCGATAGTGTCGCCGTAACATCTTTGTTGTAAAACAATAGCTCTAAATAATATGAAGATAGTGAGAAAATTGCGGTTTATAGGTCCCTGGGTAGTAGGTAGTAGGTTGTGGTTTGTTTGGACATATTAAACACACACATACCACACACTTTTTCAACTTACACGATTTCCGTCCATCATTATTATTCGAGTGTCTTCTCGGGACCACGGCCGGTATAACCCGTTTGCCGAAACGTCGAGGTAATTAAAAATAATGATCATTGTCAACGCGATCTAGACCGGTGTCATATTATACTAGCTGCGACCCGCGGTTTCACCCGCGTAAGTCCCGAACCCGCGGTAATATCGAGATAAAAAAGTACCCTATGTGTTATTCCAGGTCTCCAGCTATCCACATACTGAGTTTCATGGTAATCGGTTCAGCGGTTTTTACGTGATTGAGTAACAAACACGCACACACATACATACTCACAAACTTTCTGATTTATAATATTAGTTGGATTTATTCTTGAAATCACGCGTTGATTAAAATCTAATATTTTCCTGATGTAAGTGTTTTTTTTACTGTTTTAGAAAACGAAAATTTAATTATTACCCACCTTAATCTTGGGGATTCTAGGATATTTTTCCGATGTATTTTGTCAGCAGATAATTAAAGTTTTTCATTCACAATTGATATTGTTTTTGAAGAAAGAAAGTCTCTTTTATATTGGAAAGTTAAATAACAGGTAAATTACTAAACAAAAAGTTTTATAATGCTCAGAAGAATTAAAGAAATTAAAAACATTATAAACTTAAAGTAAATCCACAATTTAATATTTACTACTTAATTAAGCAAACAAGAGCTATGTTGGCCTAGTGGTAGATACCTCGACTTTCATTCCGAAAAGTTCCGAATTCTCGAAAAGTTAAGTAAGTTTGTTATTAACATCGCTCTTACGGTGAAGGAAAACATCACGAGGAAACCCACGGCTTAGTTACCTCAAGACGTTATTTAACCTGTTCTTTCCTCTGGGCATGGCTGACTAGGCTGGGAGGGTGGTATAGGTGCTGGGCAAGCCTACTCCATCTAACAATGACCCGGGCACAGGGCATTAAAAGTTGCTTGCACTGTATAAATCATCTAAAAAATAGATGAAACGGCCAATTTATTATTACTTTTAATTAAGATTGGCACTGACGGTGTACGAAAAAATCGTGAGGAAACTGACATGTCCTAGGGCTAACTACCTACGGTCTGAGGACATGTGATATTCGCCAATCCGAAGTGTGCTCCTTTGGCGTCTGTACCTAACGTTTTTAAGGCCACCAAGACCTCCTTACCCTACAGTGAGACAAATAAGCAGGCTAACAATAAAAAATAAAGATATTATTTTACGTATTCAAGCTGCATGACTGTCGGTAAAATTCTTTATATTTTTGGAATATCGCCCGAAGCATTTATCAATGAAAATCTTTTGAAATACATACGAGTATTCCAGAACGAATGGAATTACATTACTTATCTTTTTATTTACGATATTAAGTCTGAAGAAGATGGGAAAAATCGAGCCAAGGACATCTTTATTATAAGGTACCTACTATAATAAATGTGGGTATTGTGTATACGCCCATATGATTTTTATGTAGGAAAAGGCTAATTTAATCCGTTTAATAATATTAGACAAATTATAACCTAGATTCTTCTTCTGTTTTCGCAATGTTGTATTGATATTAAAGACACTTTTCGGTTTGAATCGCGTGGTTTTTATTACTTTTGTTGAAACGTTGAGCGTTGTAACAATGCTAAAAGTAATAAAAACCACGCGATTCAAACCGAAAAATGTCTTTAATTTCAAATTATAACCTCTCCGTATTTATTCGACTTTTGTAAAGTTTCTCTGCGTTTTGAAATAGAATAAACAACCTTAAACAGTTGTAATAAAATATTTCAATAGGTACGATTCAAGAAAGAAACCGACTTCAAAAAAGGATAAAATTACCTCATACATACCGACTTATAATTGTTATGGAAACTGAAGTAGGGAGTCAAACCAGACTATGTAAACAGGAAAGTTGGTGGCACTGAAGATAAAGAGAAATAATATTTTTTGTCGTCGGTTTTAAATTTCTATTAATATTTTGTAACTTTTATCATTTTTAATCTAAATAAAATAACCTCCTCATTTTTCGAAAGTCAGTTAAAATGAAGAAGATCCGCATCAAAATATGCACCAACCCTATATAAATATTAAAATCAGCTCTTTGAAAGAAATTAAATTATATTCCTGAGGTTTTCCATGAAGCAACCCCCCTCTGTGTGAAGGCGAGCGGTCTGAGGAGAACCTTGATTGTGTTTTCATCATGTATTCTGGTTTAAATTTTATAAGCAAACTTCACAAAGAGAATTTATAATCGTAAGTTAATCACTACACCAACCCAATTGGTTAGTAAATAAATTGCTTTATACCCACAGAAGATATTGTTATTTGATTTTTAATAGTCATACGACTATTTTTTAGCTATGATAACGATCGTTGTAGGTGTCCATTTTTTTCATTTCTCATTCTTCTTTTGAGGTGGAAATACAGTTAGAGGATTATGTCATGAATTAGGATCAAAGTAACCTATGTCCTTCTCCAAAGTTCCAAACTTTATCAAAATCGGCGTAGTAACTTCAAAAATAGAAAAGTCGTAACTTTGTGAAGTTACAGAAGAGATTGGGAGAGAGTTTCCGAGGATGAATGTCTGGATTTTGATAGTTTAACTTTAAAATATTGAACCGATTACAATAAAATATGGAGCTTATTTTCATCCTGAAATTCCCTCTGTTTTGGGACTTAAAAGAGTGTTGAGTATTTGAACTAGATATTTATGTCAACGCCCTTGTACGCTAATGTAAATCACAATGTAAACCACATGATTACCTAGGTACTGCAAAAAACAAAAAAAAACATGAGTTTCTTGTGTCTTCTTCTCATTGGAGATCGCGTTCCGAAGACACAGTAGATTAGATATAATAACTGACAATTCTAAGAGATGTCTTACTAATATCCGAATTAATAAACGTATTTTCATTTCATTTGCGTTGACATACCGCTAGTCCTGGAGACATGCAATTTGGAGAGTGTGTTCTAAAACTACTTAGATCACTAAAAAAGAATCTACCTATTATTCAAAATTTCCACGGGAACGGGACCTTACGCGGTTGAAGCCGCAGAACACTGCTAGTATAATAAAAATCCTATCTCCTTAAGGAACAGCCATTCAAAATCAACCCACAAAAAGACGTTAAAGCGACATGTTTCGATCTAAAAGTGGGGTAACAATGCGTCAAGCTGTCTCCGATAAGACAACAGTAAAACTACGACAAAATACGTGTTTACGTACATTTTACTGTTCTCTAGAATACGTACGTAAATCAATGCAGAGATACGTCACAAGGCACTTGAATACTGGGGCGTATTATGTTATACTTGTGTTGTTTAAGCGTAAACTGTAACCTGGATATGATGCACAATTATGGATGACTAGCTGCGCGCCGCGGTTTCACCCGCGTAAGTCCCGATCCCGCGGGAATTACGGGATAAAAAGTAGCCTATGTGTTATTCTAGGTGTCCAGCTATCTATATTTCAAGTTTCATCGCAATCGGTTCAGCAGTTTTTGCGTGAAAGAGTAACAAACATCCAAACATCCATATAAACTTTCACATTTATAATATTAGGATAAGCCTAATACTGTAAAATATAAAAAAGCATGATGTACCTATAGAAATCAAACTAGCTGACCCGGCAAACGTTGTTTTGCCTTATAAATTATAGATAATAGCCGATTCTCAGACCTACTGAATGCGCATGTGGAGTTTGGTGGAGATCGGTGAAGCCGTTTCGGAGGAGTACGGTAACTAACATTGTGACATGGAAATTTTATATATAAGAAAGAAGATAAACATTATGCTAAATAGAAATAGAGAAAAATATTTATCATTTCTAAAGTTATACCTATTCGCATACCTATTTGGAAAAACGCGTTTTCCAGTTAAAACGCGTTCTAACTGAAAACGTGTTTTAACTGTAACAAATACAAATACATTCTGTGAACAACACACAGCGCCATCTAGCCCCGTGGTAAGCGACTAAGCTTGTGTTACGGTGACTAGACAACGGATTTAATACTTATATTTATTTTTCTTTTGTAAATACATACATATCATACATAGAGGGACACCCAGACCAGACACAAATATTTATTTTATAAGCATAAATACTTGAACCCAGCGGGAATCGAACCCGCAACCTTCTGCTTTGCAGTCACGCTTTCGCACGACGCGCCACAGAAGTCGTCAAACAAATATACTCGTATTGTTCAGGTATAGGTACATGCCAGTACATGCTTACCGATCTAGTGAAAGGTTTTTTTAAATCGGTCCAGTAGTTATCATAACTTATTTTGAATTGCTATTTTGCAAAGCTTTGAAGGGATATTATATCTATTGATCTATCGATCAAATATCTTCTAAGGCAGTACAGCTAATATTGCGTGGTAGTAATAGTAAACCTCATTAAAATTTATAATTCTAATAAGATACTTAATTAATTGTTTAAGATTAATTAACATCCCTAATATAACAATTATTTGGTAACTTGATTTTAATAAATTACCTACCCTTGATCTTTTCACGTCCTCAAGAGGTTAAATCTTCAAAGCCTACTTCCGGTTAAATATTATACTATGCAGAGTTTTAGGAAATTAGTGAGCGTTCAGTAAAGGATTGTTCTACATGTCTAGGCGAGCAAGTTTAGTTCTAGGGCTTTTGAAAATTTCAACTTTTTGTCAAAAAAAATTAAGAATTTTTACTCACAATACTGCTTCAAAAACGCAAAACCTTTACCCAACCCGACCCAACCCGTTAATTTAACCTAGGTAGTGAATATTATGTTTGTATACCAAATTCAGGTAAGGTCTAGCGTAAGTACCTACTTACTAATAAATTAACAACTAAATTGTAATCCTGGACTTACAGACAATAAATGAATTAAATTGAATTAAATTGAAAATTATTGTTCTTTATTTTGCGTTATTTTAAAGTAAAAGAGGCAATATTAAGTCCGGGATACGTTCACACAAAATACTTAATTAAGTCACTATCGATTTGCAAGTGATCGAAAATGGTCAAGGGTGTTCCTCTTTACCTCCTCATGTCCCCATCGCATCGCAGTAGTGGGTTTTGCCTCTTTGCCCCTAAAGTATCAATAACTGGTTTCTGTGAGTGTCAAAATTTGTTACCTACTTAGTTTGTGCTCCTGAAAATGTCCTGAAATCAACGATGTTCCTATAGGGGAAGATACGGTATATCGAAGTACAGATATTGCGAAGCGCTGCCGCGCCTGGCAGCATCAGTGCTTCGCTGGTCGTCCGTTTAAGTGTGTTTTTTTTGCAAGGCGGTAGGTAAGGTGTTCCGTTCAGTACTTATCGTATAAAATATCTATATCTATTAATTAATCTTTAATTAATATAGGTATAATAATATTAGGAGGATGAAGGTTACGCAGCAGTATTATTCATATTGGTGTTCCTACTTTAAGAAGCAAGACTATGTAAGAAAAACTTGTTCGGCATCGTGCGTCGTATAATTACACCTTTTTAAAACGTAACGTCAGCGCGATCTAATTTGACCAGTAACGCCATCTAATGAGCATTGACGTAAAATGTTAAGAAAATAAGCTAGTGAAAAATCAACTTTTTAAAACGTAACGTCAGTGCGATCTAATTTTATCAGTAACGCCATCTACAAACGATAATGTCAGCGTTTTCTTATAAAATGTAACCCTCATTTTACCCTGTTAGGGGATGAATTTCCAAAAAAAATTTTTATCCACCTTTATCGGTACCTAACAATTAACCTAATCTCCGACTTTCATACATCTAACTCTAAAAACCAAAAAGTTTCATACAACCCTTCAAACCTTATTTTACACCCTCAGAGAGTGAATTTCCAAAAATCCATTATTAGTGAGCGCCTACGTCCTAAAAGGAACCCCCACGCAAAATTTTAGACTTCTAGCACTTGTAGTTTCTGAGATTTCGTCATGAGTGAGTCAGTGATTTTCGCTTTTATATATGTTACCGGAAATGTATGTAATCCGTCATTATATAGAATTCCTAGGAAATGTGTACATTGCCTAAAATCCACAGGAAAAGTGTAAAATAATTTATATTATACGCATTTCCTAGGAATTCTATATATTTCCTAAGCAGCAATCGGAAATGTGTTAAATTCAGAATGTTGGTCGGTAGCAGGGGGTTTGTACGTATTCGAATAGGTATCTAATATTAAAATATTTACAGTTAAAATCCCGATGCTATCTAACTATCTAAAGCACGGAAAAACTAAACGGAGCACCCCGACTTGGTTAGGTTAGGTTAATGTTAGAACATGATTACACGCAGCGCTGGCGAGCGAGCGAAGCGAGCGTGCCGCGGCAGCGGTCGCCAAAGCGCCTTACTCTGTAAATAAAAAAGGCGTGATGTATAAAAATCGCACTCTATATGAAATAAATGTTAATAATGTTTTTATTTATAGTATGAGGCACTTTGGCGACCGCTGCCGCGGCACCAGGCACCATAATTCCATCTACCCACATTTAACCTGTCTATAATATCATTTCCTAGGTGCCTTTAGGAATTGTATACAATCCCTAGGAAATATGTAGATTTCCTAGGAAATAATTAATAAATAATCTTTGATCAATTATTTTACACATTTCCTAAATTAGGTCGCCATTATATACAATTCCTAGATTTCATACATTTCCGGTAACATATACAAATATAGATTGCGTAGTCGAAAAATGAGCTAGAAACTCGCATTGTGACAGTACATGTTCACGTGACAAAGGTTCCACATACGATTGAGGCTAGTGCGTCAGCTGACGCAGTTTTGTCGTCTCATTTGCCGTGGCTAGGTACCGTATCAGCCCTCCTGAAATCATTTTCATTTGATAACAATTTAACAATCTTATTTCAGTCAGATTTCAGTCGTATTTGTTGTAATCATTAGAATTTCCTTGTAACCAGACAAAGGAGGTTTTACTGCACATTCACTTCTGCCATAAATAAGTATACGAGATGCCTCGATGTATTTTAACTTGCTTTTGCTTTGATTGGTAATTTAGGTTTAAGAATACTATTTATGGTATTACCCATTCGCACGCTGGGAATTAGAATAGAATAGAAAATATTTATTAACAACAAAAACAGGGCACAGAAAAAAAAATCCAAGGAGCCATGTGCCGGCTGCCAATGAGGATCTGCCTCGGCATATTTTGTGGCAACGGAAGAAACCACAACGCGGGCCTTCCGGCAGTACCTACCCTACACCGTAAAATACGAAAGAAGAAAAAATAAATCTACTTTATTATAATAAAGAGGAAAGATTTTTATTTGTGTGTGTGTGTTCGTGTGTCTGTATGTTTGTAATGAATAAACTCAAAACCACTGCACCTTTTTCAAAAAATCTTACACCATTAGAAAGCTCCATTCACCCTGAGTAACATAGGCTACTTTTGATCCCGATATTTTTACGGAATCGGGACTTACGCGGGTGAAACCGCGGCACGCAGCTAGTACAATATGATTTGCAAGTTTTGCAGTAAAATAGGAACGTCAGGTCACAACTTAGAAGATAAAGTAGAAGAAGTCGCATTTGATTCGACGTTCGAACTGATAATTGTCGCTGAGCCCTACCTACTGGAAAACATTGTTTTTGAGGATATCCGCTGGTACGAGCGTAAGTGGCCAGCCAAAATCTTGCCCACATGAGACGTCCCCTTCTGTTTTTTAAGTCCAAGTCACACGGTGTCTTTTACTGTCTAGCTTACTGGGTTTGTTTAGTGGAATGGCTATGAAATCAGCTCCGTATATTTATGTTTCATTAGGGTTGTAAAGATTTAGTGGTTCGATTTCGTATTGTGTTTTCTTTGTACACGAAAGTTAGATAAAAAGGAAACGTATAATTTGGATAAAAAAAGGATCATAAAGAAAATGTGTACTTAAACCCTTATTACAAAAGGGGTGTCAACCAGAGATTTCTACTTGAAACTCGATTTATAGGCCCTTTATGAAATCGAAAAATAGTAACATGAACGGTGTATTAGACTAAAAGTGACTTTAGCATTGTGATGCGTCCAACTAATGCTAAATACATTGCGTGTTTTTTATGACATTCATAAAATCACACTTTGAAGGACGCGTGATGATTTTCTTTTGCGTTGCTTCCGAACCTAGTGAAGAATTGTTAAATAGTCGTCATGGCCTTAAAATCAGTTCAAGACTGAGAAGAAAATAAGTAAATAACTTATAAATAAAATTCAAATGATTATAAGGGCCCGTCACGGCCGAATAGTTAAGAAATGGTGAGCAAAAATCAAAATTATCATCATCTACTTAGGAGCGGTGTTGGTCTAGTGGTAGATACCCCGGCTTTCATTCCGAGAGTCGTGGGTTCGAATCCAGGCCGACCGCGCACCAATGTCTTTTTCTTTAAGAAAAAGGTATGTGCGCTAATAACATCGCTCTTACGGTGAAGGAAAAACATCGTGAGGAAACCAACATGTCCTAGGACTCACCACGGTCCGAAGACATGGGATATTCAGTGTTTTCTATGTATCATATGTATGTATTTACAAAAAAAAAAGTATAATATGTAGTATATCCGTTGTCTAGTACCCATAGTACAAGCCTAGTGCTTAGTTTGGGGTTAGATTGCGCTGTGTGTAACGTCGTGCAATATTTATTTATTTATTTATTTACTTATTTACTAATAAACCTTATAACACTATTTTTAACACAAGAACGGCTGAACCGATTTGGCTGAAACTTGGAATGTAGCTTAGAGCCAGGAGACGGATATGAGTACTTTTTTTTGCCTCTAAGGCGAAACAAAGTTCGCCGGGTCAGCTAGTATTGTATAATAAATGAGCCCTCAAATTTTGAGTACTTATTATAGCGTTTTAGTTTCCAGTTGTAAAGCACTGCAGTAATCCAATAAAATCCTAAAAATGTCGACGCAATTCCACAAAACAATATCATTTAAAAGCTCATATTAAAATTTAAAATGCAGCGCATTAAACTAGGTAACAACATGAGAATATTAGTCACCAGAGACAAGGCTGAAGTAGCAGACTAGTTGGCGCCATTTCGCGCGGACATTTCACTTCTATACTGCAGATAAATCAGGAAAAATGAAAAACGTGTTCTAACTTATATTTCAAGGGTGTTTTTAAAAGGAATTTAAGTGGGTTTTAAGAATAACAGATCTGATAGAAGTGTGTTTCGGTGATCAGTAATAATACCGGGGGTCGTTTTCACGATGTTGGATTGAAATTAAGCTCAATTTTCGGTTTTAATCGCGTGGTGTTTACTTTTAGCATTGTTAGATGAAAAATAGACCTTTACAGGTCTCTTCTGCAGGTTCTTTAGGATAGGCGCGTATTCTAAAACTAAAACGTCCGAACATCGTCTCAGTATTGTTCGAAAACAGTTCAACATTTTCGGACATTTAGCAGATACTAAGTTTAGCTTTTGTAAAGTACCTACTAACCTAATTTCTTGCAAATTTACCAAAAAATTGCAGAACCATTATTCGGGAAATATATAACAACGCTAAGGCGATGTTGAGACGTTTTGGTTTTAGAATTCGTACCTAGTTCAACTATTTGTTCAACTGTCTGGCTATTACGCTTCATGAGATACAGCCTGGTGACAGACAGATGGACAGTGGTGGTTAGTAAAAAGGTTTTTACCCTTTGCGTACGGAACCTTAAAACCACGACAAAGAACTTTCCTGTATTTCAGGACTATACTTAAAACTTTGCGTGACTAGTCTAATAGATTACCTAGATAACTCGTTTGTATTAAACTTTATCTCTTAACATTACAATGGCCACTGGTATATGTGGTTTAGGTACACAATGTCAAAGTTGAAAAATGTCCAGGTTGCAGAATGTCTAGTTCGCAGAATGTGCAGGTTGCAGAATATCCAGCTCCTTTGTTTCTTTCGACCCATTATTTCTGACGTTCGAAATTCAATATTGCTGGAAAACTGGAAACTGCTGGAAAAAAAATCGCTCGGATCGACCGATAATTCCTAAATGACGAAATAAAGTAAGGCCTCAGGTAGCATAATGTCCAGGATGCAAAATGTCCAAGTCCCAAGGATAGGTAGGATAACCGAAAAATTTGTTTAAAACGGAGATAGATGATAATTATCTGTCCTTTTTCGGTTGCATAGAAATGAGTGGGATAGAATTATATGAAATATTGATGATTTCTCGTAAAATGTAGACATTATTTCATCAAAGCACTATGAAGAGTACCTGAGTAAAATAGTTTATACTATGTAGGTATTCGAATATTGACTTGGATTTTTGAAATATTTGGAAATACCTAAATTGATTTTACTTGAAAATTAGGCGATTTATTGTGATGATTATTTATTGTTTAAAATTTATGATTTCATGTTTCTACTATGAAGAGGACATTTATTTACAGTAGGTAATAAAAAACAGGTTATTTGTGGCTTGTTTTGGCGTCAAAAAATTGTTTCTAAGATCGTCATTTCACATAGGCCGCGCCCTTAATTACATTTCAGTTGGTAGGTTCTGCGAAAACTGAAGAAATATATACAGTAGGTATATTTAATTAACAGCTAGCATATTCTATTCTATTTTTTTATAACTAACATTAATTAAAATTACGAAAACAGTCTAACAATATTTTACACGTAATAATTACGTAATTATGGTTTTAAGACAATAACGGTATAAAAATCCTTAACCAACATTATGTTTAAATTAATTAGCTATGTTTACCTGGACTTTTCTCTGTACCTACCTTAATTGACGACCTCTGTGGCGTGACAGACAGACAAATAGGCAGCGGAGTCTTAGTAATAGGATCCCGTTTTTACTCTTTGGTTTTCATCGGGACTAAAAGTAGCCTATGTTACTCCTCGATAATGTAGCTTGCTTTTGGTGAAAGAATTTTTGAAATCGGGTACCTAAGTAGTTTCAGAGATTACCCAGAAAATACATAGGTAAGGATATAATTGTTACCAACGTTACCTCTTTATAATCTTCTTACATATAAAATTTCCATGTCACAATGTTAGTTACCGTACTCCTCCGAAACCGATTTTTACCAAATTTTATATGCGTATTCAGTAGGTCTGAGAATCGGCTACTATCTATAATTTATAAGGCAAAACAACGTTTGCCGGTTCAGCTAGTATTAGTATAGATAGGACACCTAGACCAGAAACAAGTATTTATTTTTAGGCATAAATACTTGCATCCGGCGGGAATCGAACCCGCAAACTTTCTCCACTGCAGTCGGGCATTCGCACGACACGCCACAGAGGTCGTCAATATGTTAGAGACACCACCTCTAATACTATTAGGTACATACTATCTCAATAGTTAAAACCTACAGGGTAATATAAAATGAGTACAAAAATTAAGTAATAAACACGCAGACGGACTGTAACTCCGTAATAAAACCTTATCGGCCTTTAAGGTAGCTATTAATTCTTTTGTAGGTACCTACTTCTGCTTCCTACTCTTGTGGGCCTATAAGAAAAGAAACCATTGTATCTATGTAGGGACATACGTTGCAATTTCCGAACCTTCATACTACGGCCGGTTCGTAAGCAAATGCAATATAGGGTGCTCCGAGGAAGGGCTATTAAGCCGAAATAGGGTTGTTCTGTTCTAGAGGTCTAGGCAAACAACTTTTGTTATACAACTTTTGGAAATTCGTGGTAGTTTTCGAAAATTTTGAGTTTATAAAATTTACACTAAAATCAGCTGTTTCTTAAAGTTTGAGGTTATTGGCCTTAAGGTGGTTAAAGGTTTTATGGCATAAACATATTTGTTCTAATGTCTAAATTGTTCTAATCCAGGGAGGAAACAGTCGATTACGTTTGTATGGAGATAGAGTAGGTACCTATCCTTTCCCCTTAATGGTAACCACAATATGACATAGACCGTTAGTGAAGCATTTATAATAACGAAACAGACGGCTACTATTGTCTGTCTGTCTGTCAGTACATTTATACTGTGTGACGGTGCTAGATATGACTGTATGCAATGTTATTATTAATTTGAATTGGTTTTTTCCCGACTGTCAAGAAAGGAATATGTTTTTGCGCGTATTTTGAATTTAGGTATGCATTTATCTATGCAATGCATAAATTAGTATAGTGTATCATTTGTCTTTCACTGTGACATTAAGTTTTAAAAATGACAGACAGAGACGAACGTTACACAACTTAGTCATCTGTTAATCATCGCTTAGGTGTGTTTAAATCCCAAAAGCCTTATTAATAAACGTGGAGTAAGGTCCTAATAATTTGACACATTTTGTTTCTGTCTGTCAACTTTGAAAGTTTTTGTCACGGAAAAAGACATGCATGTTCTCACTACTCCGACCCTACTCCACGTTTATTAATAAGGCTACAAGTGTTATTCGAGAGGATTTAAAAAAGAGGTTGTTTTGTTACTGTAGTTAAAGCCCGTTATTATCATAGAAACACGTTTTTCGTAGCATTTATTACCGAATCGTATGTTCGAGGTTCTTCGTAGTACACTTATTCATTGTTTACCCAAACAGTTATGTTTTTGAAATCTGGTTTCAACAATTATTATTAAAATTAAATTAATTAACTCTAATAAGCAGAGTATCTCATTATCAATTTTCATTTTAATACCATAATAAATAATAATATAGGTAGGTACCTAATATGATGATATTACACGTAGGTAAGTAAGAATTCCATTTACTTTTCTGTATGTCCTGAAGAACATATCTACTAACATTAATTAAGACTAAAATATTAAACTAAAAAACATTTAAATAACTTTAAATTTAAAAATAAACTACCTAGGTATTGTAAGACTTTGCAATTTACATTTTTCGAAATACATTTAGACCATTTTTTTAGGTTGCTATAAAAAAACACTTTCTAAATGTGATTTTAAACAACTAGGTATACCTTTTTCTTATTCTTTTCGTATAACTAGTGTGGTGTGACTAGGGTTACCAGATGAAAAAAACAAAAGTCATGAGAAAAGTCCTGATTTCCACCAAAAAATCCTGAGATTTTTTACAATTTGATTTTTTCCCATACTTATTTACAATTTTAATACTCGCAATAATATCGTGTTTATACACTGAGGATCTAGTTTACACGTTACACATCGCACTCAAAGCGGGCGGTTATTTGATACCAAAGAATGATTATTAGAAGATACCAAATTAGTATTAAGTAAGATAAAACTGATTAAGTACCTAATTAGATAAAGTGTTAATTTTAATTGTATAAGGATGATTATTTTTTGTTTATTTAAATTTTTAATAAAAAATCTTTAATTGTGTTGGTCTTTTGTTAAAATTTCTAAAAATCCTGAGATTTTAAGAGATTTGCAAAATCCGGCCGCAATCCTGAGAAATGTCCAAAAATCCTGAGATCTCAGGACAAATCCGGAGATCTGGTAACCCTAAGTGTGACTCACCTAGTGTTAGAGTTTTCGGGTCGCCCTAAGGCCTCTAACTTGACCTAACGACTGCTTTCAGAGATAACAACCGGGGACCATTGCTTTACGTGCCTTCCGAAGCACGGAGGAGCTCGAGAAAATGATTTTTTTGCCATAGAAATTATCGGTCACCCATCCAAGTAATGACCGCGCCAAGCGTTGCTTTTAACACGCAAGACCGTTTAAGATCGGCAGATACTTCTAGGCAATTAGGTCCTCCTACTACCTTTAAAACTTCTGAAAATTAGGTTCCTTCTTCAGGTTTGAATATTGTATGGCTTTGCCATATTTTTTCCATCTCGAGAGAAATAACAAACGAAAAACATTGAAATAATGTCCAAATATTATTTTTGTCTCCCAGGAGAATCGGGATATTTAGATATTTTCTCCGTAGGTAACTTATTTAATGTACCTAGATAATAGAAAAGTAAATGCAGACTTCATAAAAGCATATATAAGTAAGTAAGTAACCTAAAAGCGTCCTCGGGATAATATCCGGCGGCAACGTAGAAAATTGGTTCGCAGGTTCGATTCTTGCCGATACTCTTTCACGAAAAAGCCTGACTGAGCCAAGTGCGATGAAACTTGATATTCTGATAGCGATATTCTTGCGGTATTTTACACGTAATAGTCCAGGATCCGGTACATTTTTGCAATTGATCAGTATTAAGCTAATTTTCCGTGAGTAGCTTCATTTTGATGAGACGCCCAACAATTTCCTATACGAAACTCTCGATTGTGGTAGATAACAGAAGTAGAAATAAGCATAGGACCGGGATAATGTACCACGGAATTTGCAGGACAATATGACTGTTAAATTATATAAATACTAACTAACCAGGAGTAACATAGGATTCTTTTGATCCCGTTATTTCTACGGGATCAGGACTTAGGCTAATGAAACCGTATTCTATTTCTAGTCATATAGAAAAATGTTTGCCCATTATTAAAACACTTTTGAATCCGACTGTAGGTAGGTAGGTACTCAACTGTGAACAATTTGTTACATTTTTCAAGCGTAAAAAATCATCTATCATTTTCGATATAAACTTGAAACTTTATTTGACAAATTCGTTTCATTTGTTTTTTATTATTTACGACTGTTTGGGAAAGTTCAAATAGGTACCAAAATACATAGGTATTTAGGTAATAGTTAGGTTTTCGGGCGATACTGACACTACAACTTTACTTATAGAGCTTCATACCTGCACACATGCAAAGTATATGTACCTATTTTTTATCGTGCGACAACAGATCAAAAAAAAAAAAGATGTATGCCGTTGACAATACCAAAGACTTAATAGGTCCTTTATATTAAGAGGAGTATATACGCCAACGACCTTGAAACTAAAAATCCCTGTCGGGCTCATCGAAAATTATTGATTATTTCATGACGGAATGTCGTAGAACTTTTTTTTGTGCACAGATTGTAGGTGACATGATGATGATGATGATGATGATGATATGATGTGATGATGATATTGATGAATGATGTGTATTTTTGGAACGCACCATCCAATAAGAAGAATTTTGGGGCTGGTTCGCCAAGTAACTAAATGAACCATCAAAAGGACCCAATTTGAGGAGATCTATTTGTGGAAAAAAGCCCGTAAATAATTACAAATTAATAAGAAGAGGCTCGTGTGAACTTACGGTCAACTGCTCTTTTCTTCACCAGGTCCCGATCATCATGAGCTGTTCCCGATACATGGTGGTGATAGCGGCAGTGGTGCTGGTGGTCGGCGCTGTAGCCACCCCCGTCAGAAGGTCGCCAGACCTCGAGGCGAGAAGACGGAGTGCTATTGATAGAAGCATGATCAGGTAACTGCAACTAATTCAGATAGCTAGATATCCATGTACTCCACTGTCTATGTCCATGGCCATGTACCTACTATGTTTTTTTTTATGAACGTAGAGGTAATTTTGAGGCGCTTATTAGGCGGTCATACCGTTGAGAGCGATCTCTTCCAGGCCACCTGGAACCCTGGAACCCAGTGTCACGGGGGTTCCTGTGTGACGTAACGGATATAGCAGCGCACATGCCCGAGGCACAGATTCGAATCTTATCACGGGAGCGTTCTTGATGATGCATTGCTCCTTGTAAAATATTTTTATAACCTTGAACCTTGCATATTTACATGAGTATGATACATCTTAGGTCTTAGTAATATATTACCACTTGAAAGGTTAGGTACTGATCAAACACTCACCAATCCAATTTACAATGGATTGGTGAGACAGAATTTCTGGAAAACCAGATCAGTATCTTTTTCGTCTCGAACTTTCCCTGAACCGAGGCGCAACTAGCAAAATAATGAATTAACCTAATTTAAAATAATTATTTCTCACCAGGTTCGGCAGATCTTATCCACCAGAGCCATCAGCAGCCGACCTTCGAGACGCCATCGCTCGCCCAGTCAGACGAGGGAACAGCTTCCTCCGCTTCGGAAGGTCACAACCTATATCCCTCACTACCGACGATTTAGTAGCCCTACTCAAGGCTTACGAAGGTAAGAAAACATTACGTGACTCTATAAAAATGTTACAAGTTTGACCTCATTGGATTTCTATGTAGCATCTATGATGCTACATAGAAATGTGATAGAAACCCAACATCAAGTTTTGCTGATTAAAAATTCACAATGCAATTGTACGCAATATGTACCTACATGTACCTGTATGTGTAGCCCCGCCGTGTAGCCCCGGCATAGAATAGGGTTACCCCATCTCTACCCGTGGGTGTCGTAAAAGGCGAACTAGCAAAAATTAAGTTCACCACGCGCGGTGGCTGATAAACTGCTTGGTCCCTAGAAGGGTGGGTGTTAGGCAGGCGGCCGGCCGTAAAAATATTGCCAAATCTCCTAGCAGAAAGTATGGTCAACGATGACTTACCAACTACCTGTTGCAGATGAATACGAAACACCAGCGAAGAAATCGGCAAGCTTCGTGCGCTTCGGCAGAGACCCCAGTTTCGTCCGCTTCGGGCGATCAGCCGACGAAGACACGCTGGGACACGAGCAAGCTTCCGAACTGCTTGTCAGCGGCTTCCCGCAACGGAAGAGCAGAGCTCGCGATCACTTCATCCGACTTGGCAGGGATAGTGAAGAGGTAATTAGAGAGATGTTTGTGTCTGTGCCCCCGGTTTCACCCGTGAAAATTTCGATACCTACCCTAGGAATCGCGATAAAAATGTGGTGATATAGTCTCTAGCATAACAAGTATACGTTATGATAGAGTAACTAAGTAAGTAATTGACGGACAGATGCTCATAAATTTTGCAATCATAATATTAGCAGCAAAAGTCTGTAAATTATAAACTATAGCTGCGTCCCGCGGTGTCACCCGCGTAAGTCCCGATCCCATGGGTATATCGGGATCAAAAGTAGCCTATGTTACTCAGGGTGATTGTAGCTTTCTAATGGTGAAAGAATTTTTGAAATTGGTTTTTGAGTTTATTCATTACAAACATACAGACACACGTAGACACAAATACAAACCTTTCCTCTCTATAATATTTGTGTAGACTAGCTGAATCATTCAGTGGTTTTATTTTGTCTGTGAGTTAATCCATCACTCAGTCAATGAATCAGGAGGGTTACTGCTAACCCTCCAGGACACAGCATTTCATAGATATTTGAATTTAATATTTTAAAATATTGTATTTGTTTTAGGTAAACGATAACGCTGAAGAAGAAGAGAGGAGGAAAAGGTCTGCGGAGACTTGTCCTGGCTGTCAGTCGTAATATGGTACTTGAACCGGTCCGACCAAGTTATCCTTCAGTTTCTGACGGAGATAAAGCATCATTTACTTACGTTTCTAATCATCTTTAATCATAAGTAATAACCCTACCTGTGATCAGCACCCCTACCATGAGTTGATACGTAAATATGTACACAGGAATGTTAACGCAAAATATCGGCTCGCGCGGCCGACATGTCCCGAACGGTGCGGCAAGGAATAAACGAAGCGGGCGCGCTGTGCACAAGGTCTAACTGTTGACGTAACAGTGTACGTATTTACGTAGCAATTCATGGTAGGGATATAGGAGATGCTGTAAAGTTCTCGAAAAGATTGCGTCGGGCGCTGAAAAAAAAAACGAAAATGAAAGCGGAAAATAAGTTTAATTTCATAAAAGTTTCAATTTTATTTACTGAGATTTTTTTGGAAAATTATACGTAGAGATACCCAAATAAACTAATCACTGATTAAATCCAAATAACCCCCTAAAAGTAAGGTCATAAGATCATGAACTGCGGGGCTATTCTCTAAGAAAAAAACCGTGTGGACGCAGGCTGACTTCGCGAGTTATTCGTGTTTTTTTCGTTTTCCTTTGACCACCGTTTTTACCACAAAACTTGGTAATATTTGTGTGAATCATCGTCATTGGCTTGCAGAATAGCGAGTTAATTTCACAGGCTTCAACCTAGTTTTAGAAAAATTGACTGGAACTTCACAGGTTTCTACATCGGATCTATGTAGTTTTTTCTTAGAGAATAGCCCCGCTGGTTTACTTATGTTTTTGTGGAAAATTCCCAAACTTTTATAGATTTTTAGTTCTTAAAATGATCCGTCTCTGCAGATAACTTGATTGAACTGTTAAAATTAATGTTAAGATCTTCGTATATCAGATTGGAATCGTAAACGGTTCATAGCAGGTATCGGTTTTTATTAAACGTAAACCACTTTATAACCGTTGCAGGTAACAGGTTAATTATGTTCAGTTTAGAATAATATTTTACTTTAGTAAACTTTCCACAGACAATATGTAATATTGAGGTATACAGGATGAACCATTTAAACGGGCCCTCAGGGGGATATCCTAAACTATAGGATATAGCGAAAAATTCTGAAAGGAGTTTCGTCCCCGATTTTGACAAAAACTTAAATGGCGTATTTAGATTTTAGAAAAAAATATTACCTACCCTATCTAGAAATCGAGCCTTGTCTCTTTGAGTTTTTGTAAATCGGGGACGCAACTCCTTTCAGCATTTTTCGGCATCTCTAGTTTAGGATAAACCCCTCAAGGCCCATTTAAATGGTTGACCCTGTAAAACAGAAAACTAAAACTAAACTTATAAATAAAAAACTTCTCCATGACCTGATGGCCAGGTGGAAGCTACCAACCTTGTATTGCTTAGCATACAGTCACGAAATATATTGTCTATTTTTCTGTACGAAAATCGAAAAACTCGATGAATTATTTGCAAAGATGAAATTTTGATAGATTACGTAGTCTCGTCTTGTGACAAACAAGTCGACGTACGTTTTTCTACATTAGCTAGCATTGCGCATATTAATCATTTCGTATTTTGTCGTCTCTTCTACTGTCTACTGTATTGCTAGTATATTAAAAAGCAATACGGCTTTTTATTTAGCTTTTTATTGGTGAAAGAATTATTGAAATCGGTTCAGTGGTTTCAGAGATTACTAGGAAAATTCATACATACAGAAATAATACCAACTTTGTCTCTTTTTATTAAATATTGAAATAAAAATCCCACTAGTTAGATCATCACTTGGATCAATGCAAAATGTCTATAATGTCTACGAAAAAAAAAAAAAAAATTACGATATATTTTATTCTGATTTACGAAGTCTTATCACTTAACAGTATATTCCGGAAAGTTCTTCAACGGCTACTGATAGATAAAATCTCGATGGGGCTAAACAAGCGGTGCATCTCATGTTATAATAGGATTAATTATAGGATGTTATATTAAAGAAAATATTATTAAATTTAGGCTCTGAACAAACCACCACGACTATGGTAATTAAATTATTTTGACACAATTTTTTTTTTGGTCCTTTGAAATGTGCCAATTTATACTGTTTTACTCGTAACTCGCCTCGGTTTTCCAGGCCATGTAGATTGTAGGTACTACATTATTAAATTTAAAAATCATAATAATCCACGGTTTAATAATTTTTTAAAGATATTCTATTCCTATTTTAAATATTAATATATTTAAAAAAAAATATTGTCTATATGGACGTGTTGGTTTGAATAGAGCTTTAGGTGTAAAATTGTACTTATTTACTATACGTTAATTAAAGCATTATACGCTTATTGTGTTGATTCTTCTTCAAGTTTTATTTAAGTATTTACTTAACATATAAAAGTTATGTAATTTGTACTCGATGTTCTTTATCTTATTAAGTAACTTCGATGAGAATAAATGACAAGAAACTCATGGGGGTTTACTTTTTTGCGATCATGAGTCATTCATCACTGTTATATTACAATCCTCATAATGTCTCATTACAACCATCGTCATTTAACCTAACTAAAAGGTTTTTAGAATACGTATTCATTTTCATCATTTACAAACTGGGCCCCAAAATACTGGGTAGTAGGTTCTATGTTAAAAATATTTGTCCCTGCTACCTTAATTATAGATTGTAATCTTTTCCAATGTGGTTTGCTGGATAGAAAATAAATGTAAAATAATAAAAATGTTACTATAATACATTAGTAAAACAATATTTTTAAACAATTTTCTAGTATTACTCTGCATCTTAAACCTTAAATACCTTTGATACGATCAAACTATGTCAAGCTTCAAACCACACAATCTCTTACATAGGTTCTTACGCTTGACACTTGATCGTGTTCGGGGCGTTTTAGGCTGGGACTTCGGTTTAAGGTGCTCTTTAGAATAGAACACCTAGGTACCTTTAAAATAGAACACCTAGGTACCTTTAAAATAATTTTATTGTATTATACACGGTGATTAATTTAAACGGGCCTTCGGTGGGATATAATAAACTATAAGAGATAGCGAAAAATGCTGAAAGGAGTTGCATCTCCGATTTAAACATACTACATTTAGATTTTTGCAAAATTAATTGCGCTAGCCAGGAATCGAACCCTGTCTTTTTGCAAAATAATACACATCCTATATTAATTATTGTACCTACCTTATAGTTTAGGATATCCCCCTGAAGGCCCGTTTAAATAGTTCAACCTGTATATATAAATGGGGGCAAATACAGAGGCGGCACACTTTTCATTTGGCCGCTACAACTCGCCTATTTTTTAGTTCAAATAAGACACGACCAACAATCGCGTTATCCCTGACAAGGATGGAAGATTCTCATGACTTTACTAAAGTCTCCTATGACCGGATTCGAACCTGTGCCCTTCGCTTGCCGGGTGCGCTACCACTGCAAAGCATAATAGCAGCGTTTGCTTTGCTTTCGGGAACCCACGTGACATGGTGAATTAACGATTATTCGTTAATTCACCATGTCACGTGGGTTCCCGGTGGCGCAGTGGTAGCGTACTCGCCTGGCAAGCGGGGGGAACAGGTTTGAATGCTGTCATGGGGGATTTTTTGACGATACCTTTCTCCTTGTAAAATATTTCGAGTGAAAATGCCTTGATCATTACAAAAATAAATATTTCCAAAGTCGTCGAGTTATCTGCCGATCGATAAGTGTCTCGTCTCCGTTGGCCTTAAACGTAAACAAATTCTAAATGTGATTCTTTATTTTGACTGTTTCAATGTAACAAGGCACATAAATAAAACGCATAAACTATTCAAGAAATTATTTATTTAAAGAAAATAAAATTCAATAAAGTGAGTTACATGAGTTTTAAATCGTTTTAGATCTCTGCAGACCACAGATTTTCTGTCGACTGACATTTGTTCTTATTTTAAACCGACTTCCAAAAAAGGAAAAGGAACCTTATCTATTCGGTTGTATTTTTTACCAACATAATTTAGTCAGAACAAGTATTTTTCCGTAACACCAGCAGCGCCCCGCAGTTTCACCGTTTCAGTTTTTATTTTCATGGGATCGTTAATCCCGATCTTGAAGACACAAGAAACTCAAGGGCTTTTTGCAGTGGTCATCTGATTTCAGATTGTCTCATATTCATGCATGCTTGGTTGACATGATCTAGATTGTAATATGCCTAGAAAAACCTAGTTAGTAAAAGACAAGTAAATAAAGATTACCACCATCATAATTCACTAAAAAATAATTTAGACAGGAAACACGTTTCAACAATGTCACAGTGGTCTTGGTCGCGAAGGGGAGTAAAAATCACAATTAAGACCCGGGAAAATACAAAATAATTATTAATTGCAACGATGTTGAAACGAACAAGCAATTTCTACCCCCTAGTGGTGAAAACCTGGGCCATTACTTTAATTCTACGAAAGATAAAACGAAATGATAATTCCAGAAGAAAATCTGTCATCCATCCGTCCTAAAATTTTATGTTCTGACGGTTTTGAAGGACGGATGACAGATTTTTTTTCTTTCGTTCGTTCGTAGAATCAGATTCAGATTCTTTATTTGCATAAAAGTTGGTACAATTGACATAGGTACAAAGGTGTTCTTATTAAATAGAAAGTGTCTCAACTACGACAATACGTAAACAAAACGTACCCCTCCTGGATTAACACAGGTTTAGTTCATCCCAATATTTCCACAGTAACGTTAAATACACAGGTAAACCTGCAAAGCAAAGCTAGTGTGAAACAATGTACAAGAGCGACACATGAAATTTTACAAATAACGCATGAATCCCGAATAATTTAAAGTAAAATTACTTATACAAAAGTTTTTAACGACGACAAACAAGAACAGAACAATACAAAACAAGGAACTTCCATTACAGCGCAGATATGGGAAACGGATATAGAAAAGGATGCAAAACAAAATGAGGTTGAATGTCTTGGATATTTTTTACCGACTTCAAAAAATGAGGAGGTTCTTATGTTATAGGTTATCATATTTTTTTGTTCTGATTACTCTAAGGTGGGTTTTTTAATTAAAAGGTGAGAGCTCTGAGTCGGTCCAATAAAATCTTGGTGAAGATCTGATGAGAACCTTCGGAATGATGAGCAGAATAGCATTCCAGAATGCAGTAATATAAATTAGGTAAAAAATGGACTTTTAAAATTGGACTTCTATCAACAGAATCGGAAAACTTTCAAATAGGTATACCTATTTGAATGTTTTGCCGAAAAATGAATTATTGAAATCGGACTTCATATACCGAAGTACGACCGAAACATTATACACATAGGTACATACATACGTACATACAAACGCCATAGGTACGGGTCGAATTTAGAACCTCTTCCTTTTTTGAAGTCGGTTAAAAAGGTGAGGATCTGTATAAAGCTTCAGGGCTCATTTTCATAGTCATATTCGCATCTAGTCAAAAATATCGTTAGGAGCGTTACTTCTTAGTAACGCTCCTAACGATATTTTTGACTAGATGCGAATATGACAAACACGATGCAAGTAATTAACGCTCTCATTAGAGCAACCAGGGCGGTACTAATACTAAGAGTAGATAAATAGCTGAATTGCTCTGCTATGAACACAAGTACCTTGAAGGAATTTCACTCCACGTACGATACCACTTAGACCCCTCGCACACTAAAGACTTTTACCCGATCAAACTCTCTGCCGATTGGTCATTTGATTGTGAACATCTCGGCCGATACTATATCTATCTATACCTACATATAAAATTCAATTTCTTGACTGATTGTTTGATTGACTGACTGAACTATTATAGGTATTAAAGTTGAGCCCAAACCGCTGGTCTTAGAGACATGAAATTATTTAGAGTGTGTTCTGTGTAGGTATCCACTAAGATATGTTTTTTGGAAAATCCCGCAGGGTCGGGACTTAAGCGGGTGAAACCGCGGGACTCGGCTAGCAGGTAGATTAATTAAATTCCTGTCATAAATAACTTAATGACTAACAATGTGAATTTCAACGCAGAGCCCACACTGGTGGTCTTAGGGTTAGGGTCATGAAATTTGGAGTGTGTGTGGAGTGGGTCATGTGTGAAGTCGCGACCCGCGGGGTCGCGACTTACGCGGGTGAAACCGCGGGACACTGCTAGCCGGTTAATGTCGGCCGATAGCCGGCAGGTAGAAGGAAAAGTCCTAGTCTGCGGAGGTTCTTACGGATGCTTAGTATCAAGTACAGCTTCGTTAATTTGCAGGCTTGTAGCTAAATTGTACGTACAGTTTCTAGATATGAACTTTGAATCAAGAGATGGATCTGTTTGTGCTGATAGGATCCTATTAGCCCAGTAACCCCTTGAAGTTTGTTTATTTGTTTCGAGATTTGTGTGTCAATCCTGCAAAAAGGGCTGTATGGATTTGGTTGAATTTTCGCAAACAGGTAGTAGGTAGGCCAAACCTAGATTAACATATAGGCAAAACTAGTATGTTTCTTCGTGACTCATAGATTAGGAGGGGGAAGTTGGTTTTCTTACCTCATTAGTACCAAGTGAAGACTTATATGTTGGAAAGAGTATTAAAAGTTATGCCTAAAAAACTCGGTCAGCCGCGATTCAGCCTGGGCCCGTCTAAGCTCAGCCCGTTTTTAGGGGAGCAATCGGGCCTGGGAACTTACCTCATCGAGTACCAAGTTGAGACTAATATGGTGGAAAGAGTAGTAAAAGTTAATTTATTAAGTTTATTTAGGTACTAACTAGATACCGTAGTTTCCCGCAGGTCTCGATACCGTTGCTTGGAATTTTAAAAAACCCTTTCTTAGCGGATATCTCCATCATATAAAGAACACACTCTTCAAATTTCAGCTCTTTACTATCAGCGGTGAAGAAAAACATCGTAAAGAAACTGACATGTCCTAGGACTCACCATAGTCCGAAGGCATAGGACATTCGCCAATCCGGAGTAGGCTCCCGTGGCGTCTTACCCCTCTAAGAGGAGTAACGGTATCGAGACCTGCGGGAAACTACGGTATCTAGTTAGTACCTAAATAAACCCATACTTATATTATAAAGCTTGAAGAGTTTGTTAGAACGCGCTAATCTCAGGAACCGCTGGTCCGATTTGAAAAATTCTTTCAGTGTTGGATAGTTCATTTATTGAGGAAGGCTATTCTATATCTAAACTAATATTTTAAAAAGGAAAAAATTGTATTTTTGTGAGTGTGTGAGTATGTATGTTTGTGAGGAATAAACTCAAAAACTACTGGACCGATTTCAAAAATTCATTCACTATTAGAAAGCTACATTCACCCTGAGTAACATAGACTACTTTTGATCCCGATATTCTCACAGGATCAGGAGTTAAGCGGGTGAAACCGAGAGACGCAGCTAGTTTAATATATTTTCACAAAAAAGCGATTATGAAATAGAGACCCTACCTACTACCCTGCTAATATAAGAATAGGCTTATCAAAGACCTATTAGAAACGTCTTTGAGTATATCCATTATTCCCCACCATTTCTACCACCACACCATAAATGATAAAGTTTACGACACCTAAATCTGTCTCCGTTCGTACTCGTTAAATTTAACAGATCTCTGTACCTATATCGTCATATAAATGAGGATCAGGTTGCTATCCCGCATTTTTTACGTGTGAAAAGGTGAAATTCACGGTCAAGATCTGTTTAATAAAATAACAATGTTATGGCCAATTGAGATGTCGGGGATTGGTGGACAATTTGGTAGGAGTAGGAATGCGTGGGAACGTATAATTTACTCGTGCGATTGACGGCTGACTCAAGTTTGAAGGGTGTTGAAGAAAGATAAAGATCTTTCTTTCCAAGTAGAGAAAAATTAAACAAACTGGATGAGGTAGTGTTGACCCCTCGATTGCTCCCCTAAAACGGGCTGACTTAAGAGGAGTATATACGCCAACGACCTTGAAACTGAAAATCCCTGTCGGGCTCATCGAAAATTGTTGATTATTTCATGACGGAATGTCGTAGAACTTTTTTTTGTGCACAGATTGTAGGTGACATTGTTTCCTACATTTTGGTGTAGTTTTAACACAAGAACCAACCACCACTAGGAACAAGAACCTCCTAGTGGTGCAAAGCCTATCCAAATTTTAGACAAAAAATGTCTGATTTGGCTAAAATGTCGATAGGCTTCAATACGTTTAGACATATTTGTATGGAAACTGCACTAAAATATCGGAAACAATGTCGCCTACAATCTGTACACAAAAAAAAGTTCTACGACATTCCGTCATGAAATAATCAAAAATTTTCGATGCGCCCGACATGGATTTTCAGTTTTTCAGAATAGGGCCCTTAAGACGGGTCTAGGCTGAATCGCGGCTGATCGAGTTTTTTAGGCATAACCTTTAGTGTTCTTTCCACCATATTAGCTGTGATATTAGTCTCCCTTTGGTACTCGATAAGGTAGGGTTGCCAACGATCGGCTCTGAATATATGGGATGCGGTCGGTCGTTAGTTATCCTATCTCCTTTGTTAGAACAAGACTCTTCCATGGTAACATTTCTCTGGAGCTAAGTCGTCAAGCGGGCCCGTGATTCGACACGTAGACTGGGCGAATAAACCCCTTCCCACTGTAGTCTAAGTTCTATCATGCATGACAAACAAAAAAAAGTTAAAATAGGTACGTCTCCTGGTAAGCGTGCTACGTCTAACACCACGTCGTCGTCACTTTTCATTGATAGGCATCGAAACATTGTCTACGGTCGCTTAATATTATCAAATATACCTACATAAAATAAAACGCATAATATTTCAGACGAAAACATACAAATACTAACATACCTAATGACTACTATGTTAACTGATGATAATTAACTATTTGACTAATTTGTTTTTAGAACCTATATGATTTCATATTAATATTCATGTAGAGGAACTAATATTTATTGTTAACCTACCACCATCTGAACACCAAACCTATATTATGAATAAATGGTTGAATTGAATTGAACCAATGTTATGTTTAAATTAGTTTTACGGAGCTCGATATTCTACCAACCACTACGGTTGGTTTTAACAACCATAAAGTTTAAAATCGCAAATACTAACCTTCAGCAGCATCGCATTTCAATCCATCGCAAACTATTTCATACCAAACACAAATACGACACAGCCCACACTCATCACACAGATTCACACACAATACGTACAATTTCATGACAGATCATTATCATAATCAAACGGCATCATTGTTTGGAATGGCGCATTAATCATCGTGCAATAGGCGATCGTCACGCAAACAAACTGAATAGGAAAGTTTATCAGTCGGGCACGGGTTTTGTTGTTATGGAAAAACTGGCCAAGTGCGAGTCGATCTCGTGTACGAAGGGTTCCGTGCTATTATTACAAAAAAAATACGTCTGTTGTATAATAATAAAAAGTAATAGTTAGTGAGTGTCCGTTTGTTACTGTTTACAAAAACCGCTGAACTGATTGCGGTGAAACTCGCATCAGTCAAATGGACCGGGACCTAGTTACTATAATGACTTAAGAACATGGCGACTGTTACCATTTCCATACAAACTTAATACCAAAATAAATTATGAAAAATTTAGTTTTCTACCTTAATATCGATATTATTCGGATTAAGATTTTACTTTTAAAGGGTCCCCACCCTTTAAAAGTGGGACCCTATAAAGGGGACCCTATAAAAGTAAAATCTTTATCCGAATAATATCGGTAGAAAACTATTTTTTTTTATAATTTATATTGATATTAAGTTTGTATGGAAATGGTAACAGACGCCACGTTCTTAAATGACGTGTAACGTGTAATCAACCATTTCAATAAAATTGTTTCAATCGAGATTTGTTAGCAGCAAAGTAACAGGCTCCTGCATCCGTACCTGCATGCCGAGATGTTTCATTATTACCTACTTCAGAAAATGTTCGTATTTAAACCCCTAAACTCTTCTCCGTGATTTCATTAATCAATACTCATAAAATATACTTAATGAAAATTGTGTCAGCGGTTAGACATTAAAACGTAGGAAACAGACAGATAGATTCATCAATTTGCTCAAATTCATCAATTTCGCACAGCGGTTTAGGCGTGAATACCTAAGACAGACTGACAAAGTTTTCTCGCTACTCTGCTATTATTAAGCCGAGTTCTCACCGCCAAACGCCAGCCAAGCAAACATAAGTCGTTTTACTATGAAAACTTCCTTTTTAACCCCCGACGGAAAAAGAGGGGTGTTATAAGTTTGACGTGTCTGTCTGTGGGTGTGTGTGTGTGTGTGTGTATCTGTCTGTGGCATCGTAGCTCACGAACGGATGGACCGATTTCAATTTAGTTTTTTTTTATTGCTAGGTGACTCTTGCGCGAGTGTTCTTAGCTATGTTTGATCAAAATCGGCTCAGCCGTTCATAATATATGTAGGTTGAAGCTCGACAATAAAAATCGAATGTTTTCAAATATGCCCGAGTGGGGTATCAAATAAAAGAGCATAACTTTTGTGACAAAATATACATGTTTAATCAAAATCGGCTTAGCCGTTCAAAGTATATGTAGGGTCAAACTCGGATATAAAACCCGATTGGTTCTAATATGCCCGAGTGGGGTATCAAATGAAAGGACTTAACTTCTGTGACAACAATATGCATGTTTAATCAAAATCGACCTTACAAAAAGGATGAAATAAAAAAATTAAATTAAAAATTTAAAAAACCCCCGACTTAAAATATCTTCAAAGTTAAAACAAAACTAAACTTTAATAAAAAGGTAAAAATAATAAGCCGAAAACAAATTTCATGTCTCTGAGTAGGTATGTGGTACCTTACTTTCCCGCGTCGGGGGACGCGGAAACGTTAGATAGGTACTATAAGCACGGGTAGGTTACAATCAACTTCTGTGACACATGCCCGCGGCCCCCGACGCGGGAACGTAAGGTACCACATACCTACTCAGAGACATGAAATTTGTTTTCGGCTTATTATTTTTTTTTATGCCTTTTTATTAAAGTTTAGTTTTGTTAAATCATTGATTGGTTGCCTGGAGGAGATCGATCGCCTAAGGGTAGCCCATTGTAACAAACTAGATGTAAGTTTTTATCAGTAACATAGTGATTTTATCATACAACTGAGTGTGAAAAGCAAGCATATCACCACAGAAATCGACTGGTCTCTATTAGAGATTTGAAGGAGAAAGATCACCTGATAGTAATCCATTTTATACTCATCTCTGACGGACGAGCTTCACCAGTTCCAAAGTCAAACTGCTGTTCTTGAAATTACTGACACCCCTTAAAAAAAATAAAAAAAACTTTGCCACAAAGAAAATCTAAACTTAAACAAACTCTTTGGTAAGTGCAGCCATTTTGAATTCCATGACCTACGCGATTTGCCCTGACCAATCAGAAGCGACCTCACATTGTATTACAATTTCTTGTTGTTTTTGAAACACGTTTGTTGTATGGGAGCTCCTCTTAAATAATTGTTTTATTTTGTTTTGTTAGTATTTGTTGTTGTAGCGGCTACCGAAATACATCTTCTGTGAAATTTTTAATCTAGCTATTACGGTTCATGAGATACAGCCTGGTGACAGACGGACAGACGGACAGACAGATAGACAGCGAAGTCTCAGTAATAGGGTTTCGTTTTTACCCTTTGGATACGGAACCCTAAAAAGATGGATCAAAATTCTAACATCCGTCGTTGTTAGACTAACCCACCATCTAGGTAATCTATATAAGCTTATCCCATTGTTTACCACAGTATTGTTTTTGTTATTGTCGCCTCTCCAACGAGCGTACGTCCGAGGTAAACAAACAATTAATATACGCGACCACTGAAATTCTAGTAAATTGAACACAAAATGTTACCGTGACCTTTGATGACATCCTACAGATAGACGTATGCGGAAGTTATTTTCCTATCTTCTACATATTATTTAAATACAGTTTTACTAAACAATCACGTCAACCGGATCGATATTTTTCTAATAAAATAGATACTTGATATTGTAGGTAGGTAATAAAAAAGGAGATTTAAAAAAAAACACTATAGCAAATATGTTTATAACATAAGACCTATATCTACTATGAATTTGCCTCTACGTTTAGTTTTCCGACCCGGTGTGTGCAACGAGTGAAAAACCGTACTATATTCCAATTAGGTACAGGTGGGCGACGATGTCCCCTTTGAATATTTTTGTTCTAAAACACAGATTTTCCATTAGGTATACCATTTTACAGATTTTTTTTCATATAAAGTCTAAGTGAAATGGGTATCTATGTAGGTACAACAATAACAAAACCGTCCGACCGACCGTGTGTGTGCGTGGCAACCTTAATAAAAAATAATTTCGTCCCAAAATAGGTAATGTTTTTTATTCTTTATGCGAACTTCGTAGTGAAATTGTACGAGCTGATTGAAAATGAAAGCTAAAAACGACTAAAATTAGATAGATAGATCAATTCTTTATTGCAACACCAAAAACAAAAAAATACAATAAATAGAAAAACATAAACAACTTAAATCTAGGTGGCACAATGGGCGGCCTTATCGCTTAAAGCGATCTCGTCCAGGCAAACTTTGGATGGACAAGAAGCTAAAAAAGATGAAAGGTATTGTGTTTGGAGAGGAGAAAAGGTATTAAGTGATAAGTTAGTTTAGCTTAGGCTTAGGTTTAGCGCGCACTGTGATTTAACGCTAGCTAGTAGGTCTGAAACCGCAAAAAAAATGCAACACATGCTTTCTATACAAGCCCACGCATTATCGTTTTTTAAGTGACTGATTTTGCGTGATGATACGCGGTTCTGCGTTTTCAGCTATTCGTAAACCGCTTGCGTTTAATCGCAGTGCGTTTTAAGCCTTAGCTGCACATGGTTAAGATGAAAACATCATACTGAGAGACGAAAGAAAATTTTGTCGGAGGTGAAACAGAGACGAGTCCGTCGCGTCGCGTCGCTCGCTCGTTAATAATGGGGCATTCTATTATAATATTATGCATTTGTTTTCATTTTTAGGGTTCCGTAGGCAAATGGCAAAAAACGGAATCCTTATGGATTCGTCATGTCTGTCTGTCTGTATGTCCGTCCGTCCATATGTCGCAGCCATTTTTCTCCGAAACTTTAAGAACTATACTGTTGAAACTTGGCAAGTAGATGCGGTCTGTGAACCGCATTAAGATTTTCACACAATAAAAGAAAAAAACAATAGATTCTTGGGATTCCCCATACATACAACTGAAACTCAAATATATTTTTATCACCAGACCTATACGTGTGGGGTATCTACTATCTATAGATAGGTCTTCAAAAATTATACCTATTGAGTTTTGTAATATTTTTTTTTTCTAAACTGAAAAGTTTGCGCGAGAGAGAGTTCCAAAGTAGTTAAATGTGCCCCCCCCCCCCCTCTGTAACTTCTAAAATAAGATAATGATAAAACAAAAAAAAATACATAATGTTCAGTACTATGTAAACTTCCAACGAAAATTGGTTTGAACGTGATCTAGTACCTAAGTAGTTTTTTTTTGATACGTCATAAATCGTAAACCGCGATTAACCTTTCAAAACAAAACATGTTGTATAGATAATGGAACCCTTCGTTAAGGTTTCGTAGTCAACAAGAAACTCGAGGAGCTCATTGGCCTAGCTGTATCTGCCGATCATGAACGGTCGTGCCGGTTAAGCAACGCTTGGCGCCGTCATTACTTGGATGGGTGACTAATAATTTGTGTGGAAAAAGAATATTTTCTCGAGATCCTCCGTGCTTCGAAAGGCACGTTAAGCAGTTGGTCCCGGTTGTTATGTCAGTTAGCAGTCGTATAAGCCTTAGGGCGACCTGAAACATTAACACCAGGTGAGCCACACCACCACCGCTATACGAAAAGAATATTGCTGAAAGAATTTTTGAAATCGACACAATAGTTTTTGAGTTACAAACATACACTCACACACACACAAAAATACAAATCTTTTCTCTTTATAATATTAGTGTAGATGTAGATGTAACCACCCTTTATTATAATGTTTCTAATAACAAACTTACAAAGGAAAATCACATATCTGTGCGGATATTCAATAATTAAACTCAAGATATCTTTTATCAAATTACCTACGTGAGTTTGATTTACTTACTCACAATCAGATTTACTCCGGATAGGAATATCAATTTTGGTTAATATGGGACATTGTTGGCTTAGATAAAAACAAAAAACAGCAGATAAGTTACCTAGTCTCGGAAAATGAGACAATAAAACTGCGTCTAGCTGACGCGCTAGCCTCAATCGTATGTCGAACCGTTGCCGCGTGAGCACGTGCAGTCACACTGCGATTATCTTTTTGAAATCCATCAGAATGCCTTTTTGCTCATTTTATAAATGCTTAAATCATTCTTAAAGACAAATGTTTTTAAATACAATAATTTTATGAAAATGCATGCATTTTTCGAATACGCAATGTTAGAATATACCGTATCTACTATTTTTGTTTTCATCTAAGATTGTTGGCTATCAGATGGACGAATTACTAAGAAGTTTCGGTTAATTTGTCCCGAAAGTTAGCGGACTAGGCCTGAAACTTGTAAGGTATCGTAATTGCTTTACTGAGTTGCCTAGGTGTTGTATTGGTACTAAGTGTACCTACCTACCTGATATCATAATGGAATTTTACTAGAGATCACCACTAGAGCGCAAACCACATAACGTGAGTCTCTTTCTTTTTACGAAAAGGCTTTTTTTATGTAAGCTGGTAGGGCCTCGAGAACTAGACTATTTGTGATCGATCCCGTGGGAATATCGGTGTTGTTACTCAATTACTCAAGGTGAATGTAGCTTTCTAATGGTGAAAGAATTTTTGAAATCGGTTCAGAACTTTTTAGGGTTCCGTAGGCAAATGGCAAAAAAAACGGAACCCTTATAGATTCGTCACGTCTGTCCGTCTGTCTGTCCGTCCGTCCGTATGTCACAGCCACTTTTTTCCGAAACTATTAGAGCTATACTGTTGAAACTTGGTAAGTAGATGTATTCGATGAACCGCATTAAGATTTTCACACGAAAATAGAAAAAAAAAACAATAAATTTTTAGGGTTCCCCATACTTACAACCGAAAGTCAAATTTTTTTTTTCATCAAACCTATACGGGTATCTAATGTATCTATGGATAGGTCTTCAAAAATGACATTGAGGTTTCTAATATCGTTTTTTTCTAAACTGAATAGTTTGCGCGAGAGACCCTTCCAAAGTGGTAAAATGTGTGTCCCCCCCCCCCCTTAACTTCTAAACTAAGAGAATGATAAAACTAAAAAAAACACATGATGTACATTATCATGTAAACTTCCAGCGAAAATTGGTTTGAACGAAATCTAGTAATTAGTTTTTATTAATACGTCGTAAACCGCAATTTACCTTTCAAAACAAAACCTGTTGTATAGATAATGGTACGGAACCCTTCGTGCGCGAGTCCGACTCGCACTTGGCCGGTTTTTGAGTTTATTCATAACAAACATACAGACACGAAGGACGGCCACATACTTACTAAACAAGCGCGAGCCGGACTGAATGCTGAATCGTTTTTGAGAAAAATCTAACAAATGCTACAGCATTTTTGAGCCATTTTAGTTGTTGAAAACATGCCCAGTTACCTCGAAGGATTTCACTTTATATTTCCATTCTTTAAGCCATGGCTGCAAAATACTCTGAAACAATAGCTACTTCCTATTTGCAGTAAAGTCACTAATGACACGCTATTTTGTGTTTAAGGCGTTGCGCTGTAAGGTACAAGTAGGTACCTTTATTTCTTTTTAGGGTTCCGTAGCCAAATGGCAAAAAACGGAACCCTTATAGATTCGTCATGTCTGTCTGTCCGTCTGTCCGTCCGTCCGTATGTCACAGCCTCTTTTCTCCGAAACCATAAGAGCTATACTGTTGAAACTTGGTAAGTAGATGTATTCTGTGAACCGCATTAAGATTTTCACACAAAAATAGAAAAAAATAACGAATTGTTGGGGTTCCCCATACTAAAAACTGAAACTCAAAATTTTTTTTCCATCAAACCTATACATGTATCTATGGATGATATTGAGGTTACTAATTTCATTTTTTTTCTAAACTGAATAGTTTGCACGTGAGACACTTCCAAAGTAGTAAAATGTTGGTCCCCCCCCCCCCCCTGTAACTTCTAAAATAGTGGAATGATAAAACTAAAAACAAGTATATGATGTACATTACTATGCAAACTTCCAACGAAAATTGGTTAGAACGAGATCAGTAAGTAGTTTTTTTTAAAACGTCATAAATCGGAAACCGCAATTTACCTTTCAAAACAAAATCTGTTGTATAGATAATGGTACGGAACCCTTCGTGCGCGAGTCCGACTCGCACTTGGCCGGTTTTTTAATAATGGATAATAAAAAAATACTTTTAATGCCGCCAGACGGCCGGGAAGGCGTTAACATCTCAAGAGAACACATCCCATGTAGTAATATTAAAAATGCGAAAGTTTAGTTACCTAGATGTTTGTGTTTCAATCACGCAAAAATGACTTAACCGATTGCGATAAAACTTCGTATGCAGAAAGTTGAAGATCTAGATTAACACATATGCTACTTTTTATCTCGATATTACCGCGAGATCGGGACTTACGCGGATGAAACCGCGAGGTGAAGCTAGTTTTTATTTGAGAACCATTAGCGAAAAGTTCAATTTTTGTCAAAATCCTTTAGTCTGTAACCTAGATTAGGTCTCTTCTTTCTCAATTCATTCTTATCATCATTTGCTCTAATGATTTGATGATACAGGGAAGAACAGTCGACTACGTTTATATGGAGAAAGCTTCGATCATATATAAACTATAAATACACGGTCCCATACAAAATCGAAAACAAAAATCGGCACTACTTCAACGCTTACTTATACGGACATAGTACAGTTTAATGTAAACCTTAATCACTGGGCAATAAGGTTGCTGTAAAACACTTATGCACGACTGACAGCGAAACAAGGCATATCGGCTGAAGTATGCCTTGTTTTGACGGCTCCATTTCTAGAGCGGCGACCGTGCATCTATAGTTTATATATGATCGAAGGGAGAAAGAGTACCTAGTCTAAATTATATTTATTGTGAAAACTACAATTTAAAATTAAAGACATTTTTGGTTTTCAACGTTAATTGTTGGAACGGAACGGTACTAAAGATTTTAAAGCATTTTTTCAAAAAGCATTGTTTTAACGCACAACGTTTCGAGACCTTTACAGGTCCCTTCTTTAGGACTGACGGCAACCATGCATAGAAAAATCTTCAACCATTTATAGTCCAGGATTCCGTGTAGGTACATTTTTGCAATTGATTCTATCAAGCTAATTTTCCGAAAGTAGCTTTATTTTAATGGGACGCCCAACAATTTCCTATACGAAACTCTCGATTGTGGTAGATAACAGAGGTAGGATCTGTACTACTACTTTTGAGCGTAGGACCGGGATAACGTACCATGCAATTTGTAGGACAATGTACTAGGGATCCTGGACTATTAAATTTAAAACCCTATACCTATCTACCTGTTTACAAAGTATGAATCATGTAACGGAAGTCAATGTAAAGGCTGTGGTGAAGAGGTAATCGGATTGGCTGTCTCGTCTCTCTTCAATGTTTACACTCAACGTGTGCCAATAACTTAATTAGGTCCTTGTACGTTGCAACTTTCGATATACCTACGTTACCTTCTATATGACCTTCTATACTGCCTACAAACCTCAACGTAGGTACACATACAAGTATGACGTACAAGTCCAAAATATATACCTAAGTCATCATCATCATGAAGGCAATGGAGGATCCATTGCCTTCATCCCATTTATTTGGGTTCGATCTTCGCTATCCTTTTACTCCATACTGCAGGGTTTTGTGCTAAGCTGGAGTCAATATCGAATGTCTTCAGGTCTTTCTGGCCCGTCGTCAACCATATGGCGAGACCTATATGTAGGTAAGTATATAAGTAGGTATAAAAATTAAGTCTCAATATATAGGTTAAAAAGTCATAACTCCGAAGATACTTATTAGATCTTCACCAAGATTCTATGGGGAACTTCCAACTCGGGAGTCTTACCTTCCAAATAAAAACGAATTTATCGAAATCGGACTTCATATGCCGGAGTACGGCGCAGACATACATACATACAAACACAAAACATTATACGGGTCGAATACAGAACTTCCTCCTTTTTTTAGAGTCGGTTAAAAATTAAGTTGTCTCCTCAGCCAAAGTATTAAGTTTGGTCTTCGAGATTGGTGTCTCGAACCAAACTTGTATTCTGTGGGCCACTATAATATAGTAAACGCAGTCGAGTAGTGTATGTGTCAGTGAACTAGAACCTTCACTACCTTGCACTCTACTATGAATAGCAAACATGTCTGGTGTTTATTGGCTTACCTATACATTGTGTCTGTGATATTTCCGAGCGTATGATGGGTGAAATGTCCGGTGGGTAAATACATAGGTAAGTAGTAACATTCAGTTATTGTTGATTGGTTTTAATGTCTACGGTAGCTAACTAACAATAATAATTTAACTTCCATTGTTTTGAGCATATTGTGAGTATTGAGATATTATGCACTAGTACCTACTAAAGGTGATGTCTTATATATATTAGGTACATATTATTTTTACGCTAAATTATGCTAAAAAAACACGCCAAAATAAATTCTATATAAATTTCCAACTTGTAATAATAGAGTCGCCGAAATCTGAATTTGCAGTTACCTACTCCTAATTCTCTCTTCTTTTTTTCCTTAAAAAAATTCTAGATAAAAATGCTTTGAGCTATAAAAACTAATAAAGAAATATTCAACCATGATTTAGCAATAGTAAATCATGGTTTAAACCAGGCCTGCACATAAAATTAATTTTATAATAGCATTGTCATTGTCAGCAAAATACTTGTCAATATAAAACTCAAACTCGCAACCTTCTGCGTTGTTTTCGGAATTTCGCCCGACATGCCACAAAGGCCGTCAGAGTAGAGTAGGAATATAAATAAATTTTGACCTTTACAATATTAGTTGGAATCAAGTAGCATTTTTTTTTCGTAGAAAAACACGACAACATCTTTAAAAATAAAAACCAATTTCTTTAAGTAGAGAGATGTTGTGTATGACAACAAAGAATACCGCACAAATTACATTATATTAATATTTATCCGCACGATAAAAGTGATTCGTATAACTTAAACGTATCGACATATCGACGGACGACGGACTTACATTAATGACATTAACTTGTTACGGCTGGGATGTGTCGATAAAACAAAAGTATCGATAATTTTAAAATTGGGACAAAAAATCGCAATCAAAATGAAAACCTTATTAGCTACTGAATATATCCGATAGCAACACAGTTTTCAGTCAGAGCGCACAAATACCTAGGTGTCTAAAAAAATGAAACATTTTAGTGAGAAAGTTTGCGCGCGCGCGCGCGCAAGTGGGGCTCTAACGAGCCTTAATCGTAAAACAATCAAAGGAGAATATAGCATTGGAAGTTTTCACGGCACGAGACGTGAGCTTGCGTAGTCTAGTTGGAAAGGACGTTGGGGTACTGACCCAAAGACGCGAGTTCAAGCCTCGCCGCAAGTGAAAATTTTTTAATGCTATTTTTCCTTGAAAATAAATTTTCTAGAGAAAGTTTCATCTAAAAATAAATTACAATCATAAAAAAGTCCACTAATTCACGTCCATCTAATAACAATTTTTATCAGTCTCTATCATAATTGCCCAATTAAACAACGAAACATAAAATTGTCTATTATTCAGCTAATATAATAGCAAATTGCAAAATCTAACTAATATTTTAAAGGGGAATGTTTAGGTAGGTATATCTTTTTGTGTAGTACGTTGTTGCTCCTTCTTCCAATTAAACTCAGTAATTAGCTTGAGATCTGGAAGAACACAGCAGCGTTTTATTCTTCTGGATTTTCAATGTAACTTTTGATGACTTTTTATCGTCATTCATCGCTTTCATCTTATATTTACTCAATACTAATTAAACCTCCTAATTAAAAATGATTATTAACAGCTGCATAAGCTATGTATCGTTTGTCTTTCACCGTCATATGACTTTTCAAAGTTGATAGACAGAGACAAATATTACTAACTTAATCATCTGTTAATCATCGTTTATAAGCTATAAGCTAAGCTATAAGTTAAGCTACTATTAATATTTAAAGTCGTTTAACTGTGAGTGAAAATTTCGGAAGCATATAACTAAAAGATTTTTTTTCTATTTTGTGTGAGTTAATGTTGCCGAATATCTGCGACGTTTTATCGATATAATTAGTCCCAGGTCTCGAGCGAGCCCTGTTTGAAAATTCGATTAACGTGTACTTTAGCTAGTGTCCCGTAGGACCGACCATACAGCACACCACTACTTCACTTTCACTACTCGCGTCTTTTATATGGAACGTGGATATGGAATAATTAGTGGTAAGTGCTCTTTTATTGCACTATTTTCATGCTTGATTTTGCAAAAAAATAGCATTTTTGTGTTTTTTAGGTTAAATGATTTTTTGTTATTATATTGAGAGTTTAAGTGTTTTTATTTCACTTTTTGTGGCTTTTTTTGCTTAATTTATAAGATTTTTATACATATTTTTTAATGTTTCTTTATTATACCTAGTTTTTATTACTCAAGGCATTTTTACCTAGATGTTTTAAGGAAAAAGGGGGCTCGTGTGGTCTAGTTGGAATTGACGTTGGACCCAAAGACGCGAGTTCAAGACTCGCGGCGAGCTAAAATTCATGATGGCGTATTTTTCCTTAAAAAAATCTACATATTTTTTAACTTATTTTTTCTTTCTAAAGAGTACCAATAGTACCAATCTAATTATCTGTTACTTCGATTCGCTTGTTTTTGTATAGTTTACATTTACCACGGTCACTAGGGGATGGGGAGGCCTTTATCACGTTTTATCGGAAGTTCAATGACCGGTAAAATGTTACAAGAGAGAGAGACAAAACATTCCAAAGCATTAAATAAGATAATCATTCATATTGGGATGGGTAGGTAATAGGTACAGTATTTGGCTTACATACATATAATGTAAAAAAATATAAAACTCTGAAAAGGGAAAAAAAATAAGCACGCGAACACAAAATATAATAATTAACGCGAAATTGATACTCGAAGAAGATTTCGTTTTAAACTAAATATTAGTAGAAATTCAATTAACCTCAGATGTAATGTAGAAAATAAAAAGTGAATTCAATAAAAGTGAATTGAATAAAAAGTGAACATATAAAAATAAAAAGTATATTTCTTCAAGAAATGTAAATTATATTTAATAAATAACCATTATCAGCTTTATATTTTTTTTTACTTTGCGGTGTAGCCCGAGCAAAGAAATTTGGGGTTTTAGCAAACGCCGGGCTCCCGAGAGTGATGTAACCGGGAACATCGTTCAGATGAGAAAAAGAAACTTTTCTTTTTACTTGCACATTGCACAACACACCAAAATACACATGGTAAAGGTACAAGAAACAAGAGAAACTTGAAAAACCAATGACTTTCCTAGACACTACGCCCGCCTGCTCCGGCCTGCTGGATGGCCGCCATTTTGAAATGCGGTCTTTTTGGCGACCGGTTTTTCTGTGTTGTAGCCTTAATTCTAAGTCCTAACTAACATTTCTCACTTTTCATTCAATTCATTTATAGGGTTCCGTACCCAAAGGGTAAAAACGGGACCCTATTACTGAGACTTCGCTGTCCGTTCTGTCTGTCTGTCTGTCCGTCTGTCACCAGGCTGTATCTCATGAACCGTAAAAGCTAGACAGTTGAAATTTTCACAGAAGATGTATTTCGGTAGCCGCTACAACAACAAACAAAATAAAACAAATATTTAAGAGGGGCTCCCATACAACAAACGGGTTTCAAAACCAACAAGGAGTTTTCTTACAATGTGAGGACGCTTCTGATTGGTCAGGACAAATCGAGTTGGTCATGGAATTCAAAATGGCTGCCCTATCTGTCAAATATACCAGTCTGCCTTCACTTACCAAAAAGTTTCTTATACGTTTTAGATTTTCTTTGTGCCAAAGTTTTTTTTTTTCCATTTTTTTTTTTGAGTGGTGTGGTCGTATGATGGGAGTAAGAATCTAAGCTAAATATTTCACATTTTCTTATCAAATTTAAAAATTGGTTGTTGTAAACCGTTTTAGGGTTCCGTACCCAAATGTGATAGTGGTACGGAACCCTTCGTGCGCGAGTTTTGCACTTGGCCGGGTTTTTTATTGTTAATATCGTTACTGTTCCAAGGTAGGGGTCAACAGGCAAATATTTGCGATGGTTTTACGTAGTTTTTACAGCACCTCGTATTTTATACTAGCATACCTACTTAACTTAAGTACCTAGAGTCATTAGATGTGCTTATATGTATCAGTGATGATTCACAATGTGAAATTCAATTAGTTCTTCAATACAGAAAAAAAAACAGACAGACAGACAGACGGACAAGCTAGTAATTCTTTGAATTCGTTTTAAGTCTTTCGGCCAAATACAGAAACGCAACTCAAAATTTAAGTTCTACTTAAACAACTAAGCACCTCTCAAATTCAAAAATTCCCATACTATTTTTAAATTTAGAAGCTGCTCAATTATTTAAGTACCTACAAATTTTAAGTGGCGTTTCTGAATTCGGCTGTTTGTCTAGTACTCCTGTAGTATTTCCTCGGGTATTAATGTATGTAGATAGGTATTACGTGGTGGTATTAAGTATATGTACCTACCTACCTGTGTAGGATATCGAAAACACCTTCTATTAAACAATTATGTATGTTCTCCTGTAGGTAATCCTATTGTTTTCCCTACGCAAACTATGAAAGCGAAGTTCAGAGAATTTCCTAAGAAACTATGACTAATTGACTAACTAGGGTGGGGTTCTTTGAGATAATCAAATAAATTTTAGGGTGGGTACAGACTACAGCATTTTCTCGAGCATTTCTGAGTAATTTAACGTTATAACGAATGGTACAATACAGGTAAAAGCTCAGTTTCCAAAGCATTTCCATGTAATGTAATGTTCCTGCGAATGCTTGGCGCTGTGTTGTGTTCAGCGTAATGCTCGTGGCTAGTGTACCCGTAACATTTCGTTCACTTTTTATTGAAATGTCACGCCCTTCCAAAAGCTCGATAAAATGTTACGCCAATACGCCCGTATGCTCGTTGGTTTTTACAATCAGTTTGTAACAAAACATCAAGCATTCATGTTCGAAGTTCGGCTCTAGTGGATTTAGAAAAAGTAGATCCACTAGAGACACACTACTACTATGTAAGTAAGTATGACAGTAAGCAAGCGAGTGTGTTTTACCCCTTAATTAAAAAAAAAACGGGGCAAGTGCGACACTCGCGCATAAAGGGTTCCGTACCACTAACACAATTGGATACGGAACCCTAAAATGGTTTACAACAACCAATTTTTAAATTTTATAGGAAAATATGAAATATTTATCTTCGATTCTTACTCCCATCAAGCGACCGAATCACTCAAAAAAAAAACCTTGGCACAAAGAAAATCTGACTTATAAGAAACTCTTTGGTAAGTAAGGCAGACTGGTATATTTGACAGATAGGGCAGCCATTTTGAATTCCATGACCAACTCGATTTGTCCTCCTGTCCCTCCTTTTCCTGTCCTGACTCCTTGTTATTTTTAAAACGTTTGTTGTATGGGAGCCCCTTTTAAATAATTGTTTTATTTTGTTTTTAGTGTAGTTGTTGTAGCGGCAACCGAAATACATCTTCTGTGAAAATTTCAACCTTCTAGCTATTACGGTTCATGAGATACAGCCTGGTGACAGACGGACAGACGGACAGACGGACGGACGGACGGACGGACGGACGGACGGACGGACAGACAGACAGCGAAGTCTCAGTAATAGGGTCCCGTTTTTACCTTAAGGTACGGAACCCTAAAAACTACTAAACCGATTGTGATGAAACTTGGTATGGAGCTAGACACCGGGTTAACAAAGCCACTTTTTATCCCGATATTCCCGCAGGTTAGGGACTAACGCGGGTGCAACCTCGGGGCACATGAAAAAAGTATGATAATAATTATGTAAAATGTATTTTCACCAAAGAAATGTAACTATCGAACGAAACGCCTTGTTCGACCACATTTTTACATTAAAATTAAACAGCTATATTTTTCGCTCTTACTAAACTTAAAATGTTGGTACCTAAGTAGGTACATCTCACTCTTGCTTCAATCTCAATATAATTTACTCTGACTTTTTGTATAGCTTTGAAAAATCAAAACGAGGCCATCGAAAGAATATAGATCCCTGGATTAATAAATTACTTTGTACGGCTTGTGCAACCCTACAGGTAAATTAAAACCCAATAGGCAGTAGGTACAGGTAGGTATTAGAGATTTAAAGGTACTGAGAAAAGTCTAGTCAAAAAAGAAAAGTAGGTACTGTGGTAGGTATTGGGTAGGTACTGGAGGGTTACTGCGGTTCGTTTCGATACGACGATGATTCTACTGTCACATTCTGATAATAGGGTGATAATTTACTCTGACTTTTTGTATAGCTTTGAAAAATCAAAACGAGGTCATCGAAAGAATATAGATCCCTGGATTAATAAATTACTTTGTACGGCTTGTGCAACCCTACAGGTAAATTAAAACCCAATAGGCAGTAGGTACAGGTAGGTATTAGAGATTTAAAGGTACTGAGAAAAGTCTAGTCAAAAAAGAAAAGTAGGTACTGTGGTAGGTATTGGGTAGGTACTGGAGGGTTACTGCGGTTCGTTTCGATACGACGATGATTCTACTGTCACATTCTGATAATAGGGTGACAGTAGAACCATCGTATTATCGTATCGTTGTCGTATCGAAACGAACCGCAGTAACCCTCCTGATTATTATTAAGTACCTATTTATTATACCTATTGTGTATATATGAAAATAACTACGATATTAATATTAGAACTTCGGGTAGGTATAGATCGCGTTCTTGTGCCTTCTCGCGACCACGGCTGGTGTAACTCGTTTGCCGAAACATTGAGGTGCTTAAAATCCAAGTTATCAACAAGGCAATCTAAAATTACTTACCCTAAGTTTCAAAATTAATATGGTCAGAAATCGTGTAAGTTTAAAAAGTTTGTACGATATTTATGGCCATAATTTTATACAAAACTAGCTGCACCCCGCGGTTTCACCCGCGTAAGTCCCGATCCCGCGGGAATTACGGGATAAAAAGTAGCCTTTGTGTTATTCTAGGTGGCCAGCTATCTATATTCCAAGTTTCATCGCAATCGGTTCCATAGTTTTTGCGTGAAAGAGTAACAAACATCCAAACATCCATACAAACTTTCACATTTATAATATTAGTAGGATAGTAGGATAGGCTGTAATATACTACCATCACCGGGTTTCACCCGCATAAGTCCCGACCCCGTGTAAATATCGGAATAAAAAATTGAATAAAATAGTCCATGTTACTCCCACGGGTTCAATGTATCTACATATTAAGTTTCATTAAAATTAGTTTATTCTTTTCAGAGATTACCTCCAACAAATATTCATCCAAACATAGACACATTAACACATAACATCCAAAATAAGCCAATCTATTCCAAATAATAGTTTAGATATAATAACTTGACACTGGCAATAAAGTATACGCACGCAAGCTGCCCGAAGCACCCAAAATTAATAGTTAAACGAAAAAATAACAGCTGAGTTTAATTAAAATAAAAAAAACGTTCGCTCGCTAAAATGGCTCTAGGTAGTCTAATTTCAATAAAGTTTGTTTTACTTTCTCTAGTCATCGTAAAACTAAATGTTAACCTTAACAAATACCTATAGTCAGGGATACGTTCATACATAACACTCAATTATCGATCTGCAACTGATTCAAAATGGTCAAGAATAAATCACATCTCCCCTGGCTCCATCGCGGCAGGATCTTCGGGGTCTTTTTAGGACTTTAGAGTCTTTCTAAGACTTCAGGAACCAGGAATTTGGAAACCTTTCTGGTGACACACGCCAAAGTTATGGCCGATTTTCCGCAATAAATTGCTATTGGCTACTATTGCTTATCGAAAGTGACTATGGCTAAACATTCTGCGAATGAATATTCCCGCTCCAAAATGGGGAAGTTTTATTGTGAGGAAAATAACACCTTTGACCATTTTCCATGACTCGCAGATCGTTGTCACTTATTAAGTATTTTGGCCTCCGTATCCCTGACTACCACAATTGCAGAGTTATCACTATTTTATAGCGTCCTCAAGGATATCACCAAATTAACAAAGAAGTACCGAATATCACGTAACCTTTGGGTACATACTTACTGTAATTATTTGTAGATTGTTTTGTCGTAGATTGGTGTCCGTCAGCTAGGCCGGACCATGCAATAGATTTACACCAAACTATTCACATTATTTAGTACCTATTTGGTACCTTTGTTCTTTATTTTCTTTTATTTGGGACAATAAACCGTGTCACCATAAAAGTAAAATAGTACATATTAAGACTTAAATAACATTGAAACTAACAACATTATTCACCCATTACTTTATGATATTGAGGTACATACACCTTGCATCTCCATTATAAATAGTAAATATACTTCTTTATAAATTTAGTACCTACGTGGTTTCGAAAATATTAACGATACAAAGTTCCCGGCCATTTTGTCGTCAGGTTGGCCGGACCAACTCTGATTTCACGTCGTCCACCCTACAAGGGTGGACGACGTGAAATCAGAGTGTACCACGTTATATGTGCCAAGATTTAGTAGGTACCTATTTGGTGACCTACGCATATAATTTTTTCACAGTCCTTGGAAGCTCTAATAAAAAGTTATAACAAAAAATCCATGTAGCACCTACTAAAAATGTATGCGTGCCTGCAATGTCCATGATTTCAAACGACATAGGAAGATAATCAGAAACTGTTTGGTTCAAACATATAAACCGAGTTTCAAACCGATTTGCAATAAGTAGGTGCATTTTATTGCACATCAAATGTCGGTAATGCACCGATGTTCACATAAAATCTACCGTACGTTGAATATAAAGACATAAAGCGATGTAATGTAGTTGTAAACTTCAGTACAAAGCAGTTTGAAATCTGAAATGGGGCTAGGGGGCGCTGTGTATAAAATCTGCAAAAAACAACACCAAATCCTAAACAAAGGGAGGATAAAATATTGCTATTTGCTACAATTACAGGTTTAGCAAACATATTTTCACAAAACCATCAAAATAATTTTACATGAATTCAATCATCAAACTATAAAACAAACAAAACTTCTATGACTGAGTGAAACTCAATCAATTTACGAGACTTTGCTTTTAGCGTTCCAAGAAAACAATATTGATTTAAAATTCTATTTTCCAAAGAAAATGAAAAATGCTTCAAACAAACCTGCTTGACTAATCGTGCGAACTTATTAACGGTAGCTATTAATAAAGGTAGATGATAAATAAACAAAAACTATAAATAGGAAAATAGTTTTAAATAATATTATTTATTTAAAAAAGGCCTACTTACTTATATATTAAATTATTTCACTGTCCAGAATGGTTTACTATGATGACGTGGACCATCACTTATAGATTAAGTTTGAATCTATCTGAAGTCATTGATTGTCACAATTTACAAGAAAGGGTTGCCTTAATTCCCTTTTTATTTAGAAGTGACACAGACGGATGGATAAAAACTGACTCGGAATTTTTATTTTGATGTATTTACAACACCCATTGACAAAAAAAAAACAAGAAAACATACGGTACCTAATATTATTTCCTTACGTGCGGTTTTGTGTCTTGGATACTGATTCAGGAATTTTCAACCGCGTAGTTAAATGAAAACCTTAAAGAGTAAAAGGGGAAAGTAGTTTTGGAAAACTTTAAAACTTTCAAAACCCATACGTCGCGCCCATGCGACTTTACGTCGCGTCGCGTGATTCATAAGACTTTTAACAGCTGTCTGTGCAAAGCTTAGGGATACGAATCAACGCTCGAGCTTAAAGTCGTGCTAAAAATACTTCAGTGTGCGATGCGCAAGCGACGGTCCACGGTACCATGCTTCCAGAAAACGTTACGACACTCTTTACGTCTTTAAAAGTCTATTAAACTGTGTTTACGTAAACAGTGTTTTATGCCAGTGACGCTTAAAGAGCGACGAAAGCGGGCTGCGACTTAAAAAAAAAGTGATAGTTGCGAAAAGTTTAATTGTTTTTTCTGTGTGCTTTTTTTTTGTAAAATTAAATCGAGTCGATAAATTATTAATCAATAACCTATCAAAAGTGAATAGTGATGTGTTTTGTGAACATTCCAGTGATATTATTAGTATTCCGTAATAAATTAATCAACCAAATCGAAATTGAAGGACAAGGGATCTAACAGTCAGCAAATTTAAGGTTTATTCACAAAGTGCAGTAAAATTGTATTTACTTATTTATCTATCTAAAACCATATTATTGTTAACCTTTTGTTTTAAGAAATAAAATATAAATATTTATTATTATTGACTACATCGCCATTTTTAAATTCTTCAATAGTTACTTTGGTACTCAAAACATGGAAGGAATCTATTCTGTGATATTAAAAATATAGTGATGGGTTAAACAATTAAACAAAATGACGCGCCGAAGAAAGGGCAGCAAAGTGCGAGTGCGGTTCAACGTCACAAATGTGGTTGGTATTAAAAATATGATTCCGATTTTGATGAAATTCGCTTGCCTTGCTCGCGGGCCTTTAGGGGAATATCCTAATAACACCCTATAATATTGTACCGATCGATAGTGTTGCTGATAAAGATCATATCCTGGAAACATTTTGTAGTTAAACGAGCGTTTATCCACTATCTCACCTGATGGTAAGTGGATATATGATCTAAGTCGTAGCACGCTCATCTAAAAGAAAGACAGCAGTGGAACAAGATCCGATTTAGTGGCTACATAACCAATATTTCTAGATCATACAAAATATTATTCCGCACATCGAATCCGCAACCTTCAACATCGCAGGCTAGTGTTCGTCTACCGCGTCACAGCGGTCGTCAATTTTGCCCCAAGTTAAGATACTTTATAGGTTTCCACAATAGGAAGGTAGAAATGCCTTAAATCATGCCACCTATACTACCTATACGTAAACGGACGCATATTTTATGTAGGTAAGTACAGGATGTATACTTTTTTTTGATGGGAGGATTTTGGCAATATGCATACGACATGGGCAAGTAACTTTGTAAAGTTACTAGTAATGTTACTCGGCAGGCTGGCTCGGCATTATTGTTTGAGTAGGCTATATACATAGCTGGGCACCGTTAATCAAATAGTTAACTTCGTTAATCGTTAATCCGCTACAAAAAAAAATTAGCTTCGTTAAACGTTAAAGCGTTACAGTTCGGAAGAATTAACGAAAGTTAACGTTAATCGTTAATCCGTTAATATGTGTAAAAAGTAATGGAATGATCAAACGAAACAAATTTCTTCGCAGTTTTCTCACTTGCACGCGCCGGCAAAATATATCTAGTTTAGTTTTTGTTTCACTCACTGCCACGCGCCCGCCGCCCGGCACTTGTCGTTTCATACTTGTCTAAACCTGTTTTTCGCGCCGCGACGCTGTGCCGCTGCGCTGTGTGTGTGATTAACGGACTTCTGCATATTAACGGAAGTTAACGCGTCCGTTAACATTTTTAAAAATTAACTTCGTTATAAATTTCTTTTATTTTTTTGTATGTAGCTCAAGGCTATTTTATTTAGAAAATTTATTTTAAAGGAAAAATAGCATTCAAAAATTTTCACTTGCGGCGAGGCTTGAACTCGCGTCTTTGGGTCGGTACCCCAACGTCGCGCACGCGCGCGCACGCACGCGGCACGAGACGTGAACTTGCGTAGTCTAGTTGGAACAGACGTTGGGGTACCGACCCAAAGACGCGAGTTCAAGCCTCGCCGCAAGTGAAAATTTTTGAATGCTATTTATCCTTTAAAATATATTTTTTTTAACTTCGTTAATTAATGATTAACGGATTAACGAGTTAATGACCAGCTATGGCTATATAAGATGCCGCATCGACCAATTATGGTCTATTTTGGCAGCCCTTTATAAGTTCATTACTAATTAATTCCCCTTGAGTCCAGAAACTTCCAAATTCTTTGGGTTGTAATGGTGTGTACCTTATTCATTAGTTAGGTAGTAAGACGCCACGGCAACCTCCGAATTGGCGAATGTCCCATGCCGTTGGACCCTGGTGAGTCCTAGGACACGTCGGTTTCTTCACCGCAAGAGCGATGTTATTAGAGTCAGTATGGAGGTGATTGATCATGATCACGAATGAAGATTAGAAAGTAGTATGAGCCCTAGCCATTTTTATATAGTTCCTCCAAATTTTTATTTTTATTGAGGTTAGGTAACTTCTACAAAACATCCTGTACCTACCTAAATACAGTACATTGATGGCTAAGTAAGTAGTATTGTTTGTATATCATTTATTTTATCTGTTTGTTTACTGTCGACCTCAGTCCGCCACTTTATTTCAGTTAGAACCCACCCTTGAGAGGGAAGCGGTCAGTTACTACCATTTGTAAAAATCTAACGTTCAAATGTAGACTTTTATAATAAAACTACAATAAATGCAGATGGTAAGTTTTTCTTATTTACCTCTAGATGGTGCTTAAAGAGCAAATTGTTAATGGTTTCAGCCGTTTTGCACCATTATTTGATATCATAATAAAATATCATAAATATTTAAAGGGTATACCTTTTATTTTTAACATGGGGGATATGGTAAAGACCATCAGGCACATACTATAGGCAATGCCAGCAAGTTTACCTGTTGTCTTAGATGAACGATAAACGCAACAACGCGACGCGGCGCAATGACACGACAAGAAAATATCAGATACCTAGTGGTTGTACGTGATTATGGCCTGTGAATAAAAATAAAGGCCCTTATGTCCCTGTGAATAAAGAATATCTCCCAATCTGTAAATCTGAAGACAAGTAGGTAGGTATAACCGCGTCTCGTCGTTTGCCTGATGGTAAAAGAGCTTAGGTTAGTTAGGAAAGAATATTTTGCCAGACTTGAAGCAGAGATCCTTCGCTTGCTCGGTCAATAAAGTTCATTATTAGGCATAGTCATGTGACTATACCGAATCATAAACGTAACTGACATCATATGTTCACCATATTTTATTCATTTAGAATGTGTATAGAAATACATGATTATTTTGAATCGTCTTAAAAAATAAACGAAGTGTGGTTTCGGAACGCGCCCTCCGATGAGAAGAAACCACTAGAAACTCATAAGGGTACTCTGTTAACCAGATTTTTTTATCCCCAGACGGCAATGAACCGAGGGTCGAGGGAGGAGCTCCTGGGCAGCTCGCAGGAGGCCCTGCGGAACAGCCAGCATGACATCCGGCACGTGTTCGAGCGAGCCCTCACCCAGGTGGAGAAGACCTTCCTCTTGCATGCTGATAGAGGAGACTTCGTTACTGTCAAGAGGTAAGAGTTGGGCCAGTACAGCTGCAAAAGAAGTCAGTTTATATGCCAGTACCGTCTGCCTATCTTTAAGATGATTAAATCTTAGGAAACATCGTCGTTAATTATGCCATCTGTTAAATAAAACAGTGATCAAGGTTGAAGTAACTTTACGGTGCCTATAAGGGTATTACCCTGCCGGACCAGTACGCACCAGTAGACGACAGTTAAGTTTGTTTTTAAAGTTTTTAGGAAAAGTCTCGTAGATAAACCTGCTGTCCGTACTTTTTTTTATATTGAAACTGATGTACTTACACTGGATGAGTGCGCACTATACAGATGATTAGTGATGATATCATTGGGTGTGTATGGGGTCCACTAAGATCGTTGGGCCCAAGCCAACCTCAACTCCTAGATTGGTGCACCTGCTGAAGAACGGACGAGACTCTGGCGTAGACTTTCCCTTGGGGTTGGGAGGTCAGACGGTAGTCGCTCCCATATAGGGTTGCCAGATGTCCGGCTTTAGCCGGACATGTCCGGCTTTTTACAGTCGTGTCCGGCCAAATATATACACATGTCCGGCCTGTCCGGCTTTTGTTAGGCTTTTAGTCAACCCCATCGGAGTCACGCGGCCACGCATAAAGCTTCGTAAGAACTGATCGAAAAATAAATTACAGACAGACACTGCTGCGTAAATTATGTTTTTAGTTTGCAATTTTAAATACAGCTGCCAGAAGTTTAACAATAATATGTATTCCAAGGAATACCAAATTCTGGACAAAATTGGTTCAAATGCCAAATATTATTTATTTTTAGTAATAAGTAAATAAGTAATAGATTATCTCAGTATGTTAGGTATATCAATGCAGATCTCAGTGATTGCGTAGTTTTAAAATACCTATTGAAAATGTTGTAAGCTTGTTAACTAGAACTAGGTACTGTAGGTACTTAATTCTAAATGAACTGAGTACCTACAGTATCTAGTTCTTACAATTTCCCGTTTGCAAAATGTCCCTTTACTAGTTTCTTAAAACTTTCCCAAATTAACCCTTTCACAAAATGTTCCTTTCTCAAAATGTCCGTTTGAGATGAAAGATGTGTGTGTATCTGTTAACCTTTTTGTTAGAAACAACTAAAACTTTTTTGAAACGGTAGTCTGCATTGGATAGCTCACATTCCTGGAGGGTTACTGCGGTTCGTTTCGATACGACATCGATACTGTCATACGATGATTCTACTGTCACATTCTGATAGTAGGGTGACAGTAGAACCATCGTTATGACAGTATCGTTGTCGTATCGAAACGAACCGAAGTAACCCTCCAGGTATGTTGTTAGCTAAGTTTTAACGTTTCAGGCCGCTAGAGGACGGTAAAACTTGCTTTAATAAACTTCTTGAAACAGTAGATATTTTGCTTTGTATAAACTCAGTCCAGAGATTAGGCCTCAAAGCAGACATTTTTAATATGGCAACATAAAATTGAAATTTCAAATAATGGTCTGTAGTTGATCCGAGTGTTTTTATGTTATACCCAATTTTAATAATGTGGCCGGTTTTTGGCAATCATCAAAATTTACTATTAATTTGGACTACCTACATGTCATTTTCATTCGAAGGGACAATTTGAGAAAGGGACATTTTGCAAAAGGGACTATTTGAGAAAGGCCATTTTGCGAACGGGATATTGTGCGCTTAAATGGTACATAACCATTTTTTTAAAAGCAAATAGGCCGTAACTAGGGCATGAATCCCGGGATCCCGGGATATCGTAATCCCGGGATCTCGGACGCAAAAGTTCGATATTTTAATCCCGGGATTGAGTAATCCGATATCGAGATTTGAGCAATTTACTATTTGGGTATAAATTAAGGTTTTTAGCTATATTTTTCCTCATCAAATTAAACCCAAATTAGTCTACCCCTGAGGAAGAGATCTGTAAAGATTTAGAAGCGTAGGGAATTGGTAAAATGTTTAAAACAATAAAAGTAACGTGATTCATTGCAATTTTTAAGACAATTATTTTTTATACAAGCTCGCATGCATTTTTTTTCTGCTAACATAATTTTAGTGGTGCGCCTAGAATTTGGTGCGAAAGTTTAGACACTTTCGGGTTTAGGGTATTTGTCCGCCATATTTCCAAAATGATGGAGTGGACGGCCCTCGGGGTAACTTATTTACGTAATGAAACCACTAGAGTCTTAAATATATTAAATATTTTAAATTTAACACATTTTTATTGTATTAAATTCGCCTTTTTAACGATATCTAAAATCTCAGTATCAATCCCGGGATCCCGGGATTGAGCTCTTAATATCGATATCGTCCCGAGATTGAAAACCTTCCGATATTGCATGCCCTAGCCGTAACGTGGCACGCATTCAGTGCAGCATATTTCCCACAAACAGATGAAAAAACTTGAGAGCTGATGTCCCTCGTTTTTTCCCCCTTGAGAGGAAAAAACAAGGGACATCCGGATGGAACGAAATTCTAAAAAACAAAGTTCAAAAAGAGTCGTTACAACTCTTGGTCTTAATTTTTTCCGTCTTTCGCAACGCGCGATAAGGAACTTCGTTCCAAAAACCAATGTGTCAGGCTTTTAGGGCAAAATGTCCGGCTAAATATGAATCTATGTCCGGCTTTTTAATTTTTGGGCCTGGCAACCCTACTCCCATAAAAGTCGAAATTTAGACAAATCTTTATGAAAAGTCGCTCGTGCGAAGTGGAGACGTAAAAGTAAGAAAGCGGACCCCGGGCTCTCACGAGGGATGCAACCGGAAACATCGCTCGGATGATGATGAATATGAAATACAAATGATATTATCGCCCCATTACCCATATTTCGAATTCAAAATAAAACTACCAGACCAGAACAATAGCACGAAGTATGAATGTGATAAAACACACAAATATATCGGATTTAGGTTAATAAATAGGATTATTACATACCCAATAGAACTCTTGTAGTGATTCCCTCTCACTAATTGATGGCAGGACGAATAAGTAGGTAAAGTAACTTAAATTATCTACTTATTAGGTACCTTCTCTGTAAGTAGGTAATTCTTACATTGGTTATGTAAGCACAAGTTGATCCATATATGTCTGCTTGTAGGTTTTATTTCTTACTAGCAGGTTCCGGTAGTTTTACTCGCGTAAGTCCTGATCCTGTGGGAATATCAGAATTAAAAGTATTCTATGAATAATGTAGCTTTCTATTGGTGAAAGAATTTTTAGAATCGGTCCAGTAGTTTCGGAGATTACCCCCAATATACATACATACATATACAAACCAACGTTACCTCTTTATTCTTCTTCTTCTAATAATATATAACATTTCCATGTCACAATGTTAGTTACCGTACTCCTCCGAAACGGCGCGACCGATTTTTACCAAATTTTATATGCGTATTCAGAATGTCTGAGAATCGGCTACTTTCTATAATTTATAAGGCAAAACAACGTTTGCCGGGTCAGCTCGTATTAGTATAGATCTATACTTATATTATAAAGAGATCACGTTCGCGTTGGTAACATGTATGTATGTATGTTGGAGGTAATCTCCGAAACCAATGGGCCGATTTTGATCAAATTTAATATGAAGACACATTGCGCATCTACACATGGAACGAAATAGATTACGTAGGTAGGTATGGACCCAAATTAGCGTATCGAAATTGCGACATGAACAAGCGACATCCAACGACATCGATGACTCACGCAAGACTCACGCCGTGTAATTTGCAGATTTATTTAATCCATCCTTTACAGCTTAGGTACCTACCTATATTTGCGGCATCCTCATCCCGATTGATTTTACATGCAGCTAAAAATCCAAAAATTTCTAATAATAAACCATGAAATCCGGTTTGTCCTTTAAATTCATTTAAGATCGAGCGATCGGTGCCAAGAGCAACAAACTGAAGCAGTCGACGATAGATGTACTTACTAAGTAGGTTACCGCAATATTATCATGGTTATTATTTGGTTAAACAAGCGTCCGGTATATGCGATGCGAAAATTATCTCTTAGTTCCGCTTTGTTACTATGGAGCTATATGCTTTGAGATAGAAAACATCTATCAAAAAGTTCCGCTATAGTATATTTACCCTTTCGATCTACTTCTGTTTTTACGTTGATCTACTTTTAATTTTGTTTCAATCGTCGTTTGTTTCTTCTTCGATCCCTTTCGATCTTCTTCTGTTTCTACGTTGATCTACTTTTAATTTTGTTTCAATCGTCGTTTGTTTCTTCTTCGATCCCTTTCGATCTTCTTCTGTTTCTACGTTGATCTACTTATGTTTCTCCTTTGATCTAATTAGTTTTCTTTAATGTTTCAATCCTCTTTTGTTTCTTCATGGATCTTCTATTGTTTCTATTTCGATTGTCTTTTGTTTCTTCTATAATCTGCTTTCGTTTCTATTTCGATCGTCTTTTATTTCTTCTTCGGTCCCTTTCGATCTTCTTCTGTTTCTACGTCGATCTACTTTTGTTTCTCCTTCGATCTACTTACGTTTATGTTTCAATCCTCGTTTGTTTCTTCATTGATCTTCTTTTGTTTCTATTTCGATTGTCTTTTGTTTCTTCTTTTAGAGACCAGTAACATTGTTAAGGAAACTGTAGGTATCAACCTAAATTGCAAATGCGGCTTCTTCTTCTTTTCGCGTAGTGGTGTGGCTCACCTAGTGTCAGAGTTTTCAGATCGCCCTAAGGCCTTTAACTTGACCTAACGACACGGCTATCCAAGATAACAACTGGGACCAACTGCTTAACGTTCCGAAGCACGGAGGAGCTCGAGAAAATGATTCTTTGCCCCACAAATTATCGGTCACCCATCCAAGTAATGACCGCGCCGAGCGTTGCTTTCGAGATCGACAGGTACAGCTAGGCCAATGAGCTCCTCAAACCGTTACCGTTTAGCTTACCGTTAAAAAATGTAGTTATATACATCTTGAAAGTCGATAAGGCTCTCGATTCAGTATTTTCATTTATGTAAATGCAAGGATACCTCGCACTGTAGTAATCAAATCGAAAATCGTTCAAGAATCTCGAATAGAACGCGTATGATAGGCAATTGAATCGCCTACTCGAATGAGACGTAGAGTCTATTGTATGCACGCAGATTTGTCATTCGATTATAGAGATGAGATGGCAATACAAGAGAGGGTACTTTAAAGGTAGAAACATACTTAACCCACACGCACTATCACTTGCCGATCAGGATCTTAACGTTTGGCGTTACGCGCGTGAAGACGTTGCGCGTGATAGTATGTTTCTAACTCAAAGGATTTCATACAAATTCACGAGTTCAAATATCGTCCTCGTTGCGCGTGTGGACTGAGTATGTTTCTACCTTAATTCTACGAACAAACGAACGAAAGAAAGAAAATCTGTCATCTGCTGTCCTTAAAAACCGTCGGAAAATATAATTTTCGGCCGGATGGATGCTCGATTTTCTTCTGGAATTATCGTTTCGTTTTATCGTTTATAGAATTAAATTAGAGGCTCAGATTTATGTCAAAACTAGCAGCGCCCCGCGGTATCGAAAACATCCAGAAACTCATATTTATTTTTAAGAATAAATACTTGCACCAGGCGGGAATCGATCCCGCAACCTTCTGCATTGAATTGACAGTTATAGTTCGCTAGTGAATCCTCGATTTCAGGAAGCAAAGACTCAATGAACACTCACTTATAAATTTTGGCGTTGGTTATATATAAGATATAACCAACGCCCAAATTTTCAACACATTTTCTTCACATTTTTCACATTATTGCGGAAAACCGGTATCATGGATGTAGGTCAAAAAACTGCAAGATTAAAGTGGGAGTGGGCGGGTCATGTCTGTAGGATGCCTGAAGACAAATGGACAAAAACATCCACTTTCTGGACAAATGTGAATGTTGAAAAAAACAGTTTTGGTCCCTGCCCCCTGCGATACAAGTTTCACTTGGTGCAGGCAGGGGCCGTTGTTAAACTTATAGGTAGTTACTTAAGTACGCAATTTACTGAGTAGTAGGTACCTTGTAGACGTAGTTCATATAAGTTTTATTGTATTTTTGTGGTAGGTAAATAAACTTTTTCTATTTATTTTTATATAACGAAAGCATTAAACAATTGAATTTAAAATAAACAACTTGTTGTTAATAGTTGAATATCTAAAAATTATTATCTTTCCAGATTGATAGAAAGCTACGTAACAAAGCCGGAAGTCCTAGACATTAACTGTGTGGACCCCCTCAACAGATCAGCTCTCATCGCCGCCATTGAAAATGAAAACATTGAGCTTATCAAGCTGTTGCTCACTTCTGGAATCAAAGTTAAGGTAAGACATAAACAGAAATACGTACCTAATCATCATCATCATCATCCGAGCGATGTTCCCGGTTGCATCCCTCTTTAGAGCCCAACCCCGGGCTTTCCTACTTTTACGTCTCCACTTCGCACGATCTTCGACATCCCGCGAAGTGAGGCCATTTGCACGCATATCCAATCTTACGACGTCAAGCCAACACTTCTTGTGTCTTCCCAATCTGCTGCGGCCGGGCGGAGGCGCCATAGCAAGACATTTGTTCCCCACGTAACTAGCTGGTTTTCGTAAAACGTAACCGTATGCAGATAAATTGCAAGAATGCCGCTTACGGTGGAGCGGCATTCTTGCAATTTATCTGCAATGTCTCGAACATGAAGGCTGCCCCCGATGTGGGAGTTACTGACGCGGTCTTTTCGCGTCACTCCACACATCCAGCAACAGAAATACGTAATATTATGTTATTTTATTATGTAGTCTGTGGTACACCTACAGGCGAAGGAACAACAACCCTTAGTCGCCTTTACTATAGAACTTCCGAAACAGGTACTTATATAAACTTGTATTTGGTACCTAATTCTATTCGTTTCAGGAAAAATCTTACTGTTGTAGAATGGAATACGTTACTTTTTCCCCCAAGGGAAATCGAATTCGCCAGCTGATCATTATATTCGACATAAATGCCAATAAAAAACAAACTGTCCACATACACTTCATTTATATTAAAAAAAAACACCTTATAGCATTTACTTGAATACAAAATAAATTTACTTAATCTTTAATTTTGATAATAATTTTACACCTTCTATGGCTTTTGAGGTCATTCAAGAAGTTGTTTATTTTATTTTTCTAGGCTTAAGGATGCTAGACTTGCAATATTAGGACTGGAGGGTTAATTTTTACACGACTGCCAATGGTGGCTTATGTTTTTCGTGCATATGTACCTATGTATGTGGGTGCATGTATGTATATGTATCCAATTTTCGTTTCTCATACATGTTTTTTACATTCTGTAGCCTGAACGGTTCGATGGATTTTAGCATATTATGCCATATTAGCCTTATATCGTAATGACAACGCGAGTGGTTTTAAGCAATATGTATTAAAATAAAATAAAAAATCAAAATGGCGAAATTTAGACGGGATAATGGAAAATCCAAAAAAAGTGTTTTATCGAACTACCTATATATCTAGTGGGGTATCAAATTAGGTGGGGTATCATAGTGTCTTCAAACAAATCTATTCTTCTAACACTGAATCATTCTCACTTGTACAAATAACCGCTTTTTAATACGGTTTATCACAAAGATATTTAATATAATTGTGTACAATTAAGATAGATAGAACACCCGAATATTAGAATAGGTAGTATTATTTTTATAATAAATAACATAATGTCACCCACATAAGTCCTGTAAAAATGTCTTGCAAGAGACAAATGAATCTTTTTATTTCTCAGTTTTCCATGTTTCCATACTTAGTTTCATGAAATCCGTAGGTATGTTACTTCTGGATATTGTCTATAACAATTCTTCTTACCTACTAAATTCTTAATTTTATTTTCCATGTTATAACAGACCGTTGTAACATGACCCGGGAAATAAAATTATGAGTTCCAATCGTGTTAGTTTAAAAAGTTTACCAAATTCTTTTCCCCCTTTCGTGTGGTGTGGCTCTCCTAGTCGTAGTGTTAGAGTTTTCAGGCTTCTTACTCGAACCAACTACTGCTATCAGAGATAACGGTCATAACCGTGCCTTTCGAAGAACGTAGGAGCTCGAGAAAATGATTTTTCCACACGCATTACCTATCGGTCAATCTTCCAAAAAAACGGGGCAAGTGCGACACTCGCGCACAAAGGGTTCCGTACCACTATCACAATTGGATACGGAACCCTAAAATGGTTTACAACAACCAATTTTTAAATTTTATAGGAAAATATGAAATATTTATCTTCGATTCTACTCCCATAAAACGACCGAATCACTCAATAAAAAAAAAAAAAACCTTGGCACAAAGAAAATCTGAAACTTATAAGAAACTCTTTGGTAAGTAAGGTAGACTGGTATATTTGACAGATAGGGCAGCCATTTTGAATTCCATGACCAACTCGATTTGTCCTGACCAATCAGAAGCGACCTCACATTGAACTAAACTCCTTGTTATTTTGAAACACGTTTGTTGTATGGGAGCCCCTTTTAAATAATTGTTTTATTTTGTTTTTAGTATTTGTTGTTGTAGCGGCAACCAAAATACATCTTCTGTGAAAATTTCAACCTTCTAGCTATTACGGTTCATGAGATACAGCCTGGTGACAGACGGACAGACGGACGGACGGACGGACGGACGGACAGACAGACAGACAGACAGACAGACAGACAGACAGACAGACAGACAGACAGACAGACAGACAGACAGCGAAGTCTCAGTAATAGGGTCCCGTTTTTACCTTAAGGTACGGAACCCTAAAAATGACCGCGCCAGGCGCCAGTTTAGCTATTAAAATTACACTTGATAAAACTTAAAAAAAAATTTAAAAATTGTCTATTCATCTAATATTTTAAATGATTGATGTTATCTCTAATCGAATCATATTAAATCTCTTCAGTTTATGAGTTTCACAGAGAGTTTTACGGTTCAAAAATGTGTTATTGCATCTATATCACTCAAACGTCATGGAAATGGAACGTTTGTGGGATCTTTATAGTACCTACCTATTCTGAGACAAGCAGTTTAACATGGTGGACATACTATATCCATATCTACATCTACACTAATATTATAAAGAGGAAAGATTTGTATTTTTGTGTGTATTTGTGTATGTGTGCTTGTATATGTGTGTGTGTATGTTTGTAATAAATAAACTCAAAAACTACTGAACAGATTTCAAAAATTATTTCACTATTAGAGGCCTACATTCACCCTGAGTAACATAGGCTACTTTTGATCCCGATATTTCCACGGGATCGGGACTTACGCGGGTAAAACCGGGGGACGCAGCTAGTATTACACATGCACAACTTTGCTTTTTTTACATGAGATAGGTTTGCATTTGATCTCATCTCGCTTGATGGGAAGCGATGATGAGTCGACGAGACGGTGTAACATGCTTGCCTATACCCATTTCAGAAACTTAGATCAAAAATGTAAACAAAGAATTGTCACTTTCAAATAAATGTATGAGAATTTTGTTTACATTTCTATCTTAATATTCAATTTTTCATTTTTAAATGCTTAAGCCTGCACTGGGATTTCAACTTTCCACTGGGCTGGGAAAAATATTTCCGCAAAAAAAACCCGCCCTACGAATCCCGCCCTGCGTCTATCGTGAGTTGTGTTTTTGCGGAAGTATTTTTTTCATTAAAAATACTTTTTTTTTATCTCAGTTTCTGAAATAGGGTATAGAATATAGTACCTACTTAGATTACCTAGACGGTGGACGTATTCTAAACAATGACGTTCGAATTTAGATTACATACTCTGTTTTTTAAGAGTTAAACTTTGGAACTGGTGAAGCTCGTCCGTCAGAGACGAGTTTGAAATGGATCAGGCGACCTTCTCATTCTAGTCTCAAATAGGGACCAGTCCAAGTCTATGCTTGTCTTATAGAAGAAATCTATTCACTCTAGACTCTAGAATATGTACCGGGCAGTGAGTTTCACTTGATAATTCTCTTCACTATTCTGTTCACAGGACGCTCTTCTGCACGCAATAAAAGAAGAATACGTGGAGGCAGTAGAACTGCTACTGCAATGGGAAGAGGAACATCACGTGCGGGGAGAACCTTATGTAAGCAAACAAACATTATCTAAAGGTTGCCTAGAAGAGATCGCTTTAGGCGATGTGGCCGCCCATTGTGCCACTGAGATATAAGTTGTTTATATTTTTTAATTGTATTTTTTTTAAATATATATAGGTATTGGTGTTACAATAAAGAATTAATCAATCAATCATTATTGGGTACATAAGAGTGTTAGGTATTAAAATTTATATAATCATCATAGACCAAGCGATGTTCCCGGTTGCATCCTACTCGAAAGTCCGGGTCCGCTTTCTTACTTTTACGTCTCCACTTCGCACGATCTTCGACATCCCGCCTAGTCAGGCCATTTGCACGCTATATCCGATCTTACGAAGTCAAGCCAGCATTTCTCGGTATTAACATTTATGTGGTGGGTTTATTAGAGAATTAACCCATCAATAAAATATTTACAAACAGAGATTTACCAATCTTCTAACTCGCTTATATTTACTCGCTTAACAGGCCCCTGTTTCATAAAGCCGACAATCCGACTTTTATGTCAAGAACTGACTTATTTGTCAAATTGTCACGCTTAAGCTGTTTCATAAACGTGACAATTTTGTTTAAAAGCGATAGGTGAAACCTTGACATATTTTTAATTGTAGAACGCGTTTCATAAACGCGACATATGTCAAGAAAACGCGACAATTATGTCGCCGAAAATATGTCGGGTTCCGAGACAGAAGGGACAAAATGTCGCCTGTCGCAAATGTCGGACAATATTACAAATATGTCAATACGTCACGACAATTTTATGTTTCATAAAGCAGAATTGTCAAGTTTTTCCCGAAAAATTGTCACCTGTCACCTGTCGCACAAAAAGTTTTATGAAACAGAAAAATGTCAAATTGTCGCGACAATTTGACTTATTTGTAAATTTTCCACCATGACAATTTTGTTGCCTGTCGGCTTTATGAAACAGAAAAATTGTCAAATTGTCGGTTCTCGACATATGTCGCGCCTGTCGGATTGTCAGCTTTATGAAACAGGGGCCAGGTATTTCTATTATGCTATACGCGCACTGATAAGTCGTGGCGGAGGAGCGTCGCCGTAGCATTGCGAATTCCTTTGGCATAGGTTAATACAGACTAAGTGATAGCCACAAAGGAATTTACGCCTCCGTTCGCGACTTTTCAGTGCGCAAATACCTGATAAGGCTTAAGTTTCCTTTTAGTTTCGCATGATTGAATGAAAGAAATTTCAAAACTAGTTCAAACGTTGGGAAAAGACTTTTAAAAAACTAACGAAAGCTTATTGAAGATTTTCGAGCGGTTTTTCGCCACGATAAATCCTACTAATATTGTAAAGGTCTTTTCTTTACAAAATTTGTGTCTTCGCCTTCGCGCAAAAACTTGCTGAACCTATTACAATAAAACTTGATATGCAGATAGCTTGAGATATGAATTGACGCAGGCTACTTATATCCCAATATTCCTGCGCCATCGAGACTTACGCGGGGCGCCGCTAGTTCCCTACATAAAATTATCAAATTAGGTACAAGCTGCTCTACTGACACAGTTTTATTTTAGAATTTTTCAACGATGTCTTTTTACGGCTTCTTAAGAACGTAAGTAGGTATTTTCGCGGATTAATGTAGTCGTGTGGACGAAATCCTGACATTGAGACATTTCTTGTGCTTGGTCGATAAAGTCTACAAACGTAGACAGTTTTCTAAATTAACGGCCGAATACAGAAACGCAACTCAAATTTTGAGGTCTACTTAAACAATTAATTAATCAAATTCAAAAATTCCCATACTAAAGCAGAAGCTCCTCAATTATGTAAGTAAAATTTTAAGTGGTGTTTCTGTATTCGGCTGTAAATAGTTTAAAAAACTGTCTACGGTTGCCTGGCCTGTAAAGGTTGCCTGGAAGATATCGCTTTTAGCGATAAGGCCTCCCATTGTACCTATTTTAAAATTAGCTGTAAGTTTTTGTTTTTGTCATGTGTTTTGTAAATTTTTGGTGCAATAAAGTTTTTATCTATCTATCTACCAAATGCCGCAAAACTTTCAAATGGCAATTACTAGAATTTGAATAGCTTATAGGTCTATAAGCGGTGGTGGTCTAGTGGTAGATAAATACCCCGACTTTCATTCCGAAGGTCGTGGTTTCGAATCCTGGCCGACCGGAAAAAAGAAATGATCTTTTTTTGCCTTTTTTTAAAGAAAAATGTTAGTTCCCTTTTGACATCGCTCCATACCATCTACATAGTCAAATGCTCACCGGAACAGAACCTTCTGAGTCGGAAGCAGACGAAATATAATTTGACGGCCTCTGTGGCGCGTCGGGCGAAACCCCAGCCAGCTGCGATGTAAAAGGTTGCAAGTTCGAATCCCACCGGGGACAAGTAATTATGCTGACCATAATTTTTTGTTTCTGGTTCTTGGTGTGTTCTATATGTATCTTAAGAGGACAGTCTACCTACTCTTTCTCCATACAAACGTAGTCGACTGTTTCCTCCCTGCATAACAATATTAGAAAAAATATGTTTATGCCATCAGTCCTGTATCAGCCATGACCAGATATAAAATTCAATAAAATTAGATATTGAAAAAAATCAAAACGGAGCTGCATGGTCATGGTCATGCCTGATATAGGACTTATGGCATAAACATATTTTTTCCAATATCTTTATCCAGGTAGAAAACAGTCGACTACGTTTGTAAAGTTTGTTTGGAGAAAAGAGTAGGTAGACTGTCCTCTTAAGAAAGTATTTACAAAAAAGTTACAATATACAAGACATATGTTGTCTAGTACCCCTAGTACAAGCCTAGTTCCTTAATTTGATTATAGATGGCGCTGTGTGATTAAGTTTTGGAGGCATGGAATTGGCCCATATCCACTCCCCTCAAATAGCTATTTATTTTATCTATTTGCCTTACAGACACTAATGGACATAATCTTTGTACAAATAACGAAATCAGTCGGTCATTGTTATTGCTAACAGCCCTAATATGGACATATTTTTAAAGGAAAAATACCAAGCTTCTGTAGCTTATAGCTTTTGTTTGAACATTTTGTAAATGTGTTTGTTTTGTTATCTATCTACTTCTGCAAAAACAAAACGCATGATCGACGGAGAGCAGGATAATGGTACCGAAGCAAAGATTCAACGTATGAATCACCGACGCAGGTAGACTAATTGTCAGTGCTCCCGGATTGAGTAAAAATGCGTTGTTGGTTCGAATCCCGCTCTCCGTCGATCATGCGTTGTGTTTTGCAGAGGTATTTCTCCTTTAAAAATATTTCTATGAAAGCCCAGTGCAGGCTTAAGCACTTAAAATAAAAATAGAATGTTGAGTCATAATAGGTATTCGCAGAAATGCTTGGCGTTGTTTTCTTTCCGTTTTCAGTAATCTACCTACCTCCCGAGGTTGTTGTCAGGAAAATTGTCAGGAAAAGGTTCTTATGAAAGAAAAAATACTGAACCGATTTTGATGAATGTTGGTATGAAGATAGAAACCTATTAAGCGGTGAGCGGTGTTGGTCTAGTGGTAGATACCCCGGCTTTCATTCTGAGAGTCGTGGGTTCGAATCCAGACCGCGCACCAATGTCTTTTTCTTTAAGAAAAAGGTATGTGCGCTAATAACATTGCTCTTACGGTGAAGGAAAAACATCGTGAGGCAACCAACATGTCCTAGGACTCACCACGGTCCGAAGACATGGGATATTCAGTGTTTTCTATGTATCATATTATGTATGTATTTACAAAAAAAAAAGTATAATGTGTAGTATATCCGTTGTCTAGTACCCATAGTACAAGCCTAGTGCTTAGTTTGGGGCTAGATTGCGCTGTGTGTAACGTCGTGCAATATTTATATTTATTAAAAGAATTTCGTGTTAGTAGGGTAGAAGTAGTGTAGGGTTGTAGGTTTTTTTATATTTAACGGGCAAGCCAACGTTTATCGGAGCATCTAGTAGATCTATAAGATACGTCTCCGCCATGACTTATCACTGGTCATATAGCCTAAAGACAAGACGTTCGAGACGTCCTTATGCAGTTTTTGTTAAGATAATAAACTCCAGCAAAACATTCTTCCAAGAAGAGTAGGTACCTACTATAGATACATTATTATTATATTTACTTATTTTGTGAATGGGCTTGATTGCATTTATTACCGAGCAAGATGAAAATAGACTCGTCTAAATAACGAAAGCTTTTAACCAAAATTGTGGTTTGATACAATAAGAATGCGTCTGTATAAATATCAACCTCTTTAAGTTGTTATTTTCGTCACAAAACTTTTCTTTATAATGATCACTTACACAAATTTTAATTTGTTTATTATACTTTTAGCATTGTTTCAACGCTAAACGTTTTAATCACATCTTAGTGTATCCAGAAGAAGATACCTGTAAAGGTCTCGAAATGTTGACCATTGAAACAATGCTAAAAGTAATATGATAAACACCACGCGATTAAGGGGACAGTATATTACTTACCTACTCATTTCTCCATACAAACTTTACTTGACAAATGTAGTCGACTGTTTCCTCCCTGGATAAAGATATTAGAAAAAAAAATGTTTATGTCATAAGTCCTATATCAGCCATGACCATGCCTCTACGTTTTGATTATTTTGTTTTTCTAATTTTTCTGAATTTCATTTTTATTCTAATTAGAAAATGAAAAAAAAAAACAAAACGTAGGGGCATGGTCATGGCAGATATAGGTTTTATGACGTAAACATATTTGCTCTAATCTTTTTATCCAAGGAGGAAACAGTCGACTACGTTTGTATGGAGAAAGAGTAGGTAGACTGTCCTCTTAAAACCGAAGGGGACAGTCTACCTACTCATTTCTCAATACAAACTTTACAAACGTAGTCGACTGTTTCCTCCCTGGATAAAGATATAAGAAAAAAATATGTATATGCCATAAGTCCTATATCAGCCATGACCATGCCCCTATAGAGTTTAATTTGTAAAAAATGTAATCCCGCGTTAGAGTTGGGAGTCGGTAGACCCATCAGCAGCGACCTTCACGGCCGACATCACGCCGCTCATTCTGGCCGCTCATCGGAACCACTACGAGATCCTCAAGATCCTGCTGGATAGGGGAGCGACGCTGCCGGTGCCTCACGACGTCAAGTAGGTACAGGTCGTTTGGTTGATTCGCTTCATTTCATTGAAAGTTAGAAAGAAGGTAACTACCTATATTGAGAAAGCACTAGTGGCACTAGTCTAGTCCTCTAAAAATATTATTAAAAAGCTCATTGAAATAATATGTACTGCAAACATTTTATGAAAATTCTACATTTTGATTTACGTTTTACCTTTTTTGTTGGTCAGTAATTACACTTTTTTATTCATACCACACCACACAATACTAAATAAAAGCTAGCAGAACAAACTTCCGTACTATCTTCTATATCTTCTATAATATAAAAATGAATCTTTGAAAGTGTTGCTAAGCGCAAATCTCGAGAACAGCTGAACCGATTTCGCTAATTCCTATTTTGTCGTGTTTGCTATTGTCAGGAGAAGGTTCTTATCTATAATATAAAAATGAATCTTTGAAAGTGTTGCTAAGCGCAAATCTCGAGAACAGCTGAACCGATTTCGCTAATTCCTATTTTGTCGTGTTTGCTATTGTCAGGAGAAGGTTCTTATGAAAGAATAAAAATGCTGAACCGATTTCGATGAATGTTGATATGGAGACATATAACTATTAGAAAGTCGTATTTGTAGGGTTGGGTAGTATTAGTAGTAAGGTAGGATAAAAGTAGGGTAGAGCAGTAGTAGGGTAGGGTAGAAGTAGTGTAAGGTTGTTGGTTTTTTTATATACATACTAGCTGATCCGGCAAACGTTGTTTTGCCTTATAAATTATAGATAGTAGCCGATTCTCAGACCTACTGAATACGTATATAAAATTTGGTAAAAATCGGTCTTGCCGTTTTGAAGGAGTACGTTAACTAACATTGCGACATGGAAATTTTATATATTAGAAAGATAATCATCAAGATAAGAAAGTCAGCTAGTTCAATATAATATTTTCTTTATGCAAATAGCTACAGCAACGAAACAGACAGAAGTCTTTAAGACATCAAAGAATATAAAATCATCTCTTACAGATGCGGCTGTGACGAATGCGTGAAGACATCCCAAGAAGACTCGCTCCGGCACTCCCAAGCCCGCATCAACGCGTACCGAGCGCTCTCCTCTCCATCTCTTATCGCTCTCTCCTCTGCCGACCCTCTACTGACTGCCTTCCAGCTGTCCTGGGAACTTAACAGGCTGAGCAGAATGGAGACGGAGTTCAGAGTGGAGTACAAGGTAATTTAGTAATGCAGTTGTTAGTTGCGGTGACTTTAGTCTATTATAGAAGGCGTTCTACGTACCTAAAACACATAAAAAATATATTAGGTGGATTTTACCTACCAACCATCCTCTCCAGTTACAGAACCATGTCCAGAGGAAAGAATTGGTCAAAATACCTACGTCTGTAGTCAATTAAACCGTGGGAAATGTGGGAAACCGTGGGTTACTCGGTTAGGAGTTGTCCCTGAAAAATATTGATGCAACAGCCTCTATATCAACTTTAGTAAGCAAACGTTATTATTCACTCTCAGGTTCGCGGGCATATTTACCCGCTCGATATCGAATGAAAATATTCTGTAACTCATATGTATTAAGTAGGGTTATAATATAATATATTATATATTTAGATGTAAAATGTATACCTAAGTAGGTAAAGTTATGGATGGTCACCTATGTACAATTTTGTTTTTTTCAGTCAGTCCTCTCCCAGTTGTTACCACCCGTTGTACTTACTGACAGACTGATAGATCAACACACAGCCTAAACCGCTGATAGTCGAGATCTGAAGAGTGAGTTCTTTGCATGATGTACGCTGGTAGAACCGCGGGCCACAGCTGGTATGTCTGTCAAATGCTTTGTCCTGACTGACTGGCCGATCAACGCACAGCATAAACCGCTAAGAGGGCTTTGGAAAGTGTGTTCTGTATAATGTAGGCATTCGATAAAAAAAGTATTTTTCAAAATTCCTCTCACCAAAGATAACTTCCCCCAGGCTTTACGCCAACAATGCCAAGAGTTCGCCACCTCCCTGCTGGACCACACCCGCACCTCCAAGGAGTTGGAGATCATGCTCAACTACAACCCCTTCGACCTGGACTGCTGGGAGCCGGGAGAGCGGCAGACCTTGGGCAGGCTGAAGCTGGCTATTAAGTACAAGCAGAAAATGGTATGAAAACTGCTGACTAGTTAAAGTTATCTAGTTATCTATTATAGAAGAAAAATAGATATATATGTCGGAGTGTGGACTGATAAGCTAACCAAACTCCTTACTAGAAGAATCGGATCGCCAGTGTTATTTGTGACACTGACAGAGTCTACAGCAGCGACGTGTTGTGGTTGTTGGTTGCTAAGCAACGGATATCATTCATCTTGGGACGGTCGTGATGGCTTGTAGAAACTGTCTCGCGTTCCGTATTCTTTCTATGTGAATAAATTGTTACCTACAGTATTATTTGAACGTTGATTATACCCAGTACCTCATCATAGTTGTTTTCATTGAGCCGACATCTACCCAAGTACGCCCATTAGAAGCCCAAGTATGCCCACTAGAAGATATACGATAGCAAATACAGAAGTAAAGCACCCTCCTGACAACATCAGCAACCTCTCTACGGCATATATATAAAGGTGTTTCGATTTCGATCGTCTTTTGTTTCTGACCCGACTGCGCGATGCAAAGAAGGGGTTATGTGTTTATCAGGCTATGTATGTATGTTTGGATGTTCCTGTGTGGCGCTCCAGAGGCCAACCGGATGGACCGATTTTGATGATTCTCAATCGATCCAGTAGTCACGAAGCATAGCGACTATTAGCGACTTTAACAGTCTGAACTTATTAAATATCTAGAATCTAGACCAGCATAAACCTTTCCAATAATGGGACCCGGTTATTTAAGTCGCTATATGTTCCGTGACTACTGGGCTTGTTTTATTTTCTTTTAAGTTTTTTTTGAGTCAGTTTATTTCGTATTTTTTATTTTGATTCCTATCATGTCCTTTTTTCACTTCATTCATGATAAAGGTCCATGATAAAGGTCTAATTTATTTGTTTTCATTTCGATATAAATTGATCTTGAAGCATATAACGCACCTACCTAACTTCTATCAAGTAAATATTAGACTAATCTCCCCCCCAACATAAACTACAGCACTTTATGCGAACACAAGAAACTGTGTTGTATCAATAAAGGTTATCGACAGTTCTAGATTCAGTATCTATTGTTTAGTTATCTACTAAAATACAATGTTGGGATCTGTTTGACAGCCTTTTATCTCTGTATAGACGATTGAAATATGAACATGAGAGCTGTTTGATGATCGGTCTAAGACTAAATGGGCTTAAGATTGTGAAGATTAATACATGTTGTATGTGTGCCAAGTTTTAAGGGGGCTACTCGACGGGTGAATCGAAACGTGTTACAAATAACAAGAGTTAAAAGTAAATCCCCTTTTCCACCCTTCGTTTTTTTGTACCTAATTACTTCATATTATGTGTAGTGAACTAGGCATAAACTTTTTCCTTTTTTAGTTTATAAAATATATGAAATACATGGGTATTAGACAAATAAGTGAAGCACAAGCTTGATGCCTAGTTAAGTTATACAAATGGGTGCCCTTGTTGCTGAAAGTGATTTCTTTAAGGCAACAGTTGGAAACTAATATTTGTTTTAACTGGTTTTAGCTGACGCCTGAAATACGTAGTTATTATAAACATTGATAAATCGAAAATGTTAGGCCTAGTTTTTATGAAATAATTACACCCAATAAAAAATTAAAAACCGACTTCAAAAAAAAAAATTAAAAATTAAAAACCGACTTAAAAAAAACATAAAATAACCTCGCCTACGTACAGTGCCACCGACTTATCTGTTATGTAATCTGAAGTCGGGCAGATTTACTGGGTTGGTTGAGTAGGATTGTAAGTAGTTTGGCTGCCCGACTATTTTTTTATTTCATCCTTTTTAGTATACCTAATTACCTACTTTCAACTACCACTATGATCATTAAAATTGTATCCATAACTTTTACCATTGAGGAGTTCTGTGATGAGAAGGTGGTTTCAGATGTGGAGACTCTGAAACCATATTCTTATTCATCGGTATCTATTCTTTATGGCCTTATTCCACTGGTGAAAATCGAAAACTGAGCACTTTGCTGCACTCTCGAGGTGCAATCCTGTTCATCACTCCGAAGATCCTAATCCGATCTTCACCAATTTTTTATGGGACCAACTGTGATATATCTCCTTTCAAACAAAAAAAGAATTATCCAAATCGGTCCAGGCATCTTCGAGTAATCGGGGAACATACATAAAAAAAAAAACCCGACGAATTGAGAACCTCCTCCTTTTTTTGGAAGTCGGTTAAAAAAACCGGAACAGAATAATGTTAAATGGTGGGGGTGGTTTTCTTTTTGTAGGAATAGTCACCTGTCGAGTCACCCCCCTAAAAAGTGCTCTCTTTAAAAGAAAAATAGTATCCATACAGAGTCATTAATGTGTCAATTCCCACCGAAGACAACTAAGCTAGCTAATTTTTATTTACTCATTTTGTACATAATATAGCGCCCTAACAGCGTAACTAAGTTCCACTATAATAGGATAGTTATATTTTCGGCGTGGGCCATTGATCTGTGGGCGTACTTTTATTTATTATCTTGGAGACTATTTTGCATCGTAAAATTGCAATATTATTTTATCGAATTACGTTTCCGATTTCCATGCCAGAGAATATGCAATTAGAAGTGCCTAATAATACTTGATATTGACATAATAAAGATAAACTTAATGAAGATTACTGAATATAAAAATCAAGGCCAGAAATTATAGTAAACAATAAAGTATTTATTTGATTCTAGTTTGTTGCCCATCCAAATGTACAGCAGTTATTAGGGGCCATCTGGTACGAAGGTCTGCCAGGATTCAAAAGAAAAAACATCGTTGGACAATGTATACAAGTAAGTAACATCGGCCGTTTAGCCCCGGCATAGAATAGAGTTACACCATCTCTTGCCGTGGGTGTCGTAAATGGCGACTAAGGAATCTGAGGGAGATAAGCAAACTTTAAGTTCTCCCCGCGCGATGGCGGATAAACTGCTTGGTCCCTAGGCCAGCCGTAAGGTATGGTCAATGATAACTTACCACTGTGCCGACCCCAAATAATTTGGGGATTTAGCGGACCCCGTGCCCGGCCTCCCGAGAGGCAGATGAGAAAAAGAAGAAGTAACTTACATTCTCATCTTATTCCTTAATTTGGATAACAAGCTTCAAGTCTAAGCAGTCGTTATAATTACTAAAAGGATTTTCTCGGGTATTTAGATCCTGTGCTAAGACTCGACTTGACTTGGCGATGTCTTAATTTTTTTCAGGTAGCAAAATTAGGAGTCATGTTTCCAGTCTATTGCACAATCTACATGCTAGCACCAAACTCTGAGTACGGACGATTTATGAAGAAACCTTTCGTCAAGTTCATATGCCACAGTTCATCCTACATGCTGTTTCTTAGTAAGTTTCTAGTTAAAAATAGTTTTCTACTATTATTGCTGATATCATGAGATGCTCTTGCTTCAAACTTCCCGACTTCAATATGACAATATTATTTTGGATAATTTGTGACCTTCTGTATTTATTTACCACCACGTGCTCGGGGGTTTTTGACATACTATGCTGATTGTTTTCATAGCCCGAAGACAATGACTATGAAAAAAGGTATATTCCCAGTAGTCCCCTTTAGCCCTGTCCCCCGGAGTGACGGCTGGGAATTTTCTTCCCAGTTGTCTCCGGGGTGACAATTCGTGCCAACTGTTCCCTTTGAAAGCTGACTAGAGGGAACAAATGGGAAGTCACCTTACCGGTGACAACTGGGAAACAGACTTCCCATTTGTCCTCAATTGCTACGATTCCTTCCCAGAAAAAAACATGTAATGTAACCATTTATTTAAGATTTTTTATTTGTGTTATTTTGTTATATATGTCGTAGGATAATTTGATAAACCGAATAAATAGATGTCGGCTATGATATTTCTGAAATAAGTTAGGATTTTTGCAAAAAAAAACTCATTGCTTTGGTAACATTGCGAAAATAGTCGTTGGCTGTCATGAACTAAGCGCTATGAACCAGGCGTCACTCGGGGGACAGGGCTAAAGGGGACTACTGGGAATATACCTGAAAAAACCCGACTTACCGCCCATGCGGTTTTTGGCACCATCATACTTCTCCCTTCATTAAACTTATCATTATTTCTATCATTCTTCTCATACCTATGCCGTTAACTGATCCGTCCTTCGGCATAGGACTTTAACCTCTCAATCTCCTGCCACCTATTTTTTTCCAGTGACGAGTTCTTAATATTTTTTAGATTGTTACCAGGTTTACGCACAATGTGGCCAAAGAACTTAAATATTCTCTGCAGTCATTGACATCGTCATCTCACCAGGACTAGTTCACTCGTGATTTGGTGGTCACGAGCCATGGAGTTCTATAATTGGAATCATTTCTGTCCCGTTTTCCTTATTGGCTTCACTGACCTTTGTCATAACATGAACGACCTCGCTTGCTGATATGACTTACGTCACCACGTCGGTGGTGCCACCACGGTCTGATACTTTAGACCATTTTTAAGGGAAATCTCCCCTTTTCCTACCCCCCAGCTCTACTATCCCTGGCATCACAACGTGCAGAGTACGTGGTCTGTGAATGGGTGGACGTGTCCTGGCTGAAAGAGCTGGTGGAGTACTGGAAGGAACGGGAACGAGGATCGTTGCCGAGCGTCATCGAATTTGGGGTTATAGTCTACATAGCAAGTAAATTTTAAATTGTTGGCATGGTTTGTAGTTTTTGCTATGTTTCGTAGTTACTCTTTTGTTTTTAAAATTGATTTTCTAAAATTGGTATTTCATTAGGACTACCATTAGTGGTTTATGTTCTTTATACATGATTCTTTCAGATTTTATTCTTATTTATATCGTTTACTAACAAAATAGGAGTTTTCACTTCTATATTTATTCGTAAATTAATTTTACCATGTTATTTCACGATTGCGGTATTTCGACAAAATAACTAAGTGGTCAGGATGCTTAAATATCAATATCACAAAATTGTATTTTCTTTTTGACATTGAAAAATCTGATCAACGATCAGATTTAAAATAATATTTAAGAACATTAAAGAAATTAGAGAACATTAATATTATTCCTGCTTCTTCAGGTTTAATTTGGGCAGAAATAAGAGCTCTATGGACCGGCGGTGTGATGGACTACATCAGCGACTTGTGGAATATCGTCGACTTCATCACCAACATGTTCTACATCGCCTGGATCTGCCTTAGGATTGCTTCTTGGTACATTGTTCAGGTAGATTTCATTTTCTAAATCATGTGCGTTCAATTATTGTTATATTACCTACCTATTTTATCATCTGCCAGTTTAAAAACTAAAACTATAAGATAAAGTTTTATTATATACATTTTTTTTTACTTTTGTCTAGGGTGTTATTTAAATACCTATTTTCTTAAACTGGTCACTAAATTCTTCAACACCAATTCCTCCTTATTCTTAGTTTTTTTTCTGTTTTCTCCTATTTCTACTTTTTAACTTTTCTTTTTTTCTCAGCGTGACTTCAAAAACGGCATAGATCCCTGGTATGCCCGAGAACGGTGGGACTCCTACGACCCAATGTTACTCTCCGAAGGTGCCTTCGCCGCCGGGATGATATTCTCATTTCTGAAACTGGTGCATGTCTTCTCTATCAATCCTTATCTCGGACCTTTACAAGTGTCTTTGGGAAGAATGATTCTGGACATATTGAAGTTTTTCTTCGTCTATATGCTGGTGTTGTTCGCTTTTGGGTGTGGTAAATACTTGTTTTATCTTTTATGGATCATTTAGATGAGCCTAGTTTCCAAGTCAAACTACTAAGGCACCAGTTAGTACGTCCAAAATGACTCCATCGATGGCTTGATGATTATTCAATGTAGTGAATTATCTCTATAGGTACTCGTAAAATTAATATGATGACATTATTGGATTGTCTTGGTGAATTGGCCTCATGTAAATCTTTAAACACCTTTGATTTTAGGCCTTATTAATAAAAGTGGAGTAAGGTCGAAATAGTGAGAACATGCTTTGTCTTTCTTCGTGAGAACAACTTTCAAAGTTGACAGACAGGAACAAAAAGTGGAAAAATTATTCCGACCTTACTCCACGTTTATTAATAAGGCTAATTATGTTTCTCTATTCTAGGTATTTAGTTTCATATCTTGCATCATTTTCAGGCTTGAATCAACTAATGTGGTACTATGCGGAATTGGAAAAGAATAAATGCTACCACCGTTCGGAAATACCAGATTTTGATAAGGAAGAAAGGGCTTGCACGATATGGAGGCGATACGCTAAGTAAAATATCTGAAATGATTATTGATTTTACTAACACCATAATGAGATTAATCCGTTTTTTTTCGGTTTCTATAACCCTTTTCCATTACGTGGAGTGTGACTCCACGTATTGGAAATCATTTTTCTCCACTCCAATATATTCCTTGCAAAGTTGTCACTTCATTTTCCTCCATATTCTCTCCAACACAGTCCCTATATTAGAATCTCTTCTTTAGTCTATTAATCGTCTAATCTACTATATAAATTGATGCGAAAGGACCTTTCGCATCAATTTACTTCCAAGTTCTCTTCTGGTTTCATGCACATATCCCACTTCTAATGACTTCACTTAACTTCTATTTATTGCTTTTCCATTTAACTTTTAAATTTTATTTCCAGTTTATTCGAAACCTCCCAGTCCCTCTTCTGGGCTTCCTTCGGGCTGGTAGACCTGACCACCTTCGAGCTGACCGGCATCAAGAGCTTCACTCGGTTCTGGGCGCTTCTAACCTTCGGTTCTTACTCCGTTATCAACATCATTGTGTTGCTAAACATGCTCATTGCTATGATGTCGAACTCTTATCAAATTATTTCGGTAAGAATGTTTTCTTGATGCATTTGACGGAGGGAACACCACACTTCGCATAAACTTTTTGTCATAATTTCATAAGGCATAACTCAATTGGCATAATTTCATAAAGCATAATATTCAGTTGTCATAATTTAAAATGGCATAATATTTTTAGCATAATGGTTATATGGCATAATTACATTAAGCATAATAGTCAATTGGCATAATTAAATATGGCATAATATTGTTTAGCATAATGATCTTTTGGCATAATTACATTAGACATAATGGTCAATTGACATAATTTAATATGGCATAATATAGTTTAGCATAATGATCTTTTGGCATAATTACGTTAGGCATAAAAGTCAATTGACATAATTTAAAATGGCATATTTTTTAACATAATGGACTAATGGCAAAACTACATTTAATTGAAGTTCATGGCCTTATCATGATACAATTTTCTTACTTATACCTAAATGTTGGTATACCTAAGAGGAAAATAATAGGTGTAGGTTAGGTTAGGTTAGATATTGCGATTAAGCACACGCGAGCGAAGCGAGCGATTTCCTTTCGGTCTCATCATTTTCCATACCAGAAAAGTATATTGTAATAAGGTATGTTTTAATAATATATTTATGGTAAAAACTTTATGCCAAAAGAAGATTCAAACCGAAAAAATGTCTTTAATTTGAAGTTACCCTAATTTAGTTTATAATAATGTTTTTGAATGCGCCTGAGTCTTTAATTCAAGCAAAGCTTTAGTTTGATAATTGTATTAGTTGTTGTGCTAGGAGTTTTCCTTTATGGGTTTTATGAACATTCAAATGAGTTTTGAATATTAGTATGTTATACTTACTTTTCGTATGTTATGCGTTTTGTAGGTTATGGTATTTGATGTTAGGCTTTTAGAATATTATGCGTTCTAATGTTATGCGTTTTGTAGGTTCTGGTATTTGATGATAGGCTTTTAGAATATTATGCGTTCTAATGTTATGCGTTTCGTATGTTATACTTTGTGAGTATTAGGAATTATTTGTTTATGCCTTCTGTATGTTATGCCAAAAGAGTTTATGCTTTTTTAGTTTATGCCTTATGAATATTATGCGTTTTGTAATTATGCCTTATATTTTCGGCCTTTTGTGTTTAGGACAAAAAAGTTATGCGTTAAGGACGGTACCCTTTGACGGAGAATGACTAAACCTGGCCCAGGACCGGCCTGCTTGAAAGGATGTTAGGGAGACCTTTGCCCAGCCGTGGGACACTATAGGTTAATTAAAAGAATATTTTTAACTGTATCTAGCACAGGGTGGCTCACAGGTATTCTAAAAGACTGTGAAGAACTTAGTGACCTATTTCTTCCACCACCCAGGTAGAGAAGCAGGCTAAGGCACTTAGGCCTAAACTCCACACAAGCAACACAAACTTAAACTTATAACATTTATAATTATTCACTCCAATAAACCCGTATATCTCACCTAGGAACGATCAGACACCGAATGGAAGTTTGCCCGAAGCAACCTCTGGATGTCTTACTTTGAAGATGGAGACACGGTCCCACCCCCTTTCAACATCATTCCAACACCGAAGCATTTCGTTGGCTGGATCAAGAGCTGTTTCGTTGATAAGAATAGAGGCTCTATTATTGTAAGTTATAGTTTAGGCAAGCATAGTAGTCTATACGGATTTAATTTATTTATTTATTAAACCAATTGAACTTCATATGAGATTATACTTCATTATCTGGGTTACTAACTAACTACTTCATTAGGTATGTATTATTTTTTGTAATTTTCGACAGTTTCTCTTCTTCCTATTAGTAAACAAGGGAAACTAATTTATGTCTGTTCTACTATCGAAAATCTGCCCCCTGTGTAAGAAGTAGAAGTCTGTTATTGTTCAAGTAAATAAATCTTTAACAATCCAAAAAAAAATAAAAAGCAAAGGACCAATGAAAGCCAAATGACGGCTGTTTAGATAAAACATTACCACACAAGACTTTATGAATTAAATTTATGATTTTCATACAAATAATTAAGAATTTTATAAATTTATATAATTTATCTTAAATTACAGAATAAATCACGTGAGAAAGCCCGTCAAGAACACGAAGCCATCATGAGAGTGCTTGTCCGTCGTTACGTAACAGCGGAACAGAGAGCTCGTGACGAAGTAGGAGTTACAGAAGACGATGTCATGGAGATACGACAAGACATATCGACGTTGCGATACGAACTTATTGATATACTTCATAACAATGGAATGAAAACACCAAGGATCAACCTGCAAGAAGCTCCTGGAAAAGGTAAGGATATTTTTGTGATAGATAAGCATTCAAGCGTTGATCACTATTTGTTGGTTGGTAAAAAACGATGTGATCCTATACCTATTCACCTAGAAGATAGATAGACAGCACTGACGATAACATGCCACAGCTGAAACCTCCCACCAAAGATTTTGCTTCTTCATCAAAACTCAGGGGTCACGAACCCGCTGAATCTCTCAACAGTTCACAATAGCGGTAGTAGTCTTGAGAAACGAATACGAAGAAAATATTTCTCTTTATATACAATTTGCTTTTTTTCGTTCTAGTGGCTGGAAAGAAAGGCAAAGTAATGGAGAGGAGAATACTCAAAGACTTCCAAATAGGAATAGTTGAAGGCATCGTAAAAGACGTCATTTCTACAGAGAGACAACCAAAGGATGTCTTTAGTCAGATTGCAAAAGCTATTGGTAGAAAAGGAAGTATTGATGGGTAAGATGAATGGATACACTTAGGTAAAAAATAATTGTTTAGAAATCTAAGTTTAGTAAGTATACCTATTTTGATTGTTTACAGTAAGAAACGCGATTGGAATGCGCTAGTTCGCACCAACACGGTCCGTCGTGACCCTATAGGGACGACAGCTGAAGCAGAAACGCGTCGCAGTCGGCAGTCGCTCAGGCAACATATACTCGAAAATGTCTCTGACAGGACGATTGATCCACAGAAACTATTGGGTAAGTAGCAACTAAAAACAATTATAGAATTTAAAGTTCTGATACCCCCACTGGCTTATAAGTATATCAACACACTGGATAAGACCACTGATCCTAAAAACATGACGTTTGAAAGCAATGGTCTTGTGAAATGCATTTTCATAGATTATATATAATTAAGTGTTATTTGAAAAGTAATCATATTTATTAAATTCTTTACAGAATACAATCCTAAGTTATCATCAGTAACTCCAACGACGCGGGTGGCATACGCTAAATTCATGCGAAGTAAGATTAAGTCAGATTTCGAGGGGAAGAAAGAACAGTCCGTGTCGGAGTTTAGTCTTGAAGATGAGGTTTTTGAGACACCCCGACGACAGGAACAGAAACAGTCATCAGGTAAACAAAACACAGGGTATTGGTTCGAAGATGGCTACAAAACATAAGAAATTATTACATAGCAGCGTTAGGATTTCTAAATGAGAGGCACTTCAAGCGGCCCAACACTTTTATTTCGTTATCCTTTTTTAAGTAGAGAACGTAGGTGATTGGTCCACAAAAACAACAACGGTGTCATACAGATCAATTTAAATAACATTTTACAGCTCGATCATTCCGATCTCGTACTCCGATTCCTGAAACTTCAGACGATGAAGGGCTTAAAGACAACGAGATACAAGTCGAAGCAGATATTGAAGACAAAGGTAAGCAATAGTTACCAAACTTTTATAAGTTTAGATTGTTATTTTCTTCTATATACGTCAAGCAATATCTAGAACAGTATTGGTTGATCCAGTGGTAGATACTGCTACATTTATTCCGTAGCTTGTTGGTTCGAATCCTAGGGTGACGAAATAACATTTTTTAAAGCAATATGTTATAGATTCACAAGTTCGTATATCTGCAGGGTCAGAAGGTGGCTCCGAACAAACGCGACCATTGAAGTCCTCCTCTCAAGAACCATCAGAACCAAGCACTCCTGGCACTATTAGCGACCGACGCGTTTCACCACCTTCGGAATTTCGTTCCGAACACATCATACAAGTAAGTAGCCGTCTCTATATACAATGTTCAAAGAGTGTAGCGTCTATTAACAAAATGTATTTCTATCCAGGGTATACGCACAGGGCAATTAAACCGAACAATACAGAACAGCCACATGTCATGCCACATGATGTCGTGGTAAAAAAAAGGAAGAGATAAACCATATAGTAGATATAGGCTTCAGAAAGTCGACAGTGTTGTCACTAACATTTGAATAGTGTGATTGCATGATACAAATAACTTATCTGGTTGCGAAAATTACTCTATTTTCTTTTCGAATCCTTTGACGCCTCTGGAGTAGTATCTACTTCCAGCTTAATTTTTTTCTTCAAAATTGAAATAGCTTAGTGGAATGGCATGGGAATATCAGCACATCTAAATGGTCAATCAAATTCTACTAATTTAAATACTTAAAATTTTAATCTGCAGATTGAAGAAACGGAACCAGAGACTCCAACCAAAACACTTTACATTACAAAAGAAGAAGATCTCCAACTACAGAAACCATTGACACCAACTCTTAGTACTCGTTCGCAAAGCCCTCAACAGGAACAAATACTATCAGCCGCGTCTTTGGAAACTCAGTATAAAGAAATGACTTTGTCAAAACCAGAAACTTCTAAATCGTTCACTTCATCAACTAAACTAGAATCTCTTACATCATCATCTAAACCAGAAACCTCGTGCCTTAAACCAGAAACTTCTGCCGCATTAACCTCGTCACCTAAACTAGAAACTGCTACATCATCCTCTAAGCCAAAAACCTTATCTCTTAAACCAGAAACCCCTAAACCGACACCGTTATCGTCTCCCACATTAGAAACTTCTAAATCCCCTTCAAAGCCAGTATCTCCTTCACCATCCCCTAAACCGTCTTCATCCCTCACTACTCCTAAACCAAGTGAACCGCCCTCATCCCCTACACCATCTGCCAAAGGCAAGTCGAAAGTGACAGGAAAGATTGTTTCCGGTTGGCTTTAGAAACATAATCATTTTGAAATTAAAATAGCAATAATTAGACTTAAATGTGCACTTTTTTGAATGACAGTTTTGTTTTTTTTTTATCACTTTTTTAAAGACGGTTCTGTTTACACTGGTTCATTTATTTTACTCGGGCTGTCGATACACCATCCGATTTGTAGGCTTACATAGTTCACACCTCAGCACACATCGAAAGAAATTCAAGTAGGTACCTGGTGTAACGTTGTACACGTACAATAGTCGAATTATATATTAAATAGGCTAAAATATATAAAAATAAACAATTTTAAACATTTAATTTAAATAATTAATAAAAAAATATAATAAAACTAAAATAATTAAACTAAATAACTTAAAACTTTAAACAATTACCTTAAAAACTAATATTAGAGACCTAAAACTTCAACTAAAAATACCTTAACCCAAACTATAATTAACTTACACTATTAAAAACGATATCCTACAGCTGTTGAAAACATTATGTTCATAAAACGTCACTGAAGTTGGTCAACTCAAGCATCATGTCTAGTTGCGCGGTTGTACTGCGACATTCTTACCGGCCGGCTATTGTTTCGAGCGCGGCGACAACGGGAGCCGTGACGTAGATTCTTGAACCTCGCCCATTCATAATTTGATTCGCATCAAGGACACACGCGCTCTTCTCAGCGCGGGTCCCTATATAGGACACACGCGCTCTTCTCAGCGCGGGTCCCTATATATGTATTAGCGAATACAATAATCAAGTTGTACAAATAGAAATTGTAATATAAATAAACGCATAAGTGATTTTAAAACCCGAAATTCGGGTTCCAGATTACCGCTCAGGAATACAAGATCTCCATTCAAGTTTTCTCACCTACCGTAACGCAAAGAAGTTCACTGACCCGGCAACCACCTACACCACCTAGGCCATCGGACATTCCCCGGACTTTCCAAGATAGTACCTATCTTACGAGCCAGTGAAAGTGGAACCACGGGTTAGGGCTAAGAACCACCCCTGTATTTTTTTTAATTAAATTAATATTAACTTTTTAGTGTGAAACAATTTTCTTATTTAATCCTGCCAACACTAAACCGTTACACTGGACTTGGACAAATGGACTTTTTTTTCGATGTGGTGTACTAAATAAGCGTCCAAGTCGGATGGTGTAACTACTTCTTTCGCTACGGCTCGCGTTCTACTTAGTATATATTTATTTATGTTAGACAGTGAAAGTGCATTAAAATTTTATTTTTCCCTGGGCTTGGTCGCGAGGGGACTGGCTACCGTCGTACCGACCAAGTTACCGTTGTAACATGGTCAAAACGTCGAGGTAAGAAAATTGAAAAGTAAAAATCGCGCGACACGAGAACCGGAAAAAATAAAATTATGAGTTCCAATCGTGTTAGTTTAAAAAGTTTGAAAGTGCATTACATATTTTATCTAACTAATGTAACAATAAAATACCAACTATTTTTGAAATGTTTCATAAATGTTATGTTGCCAATTGTATACGTATCTACTATACTATAACTTATCTAATGAACGTCCTCTTTGTATTTTAAGTTAAGTATCAAGTCATTAAAGTAAAACTTAGTTGTAAGTAACTGCTATAGATTTTTCTTCTGTTTTCGCGATGTTGGTTACCTGAAGATACCCTTTTGATCTTGAAAAAGAGATCTGTGACCATGCTATTATAAAATGAGTTTAAAGTGCCAGACCTGGTTTAAACCATGTTTTACTATGCCTAAATCATGGTTTAAACCAGGTCTGGCCTTAAAACTCATTATATAATAGCAAGGTAAAGGTCTCGAAACGTTGAGCATTGAAACGATGCTAAAAGTATTAAACACCGCGCGACTAAAACTGAGCAATGAGTTTAATTTCAGTAAGTAATTGCTATGTATAACTATTTTCCAAATACAAATTAGGGTTCCGTACACAAAGGATAAAAACGGGACGGGACCCTTTTAGACTTCACTGTCTGTCTGCCACGCTGTATATCATGATAGCTAAACAGTTGAAATTTTCACAGATGATGTATTTCTGTTTCCGCTCTAACAACAAAAATCTAAAATCAGAATTAAATAAATATTTAGGTGGGGCTCCAATACAACGAACGTAATTTTAGGATCTGCATTTGCAGCTTCAGTCACCGTCTGCAGGCTTTGAACTCATGACATGAAAAATACCAGGAGCCTTATTTTTGAATCGCTCGTGCCACTTTGGACGATTTAAATATCTCTATTTTCGTTCGATATCGGACTCCTGCGCCGATTGGTTGAGACTACTCGATGCGGTTGTTCGATTCACATAGAAAAGTTACCTACATCGAACGTTAATCAGTAGAAATCGAACTATTTAAATCGCTCAAAGTGCCACGAGCGATTCACAAATAGAGCCCCAGCCCGCTACTCTTCTAACTGAGCCATATGAACTGGACAAGTCACTGGTTCATGAGATACAGCATGGTGATAGGAAAAAACATATTTTTAACATTCAATTATTGCTTTTTGAAAAAATGCTTTCAAAAACTTTAGTAGGTACCCGGCGGGATCCGAACCCGCGACTCTTGGTAATCCGAACCAACGCGTTAACCGCTTCGCCACGGGTAGCCCTCCAGCCAGGTCGAATTTAAGAAAGCACCTCTTCGTGTGTTCTTGCGAGTAAGGCCTCGTAGTGACATCTACCGGCGAACTTTGCAGTTCAACTCGGCTTGTAACTTCCCATATTACATGGAAATGATTACAATATAAGATGACACATTCCAAACATGTAAACATTATTTCTTAGTGTTAATCCACACTTAGGAATAGGTACTGCTTTTTGAAAAAATAAAAGCTGCTTTTTTTTTAGGCGCGGGTTCGAATCCCGCCGGGTACTAAAGTTTTTGAAAGCATTTTTTCAAAAAGCAGTATTCCTAAGTGTGGATTAACACTAAGAAATAATGTTTACATTAAATTATTACTTTAATCAAATTTAAGTCATTTAATCAAAATTGTTTTATAAACTACAAATAATAATGTATACACGATAGTCAGTACACACCCTATGCAACCAAATCAGCATCCCTGGTCCTGGTTATACGAAAAATATTTTCTCTGACGGCGCCGCCGATGTAAAGCATCAGGTTGATGGACTGTCACAGTGATCAGTCAACCTAGCGAAGCGTCATCGACGATGGTTGTTCGGGGCTGCCATCTTGTCATATTCTGTGATCGAGACGGAGGCCGTGCACCACGCACTTGACGAATCGCTTTGTATTTCCGCCATCACGTCTTTCCTAACATAATTGAGTTCATTCCTACTTAGTAACCATTATAAATTAAGCGATGTAATAGTTATTTTGTGAATATAGACAGCAATTGTTAATAAAACTACGATGATTGTAAATGGACACCATTATTTTATATCCCGCGCCCATCTACCTACTTAGTTCTACTGTATGAGTTCTGATGAAGGCCATCCAAGGCCATCCTGGCTCTTCATATTTATTTTATGTTTACAAATATTAGCATACCTACTTATTTTTTGTCAGAAATCAAAGCATTTTCGAAATAGCGTAACTAACAACGCAATTATACTTAAACTAATTGAGCAGAAAATTAAGAATCCAATTGGTTCAAAGAGGCACAAAACAAAGAATTTCTTTCTTTGACACATTACATATTTTTATAGTCATAAATAAGTACCATTTATAAAGGAATAAGTAGGTAGGTAGGTATATTATTTTAGTAAAACCAGCCATTTAAATAATATTATAGTATGAGTTTAAAATACGGCCTTTGTGGCGGGTCGGGTGAAGGCACGACTGCATTTCAGAAGGTTGGGTTCGATTCCCGCCGGGTGCAAGTATTTACGATTAACAATAAATATTTGTTTCTAGTCTGGGTGTTTTCTATGTCTCTATCATTGTATGTTATTTATTATTTATTATTTACATAAAAAAAGGTAATGTGTAGTAATATCCGTCGTCTAGTACCCCAAAATACAAGCCTAGTGCTTAGTTAGGGGCTAGATTGCGCTGTGTGTGACGTCGTGCAATACATTCTTTTTATTTTCAGGTAGGTAGGTAGGTACCTACATTTTTTAAATTTTCTGTTTTTAGGGTTCTGTCTGTACCCAATAGCTAAAAAACTGTATCTCATGCATGAACCGTGATAGTCGAATTAACGGTTTGCTTATGAACACTCATTAGTGCATTAGGTATATAAGGTGTAGGTAGGGATATCTAAGAGTGCGTACTAACAGAAGTTTTAAAACGTTTTACGAGAAAGAGAAAGAATGAAAGAAAATACGTTACAACATAATTTATAAACTACTAGCTGACCCGGCAAACGTTGTTTTGCCTTATAAATTATAGATAGTAGCCGATTCTCAGACCTACTGAATACGAAAATAAAATTTCATAAAAATCGGTGAAGCCGTTTCGGAGGAGTACGGTAACTAACACTGTGACATGGAAATTTTATATATTAGATTTATTATATTTTTTGAGGATATCTTGGTTTAACACTCAAGAACATTAACACTGAACTGATTTTTAAAAAAAATGGAGATAGATGGGACATTAGAGAAGGACATAAATGCTACTTTTGATTCCTTGGCATTGAAACTTACGTGGATGGGGTGGGGTTAGTTTCCAATAAATAATGTTATGTTCAAAAATGTTATAAAACGTTTTTAAACTGATATCTAAGTACGCACCATAAGTAACTGAAACCAAGTGTATCATGCATTTATAAAGATAATTATTATTTTTAGTATATAATAGGTTTAATTACTTAATTAATATGAAGTGTCTAAGCCAAAAAAAATATAGTTGTACCAACTTAGTAAGTATGTAAAACTTTAGCTACAAATATTAGATTTTTCTTCTGTTTTTTTCTGTTTTTCTTCTGTTCTGTTCTGTTACAAATATTATTTAAATAAACGGTATACAACGTGCTCCGAGGAGGGGGTATTAAGCCGAAAGAGGGTTGTTCTAGAGGTCTAGGCGAACAACTTTTGTTCTACAAGTTTTGAAAATTCGAAGTAGTTTTCGAAAATTTTGAGTTTAAAGTTTGCATGAAAATCAGCTGTTTTTTAGAGTTGAGGTCATTGGTCTTAATTTAGTTTGGGTGCCCTTATATTTAGTTTGGGCCTCTACAATCTAAACATTAATTGCCTTTTTTTTACAAAAACAGCTGTTTTTTTTAGTGATACCACTTTAAAATTTTCGAAAAAAAAGTTTAAATTTCCAAAAGTCGTAGAACAAAAGTTGTTCGCCTAGACCTCTAGAACAACCCCCTTTCGGCTTAATACCCCCTCGTCGAAACACCCTGTATAGGTAGGTACCTATTATATATTATTACCATGTTTTCGTTTGCTTTTTACGGAGCTCGATATTTCGCTAATATTTTCAAATGGCATACCTAATTCACGAGGCAAATTCGATTTTCAAACAATTTTTCAAACCATTTTTTATCACTTTCGTCTCTTATTTTAAAACCGGTAAATATCCCATTTTAAAATATTATTCGTGGTAAAAATAACCATGATAATTTAAAGTCGTGTATGTACCTATACCTATAACTTAAAATAAAAGAATGTTGGTAAATAAACCGATCTATTTATTTTTTCATCTCTCCTGCTCGGAAAGTTTAATTTTCATGGGTATATAACCGGGTGGCAATGAGGAGGAACCTTACTTTTTATCCCGGCAGAGGGCGTTGGTCGACTAATCTTAGGTTTGAATTAAGAACTGTCAAACAGGTGATTTTTACAACTCTCGGCGCCAAATTGGCCATATCGGTCTCAGACCGAAAGAAAAAAAACTCGGCGTTTTCATTGGTGGGGGACCATCATCAAAAAAAAAAAGATCATCCGACCCCAGCGCCATCTGCTCACAGCTTTGCGTGTGCCACCCCATTTGCTTATTTCATCCCTAGGGTGGAAAGTAAACTTTTTTTTAATGTTTTATACTTGTCATGGAGTCGATGATAATCGAGCTACTCTTCTATTCTGCCGACCGCTATAATGCCATAAATAGCACACCACTTTTTTTTTCTCGTGTCGCATTGGCCGCCTTGACGTCGTGACCAACTCGATTACATTGAAGCCAATCACAGTAGCCAATAGACACGTTATTTTTAAAATTAGAACATTCATGTTGGCATTATGTGTATTTTACACAGGTATTTTATCTTATTTTTTACGCTAGTAAAAAGAACAAAAGAAAAAGCGGGACCCATTTCACCTTAGAACTATAGGCGCTCTCACTTCGTTCTCTTCGCTCTAACTGCGCTCTCACTTCGCCAAAAATATCTCAGGTGAAATGGGTGACATGACACTCGTCCATTGTCTACCAATCTACTATTTCACCTCACAACCTCGGAAAGATTCTGTTTATCATCCATCAGACATCTGAGTGCATAAAAGTGCTGTTTGTCTTCACTAGCGCTCTGGTTTCGTAATTCTTCCTAATGTTACACTTTATATCAACGCACAGCTCAAACCGACTAGTCTTACCCGACTAGTCGACCAGAGTATGGTCTTTATAAAGTGTTGGTATTCACTAAGAAAGGGTTTTTGAAATTCCCAACGGGATCGCAACTTACGCGGGCGAAACGGATCGAATGTAATTTTAAATAAATAAACTATTTTCTTGCAGATAATTATAATTAATATAATGTTTTAATGCTAATATTCAATATGCATACAGTAGACTGTATGGCTCGATGCTGATAGATCGATGTCCGACGGGTCTTCTTCAGGGTCTTCTTGTGTGCTTATGATTTTTTAGGTTTTTGCTTAGGTTTTTTTTCAGAGATTAACTGCTTAATCTCTGTATCCTTTGCTTGATTCTTCGTCCTCATTTTGGCGTACTTTAGCTTTGTTACTTTGTGACATATCACTTGCCAAGTTTAGGATATTAATACCTAAATTTCCTTGTGCTACATCCGAAGTGGCATTATTATTCTTCTCATAACTAGGACCTCCTTTCTCGCCTCCCTTACCGTAGTAGTTAGCGTAGCCTTCTCCTACAATAGGCTCCGACATCGTCACAGAGACGACGCAAAGGACCACAAACAAAAGCTGAAACAAATGTTTATATTTATATTGCTCATAACCACTACAAAATTATTGTCATGATACATATTTATAATTAAAAGTTACAATACCAAACAATTAAATATCTTATATTTTATTTTTAAGCCTGCAATGGGCTTTCTTAGAAATATTTTAAATAAACAATACTTCTGCAAAAATTCAATGCATGATCGACGGAGAGCGGGATTCGAACCAAGGAAATCGAATGTGGTTCGAATTCCGCTCTTCGTCGATCATGCGTTGTGTTTTTGCAGAAGTGTTGTTCCCTTAAAATATTTCCAATTAAATATCTATTCTAAAACTACGCAATGTTACACACATACATACATAAAAAAATAATTAAAAATAGTTCACAAATTAAAACACATATTTTATAAATAAATTATGTGACAATAATGGGACCCAATGAAATTTTTCATTTTATTTGTGCTATTTTTTAGTTGTTTCTAAAAAGTAAACAAGTTATAAGACAAGTATTGACGTGGGCAAAGTTAATCTCACAATACACGGGCGACACTGACACTGCAACTTTACTTAGGGACAATGGAGTTAATAACTAAAAGGTCAAAACAGCCGGCGCTACTTAAGCGTGATCCAAAGTTTCTGTCCACTTCATAGTTTTTCGTAAACAAACTAAGTAGTTTTTAAATAAATTTATAAAATGACGCTTTGTATAGCTGTGGATTGCAAAAACATAACAAATTATGTATTCCCTAAAGATGCTAAAAGAAAAAAAAAGAGATAAAAGCTGTGAGGAGTAAAAAATGGCAAGTTTGGCGACCTAGCTAACTATCCGAGGTTATGTAGGTACTGCCCATTTTAAACCTGAATATTATTATCAGAGAAATTCCTACACAGGTAAGACGTTTCCCTTATTAAAACTACTAGTAAACTACTAAACCTAAGAGAATAGATATACATACTTACACAGATTATCAGAAAATTTATTTTCAAGGAAAAATAGCATTCAAAAATTTTCACTTGCGGCGGTGAACCTTTTTGAATGCTATTTTTCCTTGAAAATAAATTTTCTAAATAAAATAGCCTTGAGCTACATACAAAAATTAATAGAAATTTACAGATTATCAGTTTACAATGGTACACAGTTGATACCTTAGATCAAAAGGTAGGTACCTACACTGTTTTTTTTTTTCATTTAGCATCTTTGGGGAATACATAATTTGTTATGTTTTTGCAATTCACAGCTATACAAAGATTCATTTTGTAAAATTATCTTAAAATAACTTAGTTTGTTTACGAAAAAACTATGAAGTTCGACAAAAGTACGGACCATCGATTAGTAGCGCCATCTGAAGTGAGCAAATGGCAGTTTTCAACCTCATTGGACATAAAACCCACACCTACAACACACGTGCACGAATTTCATAATAATATGTGCTGTAGGTGTGGGCTCTATAGGTAAAGTTGCAGTGTCAGTGTCGCCCGTGTATTTTAAGGATAATTTTTTTTTTTTAATTTTGAAAATTATTCCAGACAAAGTGGAAAATTTCATAATTCATTCAAGTATCAATAAAATACTACTGGTGTACCTAGATGCGTTCAAATGTTTATTTGAAAAGAACAACTTTTAATTATAAACTCGTCAAAAAGTGTAAGCAATAAAAAAAAACTTTACTGCTTTAGAAGGCTTTAGAAATAACAATAATAATAATTCATTTCAAAATTATTAGTATCTATTAGTTTCTGGTGACCAAAGGGCTGGCGGCTACTTTTGCCAACGAATAGGCTATCCATCCATCTATCCATTGCTATCCAAAAGGGGCAATGCAGCCAGCCGTTTGGGTATACCTAAGGCCTCATTTTTGGATTTTTAATTTTATTTAGTTAATTTAATTAAGTGATTCAAGACGGGCGGCGTACTATTGGTACTCCTTTACTAGTCTTCTAAATATATAAATATTGTACAACAATAAAAAGAGATCAAATTGTAACTTACCACAATAGACTTCATGTTTACTTCTAGGATCGATGTTTGTAACTTTGACAAATTTTAACAGACTCCACCTTTTATACGAACATAGTATCTAAATTTCTATTTAAATTATGTGCATAATGATGTACCTACACAGGTAAATTAGATAAATGTTGCGTAGCTATATAATTTATTACGTGTTCTTTCGATAAATCGTCTCAGGTCAATGAAACTTACCGGTTATTTTTTCAACTAACTTATTTTCAGATAAAGTCTTTTATTTCAGAAAGTAATTAGTAAAGGTAATTAATTTTATTGCCTAGAATTTACGAAGCTATACCTAATTGTAGTCCTGTACCCAGAAGGTAAAAACCGGCATAGCGCGAGACTGCTCACGCAGATAGAATACACGGACGACACTGAAACTGCAACTTTACCCATAGAGCCCACACCTACAGCACACATGCACTAATTTCTTTATAATGTTTGCTGTTAGTGTGGATTCCATAGGTAAAGTTGCAGTGTCTGGTGTCGCCCGTGTATTTTGAGCTTCAGAATAAGAACCAATCCTATAAAAATAATTATCTCGTTCATAAAAAGTCGTATAAGTAGTCTTGTAAACGACTACAATATTTTTACCTTTTCATTAATGGAGAAGTTGTTTTAATTTAATGTATAAAGATTATTTGTGTGTTTGTGTTTGTAATGAATAAACTCAAAATCTACTGGACCGATTTCAAAAAATCTTTCACCATTAGAAAGTTACATTCATCTTAAGTAGGTAACATATAAGCTACTTTTGATCCCGATATTCCCACGGGATCGGGACTTACGCGGGTGAAACCGCGGGACGCAGCTAGTTGTTTATATCTATATATAGAACATTGTGCATTACTATTATCTAGGATACTTGTGATCGAAGGCTAATGTAGGAAAGTAATTGTGTTTATCATTTCAAAATACTGCACTATAATTAGAATTGCTAATTAAGTACAATGAAACTTACAAACAGAGAAATGTTAACATAGAAGCGCCTTATTATAGCAGTTCACAAAAAATAACCCCCATGAGTTTCATGTGACTTGTTCCCATGTGTGGGCGCGTTTCCGAAGTCACGTAGTAATAAAATCATACCGTTGTAAAGGTGATCTGTGCATAATTAATAATATAATAAATATTAGTATTTGCAATATAAAGTAACAGGAACGTTTTAATACTTTTAATCTACACTAATATTACAAAGAGGAAAGATTTGTATTTGTGTGTGTGTGTGTCTATATGTTTGTAAAAAATAAACTCAAAACCACTGTGCCGATTTCAAAAATTCATTCACCATTAGAAAGCTACATTCACCCTGAGTAACATAGGCCAATCATTTCGCGGGATCGGAACTTACGCGGGCGAAACCGCGGGACGCAGGTAAATTTGATAAGACGGTAGTATCTCTGTAACTTTTTTTTACAAGACAATGACAAATCACATCTCAGTCAATCCAGAAGAAGAGATCTGTAAAGGTCTCGAAACGATTAAAACCGAAAAATGAGTTTATATTTCTATCCAAAATCGCGAAAACAGAAGATACTTAATAATAATAATAATTGTTTATTTATTGGGGTGGCCCAGTTTGTGAGTCTCCGTCTGCCATTTTTACGTGTTTATTGGACATTGTTACGGCAGGCGCCATAATCGCCATAGTTCCCCCCGTAGCCAATCCACTACCATCACATCACTATAGCCCATGTTGTTTTCATCCGTAGATTTCTCAATAGTTCTATCCTATCCGGTGGTTTTCCTTGGCTGCATTTTATAGTGGAGACAGGGATAATCGCCGGGTTGGAAAGGGCCTCTACGTGTTGGCTTCGGCTCCACGCACGCCTTCCAAAAGTCCGGGGCTCCATAGCCCCGTAATACTGGACGTATAATAATAATTGGTTATTGACTATTACATTTTTCTAACATTTATACAATAACTAGCTGACCCCACAGACGTTGTCCTGCTCGTTAAATAATACGTCATCGTCATACGTCATCGCTGAGTTTGATTTTGATTTTCCAGCTTTTCTTTATAAATTTTTCCTGATTTTTTTTTGTTATAAAACTCACGGAGCCCGAGACCTTTCCAACGAATGCAAAACCGTGGAAATCGGTTCGTGCGTTCTGGAGTTATAGCGTCAGGAAGGAAAACCCGACTTATTTTTATATAGTAGAAAAGAAAGAAAAGATAATTCAACAAAACAAAAATCTATTATTACGATATTAAGGGCCCTATACCTACCTGCTAAGCTGAAAATCCATGTCGGGTGCATCGAAAATTGTTGATTATTTCATGACGGAGTGTCGTAGAACTTTTTTTTGTGTATCGATTGTAGGCGACATCGTTTCCGATATTTTAGTGCAGTTTCCATACAAATATGTCGAAACGTATTGAAGCCTATCGACATTTTAGCCAAATCAGACATTTTTTATCTAAAATTTGGATAGGCTTTGCACCAATAGGAGGTTCTTGTCTTAAAACTACACCAAAATGTAGGAAACAATGTCACCTACAATCCATACACAAAAAAAAGTTCTACGACATTTCGTCATGAAATAATTAACAATTTTCGATGAGCCCGACAGGGATTTTCAGTTTAGCGGCTATAGGGCTCGTTCTCACTTAAAATAAAAGATAATTTACTCTCACATGATTAGGGCTTGCAATCCGGATAACGGATATCCATATTATCCGGATATCCGTCGAAATTAATATCCGGATTTAGTTGACTTTCTTATCCGGATAATTCGGATTTTTCGGATAATTACTTTGCATGTACAAACAAATACAAACTAGTAGTTCTGCGCACAGTAGACCTCGCGAGCACTTTATTAGAAGTACCTACATAGATTTTACATAGACACCTTAAAAAACAAGTGATAGAAGATGAAAATATGAAGTGTTTGTGATGAAAAAGTAGTACCAGGAGCGAATTCTATGTAGTACCTTGTTGTTCTTGTGGATAACGGGTTTATTCTAGAGGTAGAAGTTGATAAATGAGCAATCTATTGTATTTAGATGAGCTATCCATCATCATTATCGCTGTTCATCATTCCGAAGATCCTATTTAGAAATTTATCATATTTTTCTGGGACTAATTTAAAAGTATAAATAAAATACCATATAAATAAAAAGAAACTTTGAAAACGGATCCCATAGTGGGGAGATATCAAGAAGCCCCCTTTGTGGAAGAAATACTCCACCAATTTAAAATCCCCAGCCACAATAAACATGCATAGGCTCATAGAATCTGTATATCAAGTTTCATCAAAGTCGGTTAAAAATACTCCCTGTGGAGGAGAAGTAACAAACTAACCAACTGTAACAGAAAACAAATATTGCCAGACTTAAAGCAGAGACGCTTCGCTCGCTCACTTAATCACAGACATTATGCAAGAATTATCCAAAGTTGACAATTATTGCAATTCATTAGTATTTTAGTTTTTAGTTATTTTTTCGGTGTTGTGTATCCATTTCTTTCGAAAATCCACTTTAATATATCCATTCTTCTTCTTCTTCTGGTGCCTACTAGGGCATGCAAACCGGTTATTTCGGTTAATCGAAAACCGGGTTTCCGGCATATTTTAAATGAAAAAAAAAACCGGTTTTTTTGTTTCAATAACCGGTTTTTTCGGTTATTTCGGGTTTTTATATTCTTTACACAGCAACACTGAATATCTGCTAAATCGATAGTAATCGATTAGAAAATTTTATTTTTCTGTAAACGGCAACACTGCGTGATTTAATTAGCCAGACGACACTGCATGGTATGTCAAAATTTGCATTGGTTTGATTGATTCGTTATGATTTGAGGTTATCTTTTATTTTTCACAATATTCAAGTGAAATTCAGTGGACTTGTGGTGGTTTTTTGTAAGTACCAAGTGAAATTTTATTTGTTAGTATAGCTCAGTACAATTTGCTATTTTGCGATGTTCAATCACTTCACGATTTCAATGCTAGCTTTTCAGCTTATTTGTTTATTTATTACAGGCAGTGAAGCGACTAGACTAGACGATTGTTTCACATTGGTTTAAATAACTAAGTGTGGGTAATCTTTAAGCTAAACCGCTTGTTAAGCCTCTGCAGTAGGCTAGAACTGCAAACTCCTCATTTTTCTTGGACGGTTAACTATAAGATATATTTGAAACATCAGTTTTGAAAACAATGCTTATAGTCCATTGAAATGTTACATTTTTTTGGTTGGTCCTAGTTTGTGGGGTTGTGGCTCTTGTGCCACGGCCGCCATCTTGGAAAAAGGGGTTCAAATGGTTTTTATGGTTTATTTGAGGAGATATAGGTCTCACAAAAAAAAAATTAACATTTTGTGTTGCAAATAAGATTATCTTCCACTTTTGTTAAGTAACTTTTAGTCGTAGAACTAAAAATAAAAAGTTATACCTGAGCGAAAATCCATGAAAATTTGAGAAACAAATTCTATTGGTTATTTATAAATCGATTTTGATTATGTTCTTTTTTATCTTTTTTCATTTCCTTCTATTTTTAATTCTCAATTACGATCTGACTTTCGGTGCCTTTCCTTATATATTTAACATTTTTCTTAAGAAAGTCAGGTCACACAACAATAATTTCACAACAATAATTATAAAACGAAACGAACAATATAATGTTGTTCATCAAAGTTCAAGTGATATGCAGGACGTGTAATTTTGATTTTGCATTTTATAATACTTTTATTGTTTGATAATTGTTTTATAAGTAGGCAGTGGGTTGCCGATTTTTTTTTGTTGATTACTTAAATTTGTGAATTTCCCTAAAGAAATTAAACTTTTTTCCATAATTTTATGCTTTTTTAGTAAGCTTTTAAGGCTATTAAGTATAAGTAGTAAGGCTATTTTCATTAATTAAAATAAGGATAATATGTGAATGGTTTTTGCAGTTTGAAAATAGAGGCAAAAAAATCTTATTTAAAAACCGATTTCACCGAAAAACCCGGTTAACCGGTTATTAAAAAAAAATAACCGAAAAAATAACCGGTTTTTTTTTTCGTCTGGTTTTGCATTCCCTAGTGCCTACCCACAACTGGAGGTTGGCCGTTAGCTCATAGAACTTGTTCTGGTCTTGTGCCAAGCGAAAAAGTTGTTCCACGCTGGAAATGTTCGTCCACTCTCGGATGTTTCTCAACCACGACTTCTTTCTTCGTCCAACGGGTCTCTTGCCTGCGACTTTGCCCATCATTATTATTTGGCGAAGCTCGTATTTCTCGTGTCGCAAAACTCAAAACTCAAAACTCAAAATTTTTTATTCATTTAGAACGTATATTATACACACATACGTGCGTTTTGAAACGTCGAGATTTTAATTTACCGAGGTTTCGGAACGCGCCCTCCGATGAGAAGAAACCACAAGAAAGTCATGGGGTTTTTTTTTCAATTACTTATTTTTTTTTATCATGTTTTATATTACAATCGTCATAATACAGATCTTTAATCTGAACAGGAGCAGTTAACAATCATGTCCATGGATTCTTCTCATCAAAATATTTCGACGTGCGACGTCGATAGTACGCCTTATTACACAATTTAAGTTTAATATATTTTTTGAATCTTGTAATGGACATGTCAAATACGTCTTCAGGTAGTTTATTATAATAAAATACACTAGTGCTACTATAGGGCACAGTCAGATCATCCTTGTGTCTCAAATTAACCTGACGGACATCACTGTATTTGTGAAATTTACTTGATTTATTCTTATGTACGTATAGCAGATTTTCATAAATGTATTGAGAGTAAACAGTTAAAATGTTTATCTCTTTAAACTTTTCTTCAAGCGATTCCCTGGGGCCCATTTTGTAGATAGCTCGCACCGCTCTCTTTTGCAAAACAAAAATGGTTTCTATGTCAGCAGCACACCCCCACAGCAGGATACCATATGACATGATGCTGTGAAAGTAACTGAAGTAGACTAGGCGGGCCGTTTCAACATCTGTGTATTCCCGGATTTTCTTAACTGCGTAAGCTGCGGAACTAAGCCTTTTTGACAGAGCTTCCACGTGTGGGCCCCATTGAAGCTTAGCGTCTAAAGTTATACCCAGAAAGACAGCTTTATCGACTATTTCGATCTCCTCATTATCAATTTTTACAGAAGTTTTAACTTGTTTTACATTTGGTAGTGTGAATCGAATACATTTAGTTTTAGATCCATTTAGTAGCATATTATTAACATTAAACCAATATACTAATCTAGAGAGAGCATTGTTCACGTCGTCAATATTAGATTGTCGTCTTTTTACTTTAAATACCAATGAGGTATCATCTGCGAACAATACTATCCCATGATTTTCCTTCACGAGGAAAGGTAAGTCGTTAATATATACTAGAAATAAAAAAGGTCCCAATATGGATCCTTGAGGAACTCCTAAAGTTACAGGTGATCCAGTGGAACGTTTACCGTTAATGTCGACACACTGGATCCTATCACTCAGGTAAGAAGAAAGAAGATCCAATGCGCCGTCCCCGATACCGTAGTGTCGTAGCTTCATGATCAAAGTATCATGTCGAACACAATCGAACGCTTTGGAGAGGTCACAGAATACGCCATATGCATCATGCGACTCCTCCCAAGCATCAAATATGTTTTCAATTAATGCAATGCCCGCATCAGTAGTCGCGCGACCCTTACTAAAACCGAACTGCTTATTGTGTAAAATATTGTTGTCATCAAAATGCTTTAGTAGCTGGTTCAATATAATTTTTTCAAAAATTTTGCTTAATGTAGGTAGTACTGATATGGGTCTAAAATTAGAGGGGTCCGATGTACTACCGGATTTAAATAATGGAATTACTTTACTAAATTTCATTTGATCAGGAAACACGCCACAATCTATGCACCTATTGAATATAATAACAAGCTCAGGTACATAACTTCTATCAAGGATTTAACAATAGGAACAGAAATCCCCCATAAGTCTTTAGTTTTCTTTACATTGATTTGTTTAAAAATTACTAAAATATCATGTTTTTTAACATATTTGAATTGAAACGCTTTACTACATTCAGGTACATTTGCTTCTAAAAGAGATTTAGCAATGGGGGTAGAAGAGTTTAGGGCTTTTGTCAGAGTAGTAGGCACATTAGTGAAAAAATTCTCAAACTCATTTGCAACATCTTGGTCAGTGTTTGTCATCCTTCCGCCAATGTCCAACTTAAAATCAATATTTTTGTTAAAGACTTTACCAGTTTCAGCATTTATTATTTTCCAAGTGGCTTTAATTTTATCATTACTATTCTGTATTGTAGATTTAATGTGTAAGAAGATACTTTAAGTAAATCAACATTAAAATCCCCACATACAATCAATTGCTTTGAGCTCGTGAGCCCGGAGGTGATGCTCAGATAAGCACACAATATCAATATTTTCAGAGTTCATATACAGTTCCAGTGTTAGTCTTTTGCCCTCTGCAAAGCCACGGATATTCTGATGCACCAGGTTGATATTACTTACATAGTTTATTTTACATTTTTTTATTTGAGGGCAATTTTTAAGGTAATTATGATTATTCGACTCATCGGATGGCGCAATTAAAAGTTGACTATTACAGCTAGAGGATACCTCCATTGTCGCAGAATCTATTTTAGACAAACTAACATTTATGTCATTGTGTTTAATGCAAGAGCGTGCCTCTTTTGTCTTAAAAGTTAATTTAAATTAGGTGGATATGAACAATTACCCAGTGTCAAATTATTATATTGAAGTCGGTTACAATGCTCAATAGAAGCATTTTGGGTAGCCAAGTTATTGGCTGTAGTTTTAAAAAAATAATGTAGCGAAATGGCTACTTGTCTTTTAATATAATCTGAAAGCTTATGCTTACCCTTCGTCAAATAATAATTATTACTAATAATATTATTTATGTCAATAACATTAAACTTCTTACTGTAACAAGATATAGATGCAACCAATGCTATGCTTGCAATGTCAAGTTTATGTTATATCTTAGCCTATTTTCCGCAGCTGGCAAGTCATTGTAGTAGGGAAGTGTAAACATCACAATCAACAATACGGGAAAAGACTTCCCCTATTTTCCATAAAAATAACTAGATTATCGCTTCTATTAAATTTATAGTTACTAATGCGCTGCATTATCTGTAAATAAGATGCAGATGGCATACAAAAGTTAAAGTAGGACTGTCCCTCCGAGTTAACATTTAATCTGATCCCAAGATTCGATCCAACCTCATCACAGAAGATAACTGTTTGATTTTTATTATTATTAGAAACGGCTCACAACTGCTGATTCTGGCTATTTGGTGGCAGTGAGGGTGAGGTGGGACTATTTACTGGCACTGGTGCTGGCTGGTTGCAGTGTTCACAACCGAAACCGTTTTGATTTAAAGATTCAAAACGGTCTGCATATTCAGAATTAGTTTTAATTAAATTGTCCATTGTTTGACAACTCGGTTTTTAATTTACCATTTTGTGTTAAACAAAACTTGACACTCGCGTCTCTTGCCGACACGTTGGAGTACTCGCACGTTGGAGACTTTCTGTGTCCAGCTAATACGTAGCATTCTACGGTAGCACCATATTTCGAAAGCTCCAAGGAACCCTTGTGTATTAACTTTCGCAGTCCAGGCTTCATTACCGTAGATAACTACTGGCCACACATAACACTGGCGTATTCTAACTCAGAGCTTTATGGATAGTTGGCGACTGCATAATACTTTACCCATTTACTTTAGGGTGGCTAGGGCAATTTCAAACCGAATACGAATTTCTTGTTCGCTATCCCATTTTTCATTAACCCATGCAAAAGTATAAATACCTCTGATTTAACCTTTGGAACCCGCACTATATTTGAACCTGCGACAGTGATTCTGGGATTGAAGTAGTTCCTTGATACTACAAGAAATTTAGTCTTATACACGTTCATACTCAACCCTGCTTTCAACCTGCTCTCATTAAGAGGATAGTCTCCATTCCCTTTCTCCATACAAACGTAGTTTACATTTTCCTCCCTGGATAAAGACATTAGAGCAAATATGTTTATGCCATAAAACCTATATCTGTCATGACAATGCATCTACCTTTTTTTTCTAATTAAAATAATGATAAAAAATAATAAAATGAAGAAAATAAAAAGATAAATGCATAGTCATGACAGATATAAGTTTTATGGCATAAACATATTTGCTCTAATGTATTTATCTAAGAAGGAAAATGTAAACTACGTTTGTATGGAGAAAAAGAATGGAGACTATCCTCTTAACTCTGTCTAATAATATCTGTAGGTCCAGCTCTGATAAGGCTACAAGTGCAGTGTCATCGGCATATCTTAAATTGTTCACACGATTTTTCTGTTTACTTTAACATCGATCTCATATTCTCCTAGCGCTTTCGATATTATCGCCTCCGAGTACAAATTGAACAACAGGGGAGATAAGATGCAGCCCTGTCTGACTCCACGCCGTATTTCCAATAGTTCTGTTTCTGAGTCCTTGACTCGGACCGCAGTCCTTTGGTTCCAATACAAGGTCTTAATGACTCTGAGTCTGTCTTTGCCACCCAAACCAACGTCAATCAAGCGCTGCAACAGGATATCATGTTTGACGCGATCAAACGCTTTCTCGTAATTATTACGTTATACCTAACCGGAAACCAAACTGACTATCTCCCAATTTACCATCACATTGTGTACGTTTCTTATTATGGATGATAGCCAAGAATACTTTGAGTACGTGGCTCATCAAGCTGATCGTACGATACTCTGAACATATTTTGGCCGTTGCCTCTATTGGAATGTCCATTGGAACCTACGAAACCAAGACAAAATTCACCTAAGAGTCCTGGACTAAGAACTCAGATGAAAAATAGCAGTGTTCTTAGCGGTACAAAGACAACATCTTATTGACTTTCCGACTAAAAACGGTTGAACCGATAGCAGTAACCAAAACATTTGTCAAATAAATACAGAATTTCTTACAACCTGGTAACTGGCTAGTAAAAATTAGATCTGGCTCAAGAATAGGTCAACGTGAATGTAAATTAATTAATAATAAAAAAAATCTACAATTGCTTGTGCTCCAAGATTCTTTAGCATGATTAATTTTCTCACCCAAAAAGCTATAACACACATTATGTAAGGATCATTGTATCGACTTCCTTTGGGTGACCCTAAGCAGGAGCATATGCTCATATACAATAAATACTACAAAAAATTGCTGCACTTCTAATATTTTTAAAGAATAACATGAACTACGTACGTAGATTTTATTTTTAAGATTTATGTAATATTGAGGGTGTCTACAAGAATCATACTGAGTTCTCGAGAGAAGCTTCAGCAGCTTCGATACAGCGGCTACCGCAGAGAAACGCACTTCATTTTCGAGAGTTTCAGCAACTGCTTCAACAGCATCGAAATAAAAATCTAAATTGCCGACCGAGATCTCGAGAAAACTTATGAAACTATTGAAATATGCGTATATATCTATTAAAAGCCTTTGTTTTTATTAATTCAAACCTTGTAGTAAGGTTTCTTTGCTTAATTTTATTCAATTTCAAAAATTATCCGAATTATCCGGATATCCGGATAATGAAATTTTAATATCTGGATTATCCGGATAGCCAAAAGTGAACGGATAATGCAAGCCCTACACATGATACGAAATGATAAATGACGATCTCATGGGCGAGTCAGGTGAATACCCGACTGCAATGCAAGAGGTCGCGTGTTCGATTCCCGACGGGAACAAGCATGGAAAATGGAAGAAGGCGCAACAGTAGGTACTTCTTTTATTTGACACATCATTGTTTACAAGCGGAAAATTACAGATACCTATCTTATAAATAACTTATGTATGCAACATTTTACCTAAATTACCTCCGTAGGTACATAATTATGTACATAACTTAAATAGAAATTCTGGTATACTATCTTTGTATAAAAGGTTGGAGTCTGTAATATTTTGTCAAAGTGACAAAAATCTATCTAAGAAGTCTATCGTGGTAAGGCACATTTGATCTCAGCATCAATAAATTCATTTTCTATACTATTTTTTACCAAGCTGTAATTATCTATTGTATTAATTAAACGGACGTTTTTCAAGTAAAATTCTTTAACTTTTTTTCAATAAAATTCTTTAATTTCGTTATGAAAAATTCTTTATCTGTTTTACTATTATAAAGCGGAAGAGTTTTCTTGTTTTTTTTGTTTGTTTGAACGCGCTAATCTCAGGAACCGCTGATCCGATTTGAAAAATTCTTTTAGTGTTGGATAGTCCATTTATTGAGGAAGGTTACTTTTAATCCCGATATTCCCACCGGATCAGGATATACGCGGGTGAAACCGCGGGACGCAGCTAGTTTATTATTTATTAATATATAATTAAATTCATTTTAATTTATTTATTTTTATAAATATTCATTCTTATTTAACTTCATTCTATAACGTAGGATCGCGCTCGTAGCTCTCGTAGCGGATCGTAGCGTAGTACAGCCGTAGCCGTAGCACCTCAATGTATCCTTTGGCCGTACATAAAAATCATTTTACGAAGTTCACTAGAAACTAAGTTAATCCCAACGGAAAAAAAAAACAAAAAAAAACACCTTACCCTCTGGCTATATTTATTTTATTTTATTGACACACAAAACAGAATACAGTCAATGACACAATATTTATGAAAGTAAATACATCTTAGAGCTGGACTATATCCCAAACTAAGTGTGCTGTGTGATCAAATTATGTAATAAACAGGTTTACAAAATACAAAATATACTAAACTAGCTGTTGCTCGAAACCCGTCAGGTTTCGGCTAGTTCCGATTCCATCCGGTTGCGTGGTGAACTAAATTCAATTATTTTAAACAGTAAAAATGTGTTAACAACCACGTCCAACACTCCATCATAAATCAACCTATAACGTAGTGGTTATAATCTTTTTGGTAATGTCGAGTATTAGTATCAACTATTGTTTATGATTTCCAAAATAGACATTATGATGTCAATGGACAAACGTGAATAATATAATATTGTCATCGTATAAAATACAGCTTGAAACACAAATATAACTGGCTGAAACATTTACTGAAGTATTATTTATTCTACGGACGATAATAAATGTCATATTGTTATTCAATAGGTATAGCCTACTGTGAGTTATTCAGCTATCTAAATAGCGTTCAGTTGCGATTGGTTCAATTCGCAATTAGTCCAATCGTCTAAAAATGGTCCAATTCGCAGTTGGTCCAATTTGCTGTTTTATTAAATGAAACTACATTTTTTTGTATTATACGTTAAACTATTATTTATATTAAAAAAAAACATTGTTTCAGTCATAAGTACATTAAAATAGTAATACCTGTAAATTTGTATAAATGTTATTATCTCTATCTTATGTCAATAAGATGGAAGATATTTCGTGTTACAGTCATAAAGTTTTTTTATAATATAACTTGTTTTTCCCCTTTTATCTTACGTCAATTAGTACTTTGTAGTACTTTAAGAGTCAGGTACTAATCAATTGGCCCGAATATTTTTTTTTAATGCAACTTTGTGTATCTTTAAAATTTTCTGTTTATCTATTTTTTTTTAATAATTAGTAATACTTAAGTTAGTACTTTAGTTGTATGATAAGGACCATGACAAAACCACGAATTGGACTAAATGCGAATTGGACCAATCGCGAATTGGACCAACCGCGAATTGGACCAACTGCGAATTGGACGAACCGCGAATTATGCGGATTGGACCAATGGCGACTGAACGCTAAATACATCATATAAGTGAAACAGCTCTAGTAAAGAGGTAGAGGCCTTCGACCTGGTGGTCAAATATTGCGAGAGTCCTCAAGCAAGCCAAATGTGCAAAAACGACAACCCAAGCCAGATCAACTTGCAGCTGTTAAAAATAACGGCGGGATAAAGGGAAGGAAGAAGAAGATTCAGCTATTTAAATACATAATCGTAATCGGTCAGCTGTTCTGAAATTACTTCCCTGGGCGACTGTTTCAGTGTGGAATTTTGCACAGTGGGAGGTTAAGTGTGGAGGTAACGCGCGCTGTTTATCGGTAGGTACTAATATTATAAAAGTAAAGTTTTGGTGTTTGGAAGGACGTTTGTATCACGTTTACGTATGATGATCTTCGTAGGTAGCTACTAAACTGATTTTGATGATTCTTGCACAAATCTACCTACATTACATTATCCAAAAGCATATTAAGCGCCTAATCTTGAGTAATGCCATTTTAAATAACAAAAACACGATATTTCTTGAATAATTGTAACTAAGGAATTAGCCCGCTTCTTTATCTTTCTTTAAAAACGTAAAAGAAGTGTTTTGACCGCTATCACACCTGATGCTAAGCGTAGATGACGTCGAAGACGAAACACGATTACCAGTGTGGTAACAACTATTTCAATCAGGTTTTTTACAGTCTTTTCGATTCTTTTTCTACTTGATTTGGGACGGGGGATCTTGCCCTCCGCATGATATGGGAACACATCGCAATAACAGTATATACCTACAAAGAAAAGTAAAAAAAAAAACAAAGAAATACAAACAATCATAAGAAGAACAATACAACATTGTAACTAAATAAGTAAAAGCAATAAAAATCATCAAAATTGTGACCGTAACTTTAATCATTGAGGAGTTTTCTGATGAAAAGGTAGTTTCGGGTGGTCCATCAATTTGTACCTAGTTCTTTATAAGCCGATTCTATTGATAGAAGTCCAAAAAATTGTAATTTACTGCATGAGTCTGCTCATCATTCCGAAGGTTCTCATCAGATTTTCACCAAGATTTTATGGGACCAATCCTGAACTCTCACCTCTTACAATAAAAAATGAATCAACGAAATCGGACTTCATATACGGAGTACGGCGTGAACATATTCACATACAATACCTACATACAAACAATATAGGTACGGGTCGAATGGGGTGCCACACGCAAAGCTGTAAGTAGATGGCGCTGGCATCAGATGATCATTTTTTTTTTTCGATGATGGTCCTCCACCAATGGAATCTCGGCGTTTCCATTGGTGGAGTTTTTTTTTTATTCTTTCGGTCTCAGACCGATATGGCCAATTTGGCGCCGAGAGTTGTAAAAAACAGCTGTTTGACAGTTCTTAATTCAAACCAAAGATCATCCGACTAACGCCCTCTGCCGGGATAAAAAGTTAGTGTTCCTCCTCATTGAGAACCTCCTTCTTTTTTGAACTCGGTTAAAAATGTGAACCGTTTTGACCAAATACGTACTATTTATGTATTCTGTGCAAATACCTACTCGTAAATAAATGTGAGTTTAACCTTTTTACTTTCAACAGTCAAATAGAACAAATTTAAAAAAAAATGTGATTTGTCAAACATGTGTCAAAATAAAATGAATTAATCAACAAAGAGTATTTATTCAAAGGTCAAAGTAAATCACCCCCGTATCAGTGCAAATTTAACTTTATACCCCGTTTAATCATCTCATGGGGATGAATTAAAAAAAATACGAAACACGTGTTCAATTTATTCAAAAGAAGTATATTTATGCAAAGTTTGAAGTCGATTAGACTAAGGAAACACGTTGTCCCATACAAACTTTGCTACCCTTTTTCACCCCCTTAGGGGTGGAATTTTCAAAAATCCTTTCTTATCGGATGCCTACATCACATAAAGAACACACTCTCCAAATTTCAGCTCTCTACTATCAGCGGCTTAGGCTGTGCGTTGATAGATCAGTCAGTCAGTCAGGACAAAGAGTTTTATAGATATAGATAACAATATTGAGTTCCGTTGAGGTAAATAACGCTAAATCGGAAGCATATGGAGAAAATTTCGCTATAAATCTCCTAAACAAGGGCAGTGATGCGTCACAGGGCAACGATGCCGTCGTAAGCCAAAATGTCATCCGAGCGATGTTCCCGGTTGCATCCCTCTCTGGAGTCCAGGGTCCGCTAAACCTCAAATTGTTTTATTTATTTTTTTATTAGGGGTTGTCGCAGTCGGTAAGTCATCATTGACCATACTTTCTGCAGTTAGATTTGGCAACATTTTTACGGCCGGCCGCCTGCCTGACACCAACCCTCTTAGGGATCAAGCAGTTTAGCCGCCACCGCGCAGGGAGAACTTAAGGTTTGCTTATCTCCCTCAGATCTCTTAGTCGCCTTTTACGACACCCACGGGATGAGATGGGGTAACCCTATTCTATGCCGGGGCTACACAGCTAAAATGTCGTAAGTGGTAACTAATAAACAAGAAGAGGATAAGAAGCTTAACTCCTACAAAAACCAAGAAAATCACATGCACACAAGAAGTATCCGAACCTGCCATCTTTGTATCGTCGTCAAACATCCACCAATCAGCATCGAGCCACATTATCTTCTGCATGCATGCATATTGCTCAGTATTGGCATTAAAACAATTTATTTATTTAAATTATATTATCTGCATTAAAAATCGTTTATTTACTTCAAACTGGAAAATGTATTCATTCGAACCCGTTGGAATTTTTAAAACCCTTTCTTAGGATAACAACTTTTTTTAAAGAATAACACACTCTCGTCTGTAAGACCAGCGGTTTAGGCTATGTGTTGAAATACGGAGTGTGTTTTTAAGTTTTTTTATTATTTAACACAACTTAGGTATGTTTGCGGCACCCCGGTGGTATTGAATTACACCAATGATAGCATCTTAGGTTAATAAATTAATAAACGCACTAGCCAGGAGATGTCGCTTTTTCCAAACTTAGGTAATATTCTATGGTATACAAATAAGTTTCCGCCGTTTTATTGTAGATGGCGCGGCACGGAGTTTCGGTTAGCTTTCGCAGATGATAACCGGCTTAAAAAATAGTTTGGACATTCAAGAACAACATTACCTATTAATATCATTGATTTTATATTGGTAAAATATAATTTTTATAAGTTGAAAATGTCAAAGTTTGAGCCAAGTAAGCGTCATTTGCGGGAAATATTAGTTTACTTCTTTAATTTAAAGAAATCTGCTGCTGAGGCGCATCAATTGCTCGTGGAAGCATATGATGAGGGTGCTTTGAGTGAGAGAACGTGTCGAGAGTGGTTTCAAAAGTTTAAAAACGGTGATTTCGACGTAGAAGACAAAGATCGCAGTGGAAGGCCAAAAATTTACGAGGATGCAGAATTGGAGGAATTATTGGAGGAAGATTCATCTCAAACACAAAAGGAACTTGCTCTAACATTAGAAGTCACTCAGCAAGCAGTCTCACATCGTTTAAAATCGTTCTTCTATAATAAATATTTAATTTGTGTTAAAAAACGGCGGAAACTTATTTGTACTCCTTTATATTTTTATAAAAATATGTATAATATTCTATTTATATATAACTAGCTGACCCGGCAAACGTTGTTTTGCCTTATAAATTATAGATAGTAGCCGATTCTCAGACCTACTGAATACGCATATAAAATTTGGTAAAAATCGGTCGCGCCGCTTCGGAGGAGTACGGTAACTAACATTGTGACATGGACATTTTATATATTAGAAGAAGATAGATGTATAATATTCTATTTATATATGTTACCGGAAATGTATGTAATCCGTCATTATATAGAATTCCTAGGAAATGTGTACATTGCCTAAAATCCACAGGAAAAGTGTAAAATAATTTATATTATACACATTTCCTAGAAATTCTATATATTTCCTAAGCAGCAAACGGAAATGTGTTAAATTCAGAATGTTGGTCGATAGCAGGGGGTTTGAGGGGGTACGTATTCGAATAGGTATCTAATATTAAAATATTTACAGTTAAAATTATTCATTTATTCATTAAAGCATTCATTAAAATTACAATCAACTTAAAAATAAAAACTAAAAAACCCAAATTAAAACCTAATTACAATTAAACTTAAAAACTACAAATTTACCAAAACAACAAAGTCAGTCGAACAGGCCACCCAAATTCGTTGCTGGCGCAAAGGACCCTAAAACGCACGCAGCATTTCCTCGTTGGATAGCAACGGCCATCCTCTGCACCAGAAAAGAACCCGAGCGGCAGTCCAAGCCCCGATCTCTAAGCCGTCGACCGATCTCCCTCACAAAGGTGACAGCCTCACTCCCCCAACTCCCCAACGTCTCCACGGCCACCGGCACAAATAAATAACTCGCGTGGAGCAGGGCGTACTTGCCATGCTTAGCAATCGCCGCTGTCTCCGCCGCCGCAGCAGCCACAGCAGCAGTACGGGACACATGGCAAGCAGCAACGGTGTTGACACACGTTGCGTCCCAAATGAGGCACCTCCCCTTCGCCCAAGGCACCAGAGTAAGCCCGTCTGGTCTCTTGCCATCAGTGCGAGAAAGCCCAGGCGGCTCAAGCACACACGGCACATTGGCAGACACCAAGGACCTCCTGATGACGTCGTTGAGAGCGTGGTGCCGCGGGAACCGACCCACACAACGACCACAGCTAAGAGCGTGGTGACCATTGGCCTCCACCGTTGAGCCACATATGCAAAGATGAGGTTCACACACTTTGCAGCCCAGCCGGAGAGCCACTGCCACCCTCAAAGAATCGTCATCCAAAAGAGTTCCCAGGTTAGGCGAAGGGAGGGCCTGCAACCATGCCCCGGATTCTCGCGTAGCAACTCCCCTAAGCCTGGCAAGGTCTACATCCACCGAACCTCTGATCAACCGATCCCGAACCCTCTTCACCTCCACCTCGTTCCATAGACGTTGGACACCCGGGGACGTTGGGAGCTCAACACCAGGATTGCGGGACCGCCAAGCCTCACAAGCGTCGGCAGCAAAAGGTATGGCAACCTGATCTCCATTCGCAATGAGAAGGTAAGAAACCAAGCCCACCACCCCATGCACCGACCCAAGAAAAGCTGGCAGCCCCACATCCCCGATCCGCCTAACCCCCAAGCCCCCCCAACGAATGGGCATCGAAGCCTGAACCCACTGTGTATCGTCCAAACTGATGTTCAATAGCTCCTCTAACGCCGTTCTCAGTGCCTCGTCAAAAGAAGCCACCCCTTCTGCATACAACCACGTCGGAGCGGTACGCAGAAAATACATTATTTTAGGCGCAGCGAAGCACATGCGCAGCAAAACCAGGGCAACGTGATTGGGCAACCCCCTCAGGTGTTCCACAGCAGCGAGGAAAACCGATCTGCGCCGCTCCAAAGCCGACGGTATTGCCTCCGGAAACACAGGAGAACCCAGAAGGCTAAAAGTAGAAGGTGTCAAAATTTTAAGTCCAGGGAGAAGAGTATTAAAGAGGGAGAATGAAGGGAGCCCCTCAGGGCCACACGGGAAAAACTCGCACTTCGACGCGTTCACCTCCAGACCAAGCTCAGCCAAACGGGGGATCAAAGTGACCAAATCTTCCATCACATCTTCTGGAGATCCTCCAATGGTACCATCATCTAGATACCACACGTTCAACGGTGATTTCAGACCCACTAAAATCTTATGAATAGCTAGGCTGAATGCGAGCGGCCCAAGTGGATCTCCCTGCTGAGCCCCAACCTGAGACAGAATGAGATTATTGTCATAGTACAAATTGGAAGAAGATCTATATACCTGGAAAAGGAAGGGATAGAGGGCGGGGGTATTCTCCTGTACTTCCTTCAGCAACATGTCCCTCTCAACACTATTAAAGGCGTTTTTAATGTCAAGCTTAACCACAACACTGCCTGAATTCCCCGAATCCATCACGAAAGCTCGAGGGGCATGTATAGCCGCTTCACAACCCAATCGTGTCCCAAAGCCCAATTGATGCGGCTGCATCAATGCAAGTTAAAATCCCGATGCTATCTAACTATCTAAAGCACGTAAAAACTAAACGGAGCACCCCGACTTGGTTAGGTTAGGTTAATGTTAGAACATGTTTACACGCAGCGCTTTGGCGAGCGAGCGAAGCGAGCGTGCCGCGGCAGCGGTCGCCAAAGCGCCTTATTCTGTAAATAAAAAAGGCGTGATGTATAAAAATCGCACTGTATATGAAATAAATGTTAATAATGTTTTTATTTATAGTATTAGGCACTTCGGCGACCGCTGCCGCGGCACGCTCGCTTCGCTCGCTCGCCAAAGCACTGCGTGTAATCATGTTCTAACATTAACCTAACCTATCCTAGTCGGGGTGCTCCGTATTATCTCACATAATAGTAATAAAATATGTATAACTAATACTTAACATCTACACACATCAAATACACTAAACCGCATCGTCATAATTCCATCTACCCACATTTATCCTGTCTATAATATTATCATTTCCTAGGTGCCTTTAGGAATTGTATACAATCCTTAGGAAATATGTAGATTTCCTAGGAAATGTATGTATTAAATAATCTTTGATAAATTATTTTACACATTTCTTAAATGAGGTCGCCATTATATACAATTCCTAGGAATTGTATACAATTCCAAGATTTCATACATTTCCGGTAACATATATAATATTCTATTTCTATGCTTAAGTCTGCACTGGGCTTTCATAGAAATATTTTAAACTAGCTGCGCCCCGCGATTTCACCCGCGTAAGTCCTGATCCCGCGGGAATATTGGGATAAAAAGTAGCATAGGTACTTATGTGTTATTCCATGTCTCCAGCTGTCTACATACCGAGTTTAATGGTAATCGGTTCAGCGGTTTTTACGTGATTGAGTAACAAACACACATATACCTACACATAAATACATACTCACAAACTTCCAGCTTTATGATATTAGTAGGATGAAAAATACTTCTGCAAAAACACAACGCACGATCGACGCAGAGCGGGATTTGAACCAACATCGCAAAGGGATGCTGAGAAGTGTTCCGAAGAGTACAGCGACTAGGGCATGCAATATCGGAAGGTTTTCAATCTCGGGACGATATCGATATTAAGAGCTCAATCCCGGGATCCCGGGATTGATACTGAGATTTTAGATATGGTTAAAAAGGCGAATTTAATACAATAAAAATGTGTTAAATTTAAAATATTTAATATATTTAAGACTCTAGTGGTGTCATTACGTAAATAAGTTACCCCGGGGGCCGTCCACCCCATCATTTTGGAAATATGGCGGACAAATACCCTAAGCCCGAAAGTGTCTAAACTTTCGCGCCAAATTCTAGGCGCACCACTAAAATGATGTTAGCAGAAAAAAATTGCATGCGAGCTTGTATAAAAAATAATTGTCTTAAAAATTGCAATGAATCATGTTACTTTTATTGTTTTAAACATTTTACCAATTCCCTACGCTTCTAAATCTTTACAGATCTCTTCATCAGGGGTAGACTAATTTGGGTTTAATTTTAATAGTTCTATTCAATCATTCCATGAGGAAAAATATAGCTAAAAACCTTAATTTATACCCAAATAGTAAATTGCTCAAATCTCGATATCGGATCACTCAATCCCGGGATTATAATATCGAACTTTTGCGTCCGAGATTCCGGGATTACGACATCCCGGGATCCCGGGATTCATGCCCTAACAGCGACATTGTAGCAAGCTGTCCCGTTCTAATAGTTTGTCCATATAGTTCGTATTTACGCGGATGATTCTTTATTAATTTTCCGGTTTCGGTTGAAAGACAGATGAGACTTTGAATTATGCAGCAGTTTTTTTATTGTTTATCTAATTGCAAATAAAACTTGAAAAGATTTTATTTCTATTTAGGTAGTTTGTTTAATTATTATTATAATATAATAATATAATGTCCTGTAATAGCATATTATGCTATTACAGGACATTATACACAGCCCAATCTAGCCCGAAATAAAATAAGTAGGCTTGTACTAGACAACGGATATACAAAACACATTACCTTGAAAACTTTCAATATCAAAACGCACTAAAATGCGAATGAAGCCTTTCAAAAACACCAGTTTTTTTTTTCAATGAAACTTAACCTCAAAACTAAAAAAAGAATTTCGAATTACCCCTGCAAGGTTTTTAATTGGATTAAAATAACCCTGTATAATAGAGCAATGTACCTACCAAAATAATTATCTAGAATATTTATGATCGAAGGCTAATGAAGGAAAGTAATTTGTTGTTATCATTTCAAAATACAACTCTGTTTTAGAATTGCTAATTAGGTATAATTAAACTTACAGAGAAATGTTACCATGGAAGCACCTTGTTCTAACAAAACGGCGACAATTATTATCAATTAAAACCGTAATTTATTTCATTAAGCTTAAAATTAATAATCATACAAACATAATGAAAAAAAATATAGACAAAAAACAAAATTTTAATTTACACCATTAATTAATTAAAGACGCGATCTGTGTGGCGCGTCGGGTGAATACCCGACTGCAGAGCAGAAGGTTACGGGTTCGACTCCAGTCGAGAATAAGTATTTATGTAAATAAATATTTGTTTCTGGTATGGGTGTCTCTCCATTAATAATAAGTAGGTTAGTATTTATAAAATAAATATTATATAAGCATTACATGTATCCGTTGTCTAGTTACCATAACATAAGCTTAGTAGCTTACCATAATACCAATGTGTACAAATTTATATTAATAAATTTAAAAAAACGAATTAGATGGCGCTGGGCGCTGTTTATACATATTTTTATTATTTGACTAGCTGTTGCTCGAAACCCGTCGGGTTTCGGCTAGTTCCGATTCCATCCAATTGCGTGGTGAACTAAATTCAATTATTTTAAACACTAAAATGTAATATTGTTATTCACTATAGATGTACTGTGAGTTATTCAGCTATCAAAATACATCACATAAGTGAAACAGCTCTAGTAAAGAGGTAGAGGCCTTCGACGTGGTGGTAGAATATTGCCAGAGTCCTCAAGCAAGCCAAATGGGCAAAAACGACAACCCAAGACAGATCAACTTGCAGCTGTTAGAAATAGCGGCGGGATAAAGGGAAGGAAGAAGAAGTTTCAGCTATTTAAATACATAATTGTAATCCAGCTGTTCTGAAATTACTTCCGTGGGCGACTGTTTAAGTGTGGAATTTTGCACAGTGGGAGATAAAGTGTGGAGGTAACGCGCGCTGCTTATCGGTAGGTACTAATATTATAAAAAGTAAAGTTCGGGTGTATGGATGGACGTTAGCATCACGTATACGTATGGTGATCTTCGTAGGTAACTACTAAACTGATTTTGATGATTCTTGAACAAATATACCTATCCAAAAGCATATTATGCGCCTAATCTTGAGTAATGCCATTTTAAATAACAAAAACAGGATATTTCTTGAATAATCGTAACTAATGAAATAGCCCGCTCCTTATCTTTCTTTAAAAACGTAAGAGCAGTGTTTTGACCGCTATCACACCTGATGCTAAGCGTCGATGACGTCAAAGATGAAACACGATTACCAGTGTGCTAACAACTATTTCAATCAGGTTTCTTACAGTCTCTTCGATTCTTCTTCTACTTGATTTGGGACGGGGAATATCATAGAAAGATCATCCCATGATATTGCCCGTCGCATGATATGGGAACACCTATCATGTGCCGTGTAGCCCCAACATAGAATAGGGTTACCCCATCTATTCCCATGGGTGTCGTAAAATGCGACTAAGTGATCTGGAAACCCATTCCTCTAACCTATGAATATATGTTATAGCATCCCTAGCTATGACCAGCAAGGGTATGAAGAGTGGGGTCCGCTGTACCGTGAGACCACCCCGGAGGGGCAACCATCAGGGATCAGTTATAGACAGATCGTGTCCCCAAACGCTAGTTTCGGGGGTTTAGTTTTAGTTAAACTAAGGGATCTGAGGGAGATTAGCAAACATTAAGTTCTCCCCGCGGCCCGGGTTGGTGTCAGCCAGGCGGCTGGCCGTAAAAAGATTGCCAAATCTAATTGCAGAAGGTATGGTCAATGATGACTGACCGACTGCGTCGACCCTAAGTTAAAAAAAAACATTTGGGGTTAAGCGTACCCCGGGCTCCCGAGAGGGATGCAACCGGGAACATCCCTCGGATGAGAAGGATAATATGGGAACACATCGCAATAAACCTATACAAAGAAATATGAAAAAAAAACAAAGAAATACAAACAATCATAGAAAGAACAATACAACATTCTAACTAAATAAGTAAAAGCAGTAAAAATCATCAAAATTGTGACCGTAACTTTAATCATTGAGGAGTTTTCTGATGAAAAGGTAGTTTCGGGTAGTCCATCAATTTGTACTTAGTTCTTTATAAGCCGATTCTATTGATAGAAGTCCAAAAAAATGAAATTTACTGCATTGTGGAACGTATTCAATTAATTCTAAATAAGTATATTTATGCAGTTTCAAGTCGATTAGACCAAGGGAACACGTTGTCCCATACAAACTTTGCCACCCCTTTTCACCCCCTTAGGGGTGGAATTTTCAAAAATCCTTTCTTATCGGATGCCTACATCACATAAAAAACACACTCTCCAAATTTCAGCTCTCTACTATCAGCGGTTTAGGCTGTGCGTTGATAGATAATCAGTCAGTCAGTCAGTCAGTCAGGACAAAGAATTTTATAGATATAGACTAGCTGTTGCTCGAAACCCGTCGGGTTTCGGCTAGTTCCGATTCCATCCGGTTGCGTGGTGAACTAAATTAAATTATTTTAAACAGTAAAAATGTGTTAACAACCACGTCCAACACTCCATCATAAATCAACCTATAACGTAGTGGTTATAATCTTTTTGGTAATGTCGAGTATTAGTATCAACTATTGTTTATGATTTCCAAAATAGACATTATGATGTCAATGGACAAACGTGAATAATATAATATTGTAATCGTATAAAATACAGCTTGAAACACAAATATAACTGGCTGAAACATTTACTGAAGTATTATTCATATTCATATTCATATTCATATTCATTTATTGTCCATAAACATAGGTTTATTATACAAATGGTGTTGATAAATTAAAATATAGTACAGCTATGTTTCGCCTGTCGGCATATGAACGTGTTCTTATTAAATTATACATCGCAATTAATCAAATTATAAATAGAATTAGTAGTTAATAATGTGTTAATATCAAATAGAAAATAATAAAATAAAATAGATGTCAGTATTAGTAGAATTTAAATATTGAAATTTGGTATAATAGAAAATGTCAATTGTTATAATTAATAATTCACCACTAAAATATAAGACAATGTCAATACTGAGACTAAAACACCCCATAACATCACTTTAATCTGTCATTCAAAAAATCTCTAATATCGCGGTACGCTTTTTCAGCAAGAAAGCCATTGAGTGCAGACTTAAATCGAGGGTTGTTTGTACTTCGAATTTCAATCGGGATTTTATTGTAAATAAGAGGCGCCATACTATCTACACTCATTCTTCTAATAAGACTTTTGTAGTTTCGATTAGTTCGTAGTTTGCCTTCATGACGACTTCCAGAGGGATACACGTCAAAGTATTGTGGGTTGTCCTTAACAAATTTTGCAATCTCGCTTATGTACATAGATGGCAGTGTGAGAATATTATGCTCGCGAAAGTATGGTATACATGAAACATCTTGTTTAAGGCCAAACATTGATCTAATGCATTTTTTTTGGGCTTTAAATACCAAGAGCTTGTCAGTGGTGTTACCCCAGAACATAATGCCATATCTAAGCGTAGATGCTACATATCCATGATACGCTGTCAATACCGTTTTTAAATTGGATACTTTCCTTAACATGGACAATGCATAGGAAAATTGGTTGAGACGTTTGACTATATTATCTATGTGAGGTTTCCATGTTAGCCTATTGTCTATCGTTAATCCTAGGAACTTTGTGGAATCTACCTCTATTATCGATTTGCCCAAATGATTTATGTCAAATTTTAAGGGAAAGTTATTTCTTTGTTTAAAGTTCATTAAATATGTTTTTGTTAAATTTATTGTCAAATTGTTTAATGTCAACCAGTTGACTAAGGAGTGTACTGTATTATTTATGTCATCTTGAATGTTATTCGAATTGTCATAGTTGAATAAAATTGTACTATCATCAGCAAATATGGTCATGTAATGTTTAGTAATAGTAGGCAGATCATTTATATATATGATAAACAAAAGAGGTCCAAGTACGCTACCTTGCGGAACGCCACTACAGACTACTCTTTCCTTAGATGCGTGACAAACATTAATACCGGTTTGAGCATTAATCCTATTTATATGAGTTATTTGCCTTCTATTCTGTAGGTATGACTCAATCAGTTTATTGGCGTTGCCTCTTACGCCATAACTTTCCAGCTTCCTAAGGAGGGTTTTATGATGGACATTATCAAATGCCTTAGTCATATCCATGAATAAGGCTATAGTAGGCTTTCGTATATTTACGTTGCTTACGACCTTTTCAAAAAAATCGTGTAATGCCATATTTATTGATCTTTTTTTTCTAAACCCATATTGTTTATCAGTAAATATATTGTTTATATCAAGAAAGTTGTTGAGTTTTCCGTAAATAACATGTTCGATGATCTTTGAAAATATAGAGATTAAAGCTATTGGACGATAGTTTTTAAGTGCTGTCTTGTCCTCTTTTTTGAATAATGGTATAATAATGGTAAGCTTAAGTTTTTCTGGATAAACGCCTTGTTCCAAACATAAATTTATAATGAAACTCAATATTCGTGCTAGTATATGGGCTACCGTTTTTATTATTTTCGTTGATACATCGTCATGACCTACGCTATTCGTGTTTTTAAGAGACTTTATAATTCTAAATATGTCAAATGACGTAGTGGGTGTCAGAAAAATGGAATTGGGTAAATTAGTGCGTATTTGGCTAGATCTAAGTTCGTCAGTGTTATTTGTTTTAACAGAATCTATAAAATAGTCATTAAAAGCATTTGTCATGTCATGAGGGTCAGTTATATCTACGTCATTGATTTTGATTTTTAATATATTTTCTTTAGGCAGGTTGTTATTATATTTATTAATTATTCTCCAGGTAGCTTGAGATTTGTTACTGGATTGACTAATAAAATGATCATTTTGTGCTTTTTGTGTTAAATTTATTATCTTTTTATATTTACTAGTATAACTTTTAAATAGGGATTTGTTCACTGGTGTCGGATATAGGCGGTATCGCCATAGAAGATGACGTCGTTTTTTACTACATAGTTGAATGCCCTTCGAGACCCAGTTAGGTTTTCTAGTAGACGATATTTTTAATCTGATTTTAGGAAAGCACAGATCATAAAAAAGTGTAAAATAATCATGAAAAGCATTGAACGCAGCATCTGGGTTGTTCGATTCGTATATTTCATTAAAACTGAGATTTCCAATAGAGTCAGAAAATTTTCTAGTATTCTCTATTGAAAAGTCGCGTTTGTAAATATACCAGTATTTTAACCTACATGTCATTTTTACTGGAATTTTAGCAAATTGGGCTGTGTGGTCAGATAGCGCTAACTCTATTATTTCTCCTTTGACTCCTCGCATATTGTGTATTATGTTGTCCAAGCATGTTTTACTTTTTGGTCTGGTAGGAACGTTAAATTGAAATTTAGAATTATAATTAGATAATATTTTTTTAAAACGTCTAGTTTGTTTATTATTTATTAAAATGTCAATATTAAAGTCACCAGAGATTATTACTTTATAATTATTTAAGTCAGTAAGGGATTTTAGAATTGCGTCAAGTTTATCTAAGAATGAATTGATTATCGCTACCCGGGTTCGAGGTGGTCTATATATGCATAAAATAAACAATCTGTGTTGTAATAATTTTATTGCCGAGCATTCCATGATACCAGGAGTGGACTGCATAACTAAATCACTAACATTTTCATATTCGTGGTTATTAGAAACAAGGATACATGAGCCACCATGATGGTTATGCCTGGAATAACATGATCCCAATTTAAAGTTTGTCACGTTTAATCGATGCAAGTCGCATTCCATCATGTTGTGCTCAGTGATGCATAAAATGTCTATACATTGTCCTGTATCCCTCAAGCTTTCTAGAGTTATAAGTAATTTATTTGTTTTATTTATTAGACCGTCTATATTTTGGTGAAGTAAAGTTAGGGTATTATACACGAAATAACTGGTTTGTAGGATTAGCGTTAGGTTTAGCACTACCCCCAATGGCTTTATCGCAGTCGGAGGATGAATTTGAGGTACTATGGGATATCTTAAAAGATCAATTGTGATATTCTTCATAATATTCTGAAAGATGTTAATTAGCCCAAATTTATTAAGTCTACCAGAGAGTTTAGAAAACATTTCTAAATCTAAACTATCATTTGAGTTGAAAAAATGTACATTTTGATATGTTTGTAGCTCTACATATAGCAAATTATTGAATAGTTCAATCTTACAATTATATATTAGCGAATTAAGTCTATATGTCGGTGTACAGATAATAATGTTAGTAAAAGTTACAGTTTTAATTTCGTTTCTGATTGCGTTAATTAATTCAATATAGTTACAATTGCCTTGAAAATCAGATTCTCCTAGTAAAATAATACAGTAGTCGTCTATGGTGTAATTATGTAATTTGCATTTTAGGTTAGCGAAAAGCTGCCTGATTTTAAAGTTATACATTTGATATCTGCAAAAATTGAAGTCAGAGGAGAAAGTGTCTTCAATAGAAACGAGGCTGCCGGTACGTTTATTGCTTAGAATACATAATTTTCTCTTGATCTTGTTGTGATGCTGTTGTATGCCAGTGCTAGGTAAGGCAGAGATATTATGAGGTTGCTCTCGACAGCAAACGCCGTTACACGTCGTGTTCGAAGTTGGAGAAATATGATGGAATTCATCCCTAACAAGTGAGGCTCTTTGCCCGGGAGAAGTAAGGGGTGTTTTTTGCCCGAGTAATAAATTACTCTCGTTAAATTCTAGGCGTTCAGGTTGAGTATTTGAGGTTGACATAGACTGATCGGCTCGTTTATTTTTTTTCTTTTTTATTCCTGACCTTGGTGTCCCCATAATTCGGTCAGTTATAGTAACTTTTTTATAGTTTTCAATGGCTTTATGGCAATTATTGAGGTCCGTCTTAAGTTGGTAATTTTCACTGTTAAGATGTTCAATTTCTTTGTGTGCACTCTTAAGTTCTAGAGTAGTGCTTTGTACCTGTTCAGTGAGGACTTTGATTCTCTCGAATAATTCTGTCATATTCAACGATTCATTCGGTAGGCTTTGCATGGTAGCGTCGAATATACTCTCCTTCGATTCATCTGTTAAAGAAGACGATCGATGATGCTTTTTACGGTAGGTTATATTTTCCATGTCAAAATCTAAGTTACTATTACCACAACTAGCGCCCTCTATGTCCATTGTAACTAAGTATGCAATGTAATGAGATCAATAATAAGAAATCCGATTCCGCTGTTATGGGTGGTAAGTTTGGTAACTTGTTTGTGAATTTACTTTATCGGGTGGTCACTAGATGTCGCTTTAAGGTTCTAATCTGTTTCTTGTTGTTGTTCCTGTGTTATCCAATAGATGGCACTAATGTTGCAATTGTCATAATTTTTGTGATTGGATAGTTTGTATTATGACGATAATGAGTCATGAACGTAACGTAAAAAATATGAATGAATAAAAATAAATGACACTAAGTTCTTTTTTTGCACTGTAATTTTATGTTATGTAGTTTACTTATGGAAACAGTGTTAATTACCATAGATCGGATTTTTGGGTGCCGTTTCAAAAATGCGACATCAAAAGTATGGATACGACCAAAAAAAATTCCGAGAAAAATTCCGCGTCTTGGAATTTCGAATAAGGATAGGTGTCGAAATCACGAGTACTATCACTATCTAAAGTATCATCATCATCATTTGTTTTTATTGCTGAAGGCATATTTACTAGAAATATTTTAAAGAAAAAAATAATCTTCAAAATTTAAAATGAGATTCTGTTTACAGGTTAGAGTTATCCGTCAGAAATAAATAAAACACACATATAAATTAAAAGGGTTTAATGTTTATATTTCTTTATTTAATATACAAACAATGGATAAAATCTGTTCTAAGTATAAATAATTATCACAATTAAGAGAAAACACACCCAAAGCATGTTTGTGGAACAAAAATTTTCAAATACTTGTTTAAAAACATTTATTTTTCAGCCAGTATTTCCTTACAACGGTAGGGGTAGAGACAATCCAGCAAAGCTTAAAATATAACAATTTATGTATTACTAAAACCAAAAATGTTCCCTCGACATGGAATTATTGTTGAGAAAATATTACAAAAATACAACTTTCCTTACAAATTGACCGAGTTGGTTAAAATGGGAAGTAGATTTTTGTACCTCTGTACATTTAAATTGTTCTATTTCAAGCTTTGCTAAGTGCACTACGCACCATCTACCTCGGTGTGCGAGCTGAATAGTTGACATTGCGGAATTTAACAACTATGTAATTACTTGGAAGCTAATTTTGAAATTTGACCCTTACCATGATCTACTTATTGCAGGATTTAATTCGTCAGCTAATCAAAAATAAATAAATAAAATTAAAGAAAAACAAATAATAAAAAAATCACAGAAAAAGTTTTTTTTGTTTTCTGTGTTTTTTCTTAATAGTCTAAGAAAAAAATACTCTATTTTTTTGCGCAACAAACCAACAAATTAAACAACGAGAAAAGATCATGGTAACACCCAATATCCAGTTTTACTTAAGAATTACCAAGTTGAAAATAGAAATCTGATGATCATTTTTTTTTTCATTCCGGGTCTAGATAGCGTTGTAGCTACTTTTAGATTTAAATTATCTCGATATTTCGGAACGGAATCAGCCTAATCCATAATATCTATAAGTTGTAAATTTGTAGGAATGAAGAAAAAAAATTCTACACTTTTTTTAACAACAAATTAAAGGCAAGAAACTTACAGTTATTCGTGTAAGTTTCTTGATTATAGGCTATGTTATTTATTCTATTACAATATATAAAAAATCTACTCACCCAAAGTTCGAAAAATGTCAAAGATATCCAATCCAGTTGCAATAATCGTAGTCCGTTTAGTAGCCAAAATGTCAAGTTTTGCAGTGAAATCCAAAATCCAAGTAACGAGCAGGGGTCAATAAACAATAGCATAAAACACACGGATAGACTGCACTCAACAAACCGAAGTAAGCGAATGAGCTTAACTTGCAGTTTTACTTTTCCCATAGGAATAACGGAATAATAAATAGGTATAAATAAATATATAAAAATAGGTATTTAGTATAAACAACTTCCAATAATTGTTCGAAGAAAAATAAACAAACATACCTTGGCGCCGCCTTTGTAATATTGCCGACAATAGCGACAATAGGTATTGCAAAAGATAAACAATGTTTATGGCCGCTGTCTTCAAAAGATTTTTTTGTTCAATTTTGGGTCTCTACTTATGGATATTGTTAACTTAAAATTGCGAAATTGCTGTACGAAAATGACTCAGTAAGTTTTATGCATTCAATTAAAAAAATCCTGTTTTTTTTATTTAATAGTACAATTTCTACGATACATTTACAATACATTACATTACATACATACATACAATACATTTAATATTTTTGTAAAGTTTAAAAAGAAATATCGGAATTACGGAATTTAGAATTCCGGAAAGTCATATCCATGTTAGTGACAACGTCTAAAACAGCACCCAAAATCCGATCTATGTTAATTACTCACGATTATTGTCCATGTGATAGTTGTAGGTTTAATGTGGCAATACATTATAGTCACTGTTTTTAAACATTAATTATTTATCCAATTCTGTAGAAATCACAGAGATAACACTTGTGCGGATGAATTTATAGTTAATAATAGGTTTTATTGTTACTACACTTCAAATAACTACTGAAATAAATAAAATTGATTTTTTTAACACGGAGCCGATGTAAACAGTGGCACAGTACTGTACCATTATTATTTATTCTACGGACGATAATAAATGTCATATTGTTATTCAATAGGTATAGCATACTGTGAGTTATTCAGCTATCTAAATAGCATTCAGTTGCGATTGGTTCAATTCGCAATTAGTCCAATCGTCTAAAAATGGTCCAATTCGCAGTTGGTCCAATTTGCTGTTTTATTAAATGAAACTACATTTTTTTGTATTATACGTTAAACTATTATTTATATTAAAAAAAACATTGTTTCATAGATTCTTCTTCTGTTTTCGCGATGTTGTATTGAAATTAAAGACATTTTTCGGTTTGAATCGCGTGGTTTTTATTACTTTTAGCATTGTTACAACGCTCAACGTTTCGAGACCTTTCCAGGTCTCTTCTTCAGGATAGACTTAGATAGGATAGAGGTTGTAACAATGCTAAAAGTAATAAAAACCACGCGATTCAAACCGAAAAATGTCTTTAATTTCAACATTGTTTCAGTCATAAGTACATTAAAATAGTAATACCTGTAAATTTGTATAAATGTTATTATCTCTCTATCTTATGTCAATAAGATGGAAGATATTTCGTGTTACAGTCATAAAGTTTTTTTATAATATAACTTGTTTTTCCCCTTTTATCTTACGTCAATTAGTACTTTGTAGTACTTTAAGAGTCAGGTACTAATCAATTGGCCCGAATATGTTTTTTTTTAATGCAACTTTGTGTATCTTTAAATTTTTCTGTTTATCTATTTTTTTTAATAATTAGTAATACTTAAGTTAGTACTTTAGTTGTATGATAAGGACCATGACAAAACCACGAATTGGACTAAATGCGAATTGGACCAATCGCGAATTGGACCAACCGCGAATTGGACCAACTGCGAATTGGACGAACCGCGAATTATGCGGATTGGACCAATGGCGACTGAACGCTAAATACATCACATAAGTGAAACAGCTCTAGTAAAGAGGTAGAGGCCTTCGACCTGGTGGTCAAATATTGCGAGAGTCCTCAAGCAAGCCAAATGTGCAAAAACGACAACCCAAGCCAGATCAACTTGCAGCTGTTAAAAATAACGGCGGGATAAAGGGAAGGAAGAAGAAGATTCAGCTATTTAAATACATAATCGTAATCGGTCAGCTGTTCTGAAATTACTTCCCTGGGCGACTGTTTCAGTGTGGAATTTTGCACAGTGGGAGGTTAAGTGTGGAGGTAACGCGCGCTGTTTATCGGTAGGTACTAATATTATAAAAGTAAAGTTTTGGTGTATGGAAGGACGTTTGTATCACGTTTACGTATGATGATCTTCGTAGGTAGCTACTAAACTGATTTTGATGATTCTTGCACAAATCTACCTACATTACATTATCCAAAAGCATATTAAGCGCCTAATCTTGAGTAATGCCATTTTAAATAACAAAAACACGATATTTCTTGAATAATTGTAACTAAGGAATTAGCCCGCTTCTTTATCTTTCTTTAAAAACGTAAAAGAAGTGTTTTGACCGCTATCACACCTGATGCTAAGCGTAGATGACGTCGAAGACGAAACACGATTACCAGTGTGGTAACAACTATTTCAATCAGGTTTTTTACAGTCTTTTCGATTCTTTTTCTACTTGATTTGGGACGGGGGATCTTGCCCTCCGCATGATATGGGAACACATCGCAATAACAGTATATACCTACAAAGAAAAGTGAAAAAAAAAACAAAGAAATACAAACAATCATAAGAAGAACAATACAACATTGTAACTAAATAAGTAAAAGCAATAAAAATCATCAAAATTGTGACCGTAACTTTAATCATTGAGGAGTTTTCTGATGAAAAGGTAGTTTCGGGTGGTCCATCAATTTGTACCTAGTTCTTTATAAGCCGATTCTATTGATAGAAGTCCAAAAAATTGTAATTTACTGCATGAGTCTGCTCATCATTCCGAAGGTTCTCATCAGACTTTCACCAAGATTTTATGGGACCAATCCTGAACTCTCACCTCTTACCATAAAAAATGAATCAACGAAATCGGACTTCATATACGGAGTACGGCGTGAACATATTCACATACAATACCTACATACAAACAATATAGGTACGGGTCGAATGGGGTGATGGCGCTGGCATCAGATGATCATTTTTTTTTCGATGATGGTCCTCCACCAATGGAAACTCGGCGTTTCCATTGGTGGAGTTTTTTTTTTTATTCTTTCGGTCTCAGACCGATATGGCCAATTTGGCGCCGAGAGTTGTAAAAAACAGCTGTTTGACAGTTCTTAATTCAAACCAAAGTTTTCTGTTTTTCGAGTTTTCTGATGAAAAGAATTTTCGGGTGGTCCATCAATTTGTACCTAGTTCTTTATAAGCCGATTCTATTGATAGAAGTGCAAAAAAATTTAATTTACTGCATTGTGGGATTCTATTCTGCTCATCATTCCGAAGGTTCTCTGATGAAAAAATGAAAATCTGACGATTTTCACCAAGATTTTATGGGACCAATCCTGAACTCTCACCTCTTGCCATAAAAAAAGAATTATCGAAATCGGACTTGATATACGGAGTACGGCGTGAACATATTCACATACATACCTACATACAAACAATATACGGGTCGAATTGAGAGCCTCCTTCTTTTTTGAACTCGTTTAAAAATGTAAACCGTTTTGACCAAATACCTACTCGTAAATAAATGTGAGTTTAACCTTTTTACTTGCAATTGTCAAATCGAATAAATTATTAAAAAAAATTATTAGTTGTCAAACATGTGTCAAAATAAAATGAATTAATCAAATTAATCAAATGCATCAAAGAGTATTTATTCCAATGTCGAAATAAATCACCCCCGTATCGGTGCAAATTTAACTTTCTACCCCATTTACCCATCTTATGGGGATGAATATCAAAAAAATACGAAACACGTGTTCAATTAATTCTAAAGAAGTATATTTATGCAAAGTTTGGAGTCGATTAGACCAAGGAAACACGTAGTCCCATACAAACTTTGCTACCCCTTTTCACCCCCTTAGGGGTGGAATTTTCAAAAATCCTTTCTTATCGGATGCCTACATCACACAAAGAATACACTCTCCAAATTTCAGCTCTCTACTATCAGCGGTTTAGGCTGTGCGTTGATAGAACATCAGTCAGTCAGTCAGGACAAAGAATTTTATAGATATAGATTACAGTTTGCTCTTTCTTCCAACTCAAAGTTATATAGGGTAATTTGCCTGAGTTTCTGTAGCCATGAAAAATAAAAGATAGCGCATCTAAAACTACTTCTTTTTATGACATATCACTGATAGTAAACGGAAAATTACAGAATTAGTTTTATAAATAATCTATTCTACATTTACCTAATTACCTCCGTAAGTAGTTAGGTACATAATTATGCACATAACTTAAATGGAAATTCAGATAACTATTTTATATAAAAGGTTGGTTGGTGTCTGTAATATTTTAGCAGAGTAACAAAAATCCATCCCAGAACTCAACATGAAGTCTATCGTGGTAAGACATTTTATATTATTTGCTTTTTTGGGAAACCTAATTTTGCAATTAAACTAAAGTTTAAAGTAAAATTGTTTAACTTCCTGTCAGTAAAATTGTAAACTGATAATTGGTGTGGCAAATAAATATTTTCTCGAGCTCCTCTGTGCTTCGGAAGGCACGTTAAGCAGTTGGTCCCGGTTGTTATCTCTGATAGCAGTCGTTAGGTCAAGTCAAAGTAAAATTCTTTAACTTTCTTTCAGTAAAATTCTTGAACTCTCTTTCAGTAAAATTATTAAACGTTCTTTCAGTAAAATTCTTTAACTTTCTATCAGTAAAATTCTTTAACTTTCTTTATCGTAGGATCGCGCTCGTAGTTTTCATAGCAGATCGTAGCGGAGTAAGGCCGTTGCAACCCAGTAGGTTAAGAAGGTGGGTACTGTTACCATTTCCATACAAACATAAAACCTAAATAGAATTATGAAAAATTTAGTTTTCTACCCTAATATCGGTATTATTCGAATTGAGATTTTACTTTTACAGGGCCCCCACCACAAGGTTTTCCCAAATATTCATTTGAAATGAAATAAAACGGAAATACATTTCTTTTATTTTTACAGCGTAAATTACTTTTTATTGGAAATAATATAAAACAAATGAGATGTAAATGAGATGTAGACTAGTAATTTATGCTGTAAAAATGAACGAAATGTAGATCCGTTTTATTTCATTTCGAATGAATATTTTGGAAAACCTTGTCCCCACCACAATAAGCCCTATAAAAATAAAATCTTAACCCGAATTAAGGTAAAACTTAATTATTCATAATTCTATTTTAGTATTATGTTTGTATGGAAATGGTAACAGTACCTACCTACCTTCTTACCTTCTTAAGGCGTTTAGCACAAAATATACGAAACGATATTAAAATAAAATAAATAAATTACGCCACGCAGCGCGCGCAGTTCAGTGGTATAATATTGTCGTAAACAGTGGTAGGTAAGCCATTTTATTTTAAGATTTTGTTCAACAGTAGGTAATGATGATAAAATGAAGTTTTGTTTATCTTTAGGTACTATGTGAATAATCCCAAAGTACGCAACTTGAATTAAATGCGCCGTGGCGCTCGAACTACTACGTAGGTACAGTAGGTGGCAGATTAGTTGAAACAAAATGGCGGATGCGCAGAAGTCGAATTTTGAAGTCGAGAAAGCGCATGTAAAATGTACTGCGCGAACTTTCCCCTTCCACGACAAAACTTTTCAACTTATCTACCGGTCACTGTATACTACTGCTTTTTTGAAAAAATGCTTTCAATACTTTAGTACCCGGCGGGATTCGAACCCGCGACTATTGGTATTGTTCTGAAAGCATTTTTTCAAAAAAAGCAGTATTATCTAAGTGTGGTTTAACACTAAGAAATAATGTTTACTACGTATAGTACCTAAGTACTATGTATTCTGTGCTACTACGTAAACTGTAATTTAACTACTTAAAAAAATGTTTCAGCTGTTGTTTGTGGTCCTTTGCGTCGTCTCTGTGACGATGTCGGAGCCTATTGTAGGAGAAGGCTACACTGACTACAACAATAAGGGAGGAGGTCCTAGTTCCGTGGAGATTAATCAAGCCAACTCAACCGTAGACCAGTCTAATTCAGCCTTAAATCTCTTTAACAAAGGCAGTAGTTCGATCCAAGAAAATAGTGCCGACGTGCGCCAAAATTAACTGCTACAAAACCAAGAAAACCACATGCACACAAGACCCTGCTAAGATCCGAACCTGCTATCTTTGTATCGTCATCGGACATCGTTCTATCGCCATCGAGCCACATTGTCTTCTGTCTGCATATTGCTGAGCATTAAAACCATTTATTTTGATTCATTATAATTATCTGCATGAAAATCGTTATTTACTTTAATCTAGTTCCGTCCTGCGGTTTCAACCGCGTATGTTGGGATCCCGTTGGAAATTTCAAATACCGTTTCTTAGGATACCTACACTATACAAAGAACACACTCTGGTCTGTAAGAACGAGTTATCATGCATTACAGTCCTCCATAGTCCAAGTCGCTGGAGAGGAGATCGCGCACTGAATTTTGGGCCTATTTCTATTATTAGTGATGGTGACCGTCGACGGATCTTATAGTTCCGTGGACGGTCACCATTATTATCAATAGGAAACCACGCAACATCGCGCAAATCAAATCGGCACAAAGATCTAATGTCATTTTGTATGGTGTAGCAATTCCAGCGTACTTGTATAGATAGAGTTCAGTGATTACAGTGCATCTAATCAATGAATTAGATTATGTTTTTATTGAATAATTAATATTTGTATTTGATGGCGCTGGGTCGTCTGGTACTAAAATACTTATAAATAAAATCCACATATTGTTTTAAAGTTAAATATTTATTTTATCAAAAAATAAGAATCAATTACATACAATCAATACATAGGTAAATGTTATTTTAATCAGGATTTAATACAGGTAAAGGTGAAAATAATGTCAGGTGTTTTTCACTAGGATGTAATAATTTTGAACAACTGGAATGGATTATGCAGGAAGAAAGTTTCAAAGTTAAAAATGAAACACAAAAGTACAAAGCCACAAATCTAAACTACAATCATACATGAAAATCAGAAAAGGATGACCTGCCATGACTATGCCTGTGTTTTGTTTTTTTTTTTAATTTTCTTGTTAGAATAGAAATAAAATTCAGAAAAATTTGAAAAAAAAACAACCAAAACGTAGGGAAATGGTCGTGGCTGATATAGGACTTATGGCATAAACATATTTTTTCTAATATCTTTATCCAGGGAGGACACAGTCGACTACGTTTGTAAAGTTTGTATTGAGAAAAGAGTAGGTAGACTGTCCCCTTAAACTCAGTTAGCCTTATTAATAAATGTAGTCGGAATAGTAAAAACATGCTTTGTCTTTCTCCTTGACAAGAACTTTCAAAGTTGACAGACAGAAACAAAAACTGGTAAAATTACTCTGACCTTACTCCACATTTATTAATAAGGCTAAGTGAAGTTATCAAACGAACAGCGGCTACATCGGCAACGTCAGTGGTCTATCAGACATTCATACTAGCCATGAATTTGACGCTCTGAAACTACGCACTCGTTTGCCTTAGCCTATTTAGTTTTTTTGATAACTTCACGATTTGATAAGTTCAGGTCTCTTTTTCGGGATTGTCAATCCTAAAGAAGAGACCTGTAAAGGTCTCGAAATGTTGAGCATTGAAACAATGCTAAAAGTAATAGACACCACGTCCACCACCATTGCCAAGATAATCTATTTACTTAAAACATGACTTTTCTTAAATATTGATATTATGGTCTCTATAAGATATTGTTAGATTAGCTAATATTAATTTCAAAAAGACTTGGAATTACATGGATGTCACAACTTTTTACGGTAGAAGAACTGAGTTGCGAGACTTGCTTTTTTACAACCATGTTATAATGGGATTTAATTTTAATCCAACATCGCGAAAACAGAAGAAAAATCTAAGTTTACGAAAATAATAAAAAACATTACACATTACATATAAGAAGAGATAGGATATAAGAAGCGAGACCGTAAATAGAATAAAAACAAAAAAAATACAAACGCGCTCTTCACACAACCATCCGGTATATTTTAACCATCCGGTTATTCTGAAACCGATCGGTTTTTTTTACAACCATCGTGTCCATTTTTGACAATCAGCATCACCAAATGGTTTCCTGCTATTTCTTAATGGTTTTACCTTCCAGATATTAAATTGAAGTAAGAAGGATTTCTTATCTAGTCGATACACTTTACGAGTACATACATAACTTGACTGGTATGCTAATAACAAAAATCAAATGTACGAAACTATTACGGTAGGTACCTAAATAGAAGAAAAACAAACATTGCTAAATAAATTAAAATAAAAAATCTTACAATCAGCCGGTATTCTTGCAACAATATGGTTCTCGTAAAACTTATTTTTCTGGTTATTCTACAATCATCCGTCTTTTACAACCATCGGATTATTTTACAACCATCCAGCTATTTAACAACCATCCGGATCTTTACAACCTTCGGGTTATTTTACAACCATCCGGTTATTTACAACCATCCGGTTTTTTTACAACCATCGGGTTATTTTACAACCATCCGGTTTTCTGCTGTCTCTTGATGGTTTTAACCTCTTCAATCTTCTGTATGGGGCGTAACGGCTGGGGCGAGGCGGGGGGGATCAGCTGTTCAGTGCTCGAAGTTGATGAGAGGCGTTTAGGGGGCGATGGGGGTGAAGGGGGGACTGGGGGGGTTACGGGTTGCTGTGAAACAAAATAGTATTATAAAACAACATAGGTACTTAATTAGTTTTTTTGTTAATAAAAAAGAAAACCCCATGAGATTCTTGTGCCTTTTTATTGGAGGTCCCGTTCCGAAGACACAATGTATGACTGTATGTATGTGGATCTAGTAATCTTGTGTGTCTTCGGAACGCGACCTCCAATGAGAAGAAGAGACAAGAAACTCAAGAAAAGCCTCATGAGTTTCTTGTGTTGTGTGAATGTGAATCACATTGTCGCATATTTAGAACTGTAGTGAAACCGGAGCAATAATCTATACTATTATCCATACTAACGCAGAAGTAAGTCTGTCTGTCTGTCTGTTAAACGAACAGCCGAATACAGAAACGCCACTTAAAATTTGAGGGGTACTTAAATAATTGAGCAGTTTCTAAATTTAAAAATAGTATGGGAATTTTTTGATTTGAGAGGTGCTTAGTTGTTTAAATAGAACTCAAATTTTGAATTGTGTTTCTGTATTCGGCCGTTTGTTTGTAAAAAAAACACTATCACATCCACAAACACACAACCCGCCCCGGCACCCGCCTTAGGAGCTCTGGGATGCCAACATTCATTTCCCTTCCTCCACTCTAAAGCTGGAAGAAACTTTCTTTTAGAATACGTACCGGGTCTACCGTTGTTGATGTAGAAGGTTGTGGGGAAGCGACGCGAGAGGGCGCTTTCGGGGGGGAGGAGGGCTGCGCCGGGGGGGTGCTCGGTGTCACCTCCATCGTGGGAGCAAGGGGGGCCTGAGGGAAAATATTTATTTATTTAGGTTTATTAGGGAAACATACAGAACTATAACAACTAAAAACAACTTCTGAATAATATAACTTAATCCAACAAAGTTTCCACTGATGCTTAATGCTTGCTAAGTGAACATTAATAATAAAAAAATGTGATGAATAAAAACTACGCATCTAAGATACAGAGTTATGTATGTTTTTTAGGCACATAAACAAACATGGTTCATGGTGTCTCATCGCGAGATAGCTGCTTGATAACAACTGATTTAAAGCTATACAATGTCATGTAGAAGATGTCGATGTCGGTGAATATTAACGTATAATCTATTGAAATTAATCTGCCGTGTAGCCCCAGCATATGTCGTGTAGCCCAAGCATGATGCAGTGTAGCCCAAGCATGATGCAGTGTAGCCCCAGCATAGAATAGGATTACCCCAATTCTTCCCGTGGGTGTCGTAAAAGGCGACTAAGGGATCTGAGGGAGATTAGCAAACCTTAAGTTCTCCCCGCGCGGTGGCGGATTAACGGCCGGCCGTAAAATGATTGCCAAATATAATTGCAGAAGGTTTGGTCAATGATGACGTAACGACTGCGTCGACCCCAAATAAAAAAAGGTGTTTAGCGGACCCCGGGCTCCCGAGAGGGATGCAACCGGGAACATCGCTCGGATGAGAGAAATCTATTGAAATTAAACTAATTTTTCGACTTTAATCGCGTGGCGTAATACTATCCTACTAATATTATAAAGCTGAAAGTTTGTGAGTATGTATGTGTGTAAATTACGTAAAAACTGCTGAACCGATTAACATGAAACTCGGTATGAGCTGGAGACCTGGAACTACACATAGGATATCTCTTACACTTTTTATCCCGATATTCCCACGGGTTCGGAACTTACGCGGGTGATACCACGGGATTCTGCTAGTCTTATATAAGTTATAGGCAATGTGTATAATGCAGGCATTCTATACATTTCCTAGGTATTGTATAGAATGCCGGGGTCGTCCAGGCAATGTGTGAAATGATATTGAATGTTCAAACTATTTTACACTTTACCTAGGAAATGTATGGAATACCTAGGCATTGTATAGAATGCCGGTTGACGCATAGGTAATGTATGTAACATGTTTTGTTGCGTAGACAGCGTTTCGATTTTTATACATCACGCCTTTTTTATTTACAGAATAAGGCGCTTTGGCGACCGCTGCCGCGGCACGCTCGCTTCGCTCGCTCGCCAAAGCGCTGCGTGTAATCATGTTCTAACATTAACCTAACCTAACCAAGTCGGGGTGCTCCGTTTAGTTTTTCCGTGCTTTAGATAGTTAGATAGCAATTAGCAGGGGGTTTGGGGGGGTACGTATTCGAATAGGTATCTAATATTAAAATATTTACAGTTAAAATCCCGATGCTATCTAACTATCTAAAGCACGGAAAAACTAAACGGAGCACCCCGACTTGGTTTATTATTCTGTAAAGCGCCTTATTCTGTAAATAAAAAAGGCGTGATGTATAAAAATCGCACTGTATCTTATATATAAAAATGAAACGTTTTCCGTTGTCACGACATCACGCGTGAACGGCTGGACCGATTTCGATAATTCTTTTTTTGTTGTGTTTGCTATTGTCAGGAGAAGGTTCTTATGAAAGAAAAAATGCTAAACCGATTTTGATGAATTTTATTTTTTTATACTAAACGACAGGACAACGTCTGTCGGGTCAGCTAGTATGAAATAAATGTTAATAATGTTTTTATTTATAGTATTAGGCACTTCGGCGACCGCTGCTGTCGTTCATTATACACATTGCCTGATGCGCTTCGGGCATTTTATACAATACCTAGGCAATGTATGAAATGAATCGTATTATACACATTGCCTGAACGTTTTAGGCAATGTATACAATGCCTAGGCATTCTATACAATGCCGGATTATACACATTGCCTATAACATATACAAAAAATTTATAAAATTTCTATGTCACAATGTTAGTTACCGTACTCCTCCGAAACGGCGCGACCGATTTTTACCAAATTTTATATGCGTATTCAGTAGGTCTGAGAATCGGCTACTATCTATAATTTATAAGGCAAAACAACATTTGCCGGATCAGCTAGTTTAAGTATAAAAATACTCATAGAAATATTTTAAGGTACAATACTTCTGCAAAAAACATAACGCATGGTAGACTAATTGGTCAAGTCAGTGCTCCCGGATTGAGTAAAGATACGTTGTAGGTTCGAATCCCGCTCTCCGTCGATCATGCGTTGTGTTTTTGCAGAAGTATTGTTCCATTAACATATTGCTAAGAAAGCCCAGTGCAGGCTTAAGCACTTAAAAATAAAATATAATAAAAATACTAATGTAACCTTAGCTTTGGCCGGCGCGGGCGGCGGCGGCGGGATAGCGCCCTCGCTCGGCTTGATGTCGGGCGCAACGGGCCGCGCCACGGCTATATCTTCAAGGGGCTTCGATTCCTCCACTGGTTTTTCACCGTCCTGCACATAAATAAATAAATTTAAAACTGGCCAAGTGGGAGTCGGACTCGCGCACGAAGGGTTCCGTACCCTAAAATTACAAATACAAAACCACGTATGTTTTTTTACACAGGATATATGAGCGTTTGACAACTATCTCACCTGATGGTAAGTGATGATATGGACTAAAATGTAGCACGCTCATCTACAAGAAAGAAGACGGCAGGGGAACTAGATCCATCTTCCTCAGGTCCTTCCTCGGTCATGTTGGGGAGACAAAGTATTTATACTGACCATTAGTGACCATAAATGTCTGTTCCTGGTACTGGGTGTTAAGTTGTGTTAGATGGTACAATACAGGTGCAAAAATTCAGCGTATGAGTCACCGACGCCGCTAGACTAATTGGTTACGTCATTGCTCCCAGATTCCGGATTGAGTAAAGATGCGTTGTTGGTTCGAATCCCGCTCAGCGTCGACCGTGCGTTGTGTTTTTGCAGAAATATTTTTCCTTAAAATATTTCTAATTTCATGTAGCTGTCTTAGCAATGGAATGCTTCATACATCAGTAATATAAAAGTACAATAGACCTGCAAAACCTAACAAAGCTCATGGTCACCTGATCTTCTGACGTAGGTGTTGGTGGTGGTTGAGGCTTCCTCTTGATGACCTTCGGAGGTGTATCTCCAGGAACACGCTTCGCTTTCAACGGACTCGGTTCTGAAGATATTAAGTTATTAGTAACACGTAACCCTCATTTAAGAGGGCGACTTGAAGAATTTGTAGAATGGATGTCAATATATCTCAGTAATTATAAAACATACGGAAACCATATTTTGATATTTTATTTATCCTTCTTTTGCCTTCATTTTGGTAGTTTTGTTTACACGATTAGCTACCGCGCGGCAATAAGTTTTTAATGCTTCGCCTTAAGTGACTAGGAAGTCTCCCCTTTAGGAAAATGAAATGTTCCCAAACTCTCAAGAGACTAGGGTACTTATCCCCAAATCCTTAAGATAACAGATCTTTAAGACCATGGTTATTTCTTTTTTAAACTCGACAGATTAGCGTTGGCCCACTATCTTACCTAATGGTAAGTGGATGAGTTTAAGATGTAGCACGCTCATCTGGAAGAAGGAAGCCGGCAGTGGAACAAGATCCGACCCGTCTAGTGGAATTAGTTCTGGATGATTATTTACTAAACGTTAGTAAGAGACTTGAGGATATTTATTCCCAAATCCTTACGACACTGGAGTGTTCTGGCTTGTTTGTGCCAGACTTTTCGAGACCGGGTTGTCCCTAAACCCTTAAGAGGCAGTATCCCTAGATTCTTAATAAGAACTACCAAATACAGCAATCCATCTTCAAATTTTCAACTGCCTAGCTATAACGTCTTATGAGATACAGTCTGGTGATAGACGGACAGACAGCGATGTCCCGTTTATACCCTTTGGGGTACGGAACCCTAAAAATGCTTCTGCCATACAAAAAATGTACCAACCTGGCCGTGCGGAGTCTTCCCCTGTGGGCGAGGAAGGCTTGGAAGGTGTCTTCGGCAGCGGACTGGCGCTGCGGGACGCGGCCGGGGACGGACCCCGGGATGGCATCTGAATACATCATCATTTTTTCATCATTTCAGCTGTAAGAAGTCCACTGCTGGACATAAGCCTCCCTCATAGATTTCCAGATGCTTCGGTCATAAGTGGCCTGCATCCATCGTGAACCCGCGGCCTTAACTAAGTCGTCCGTCCATCTTGTTGGTGGACGTCCAACGCTGCGCTTTCCGATCCGCGGTCTCCATTCGAGAACTTTTCGGCCCCAACGACCATCTGTTCTCCGTGCTATATGTCCTGCCCACTGCCACTTCAAAGAGCTAATCCGTTTGGCTATGTCGGTGACCCTCGTTCTTCTACGTATCTCCTCATTTCTGATTCGATCCCGTAGAGAAACCCCGAGCATAGCTCTCTCCATAGCTCTTTGAGCAACTCTAAGCTTATTCATAAGGCCTATAGTGAAGCACCACGTTTCGGATCCGTATGTCATCACTGGCAACACACACTGATTGAAGACTTTCGTCTTAAGGCACTGAGGTATTTTAGACGAAAAGACGTTACGGAGCTTCCCGAACGCTGCCCATCCGAGCTGGATTCGACGATTGACCTCGAAGTTGAACCTACCTAACTGGACTGTCTGTCCTAGGTATACGTACGCTTCAACAACTTCGAGAGCCGAATTCTCAACCATAACAGGGGTAGGTACAACATGGGCATTAGACATGACTTTCGTCTTGTCCATGTTCATCCTAAGACCTACCCGCTGGGAGACTTGATTGAGGCCTTCGAGCATCGTACTGAGTTCCTCCATCGACTTTGCCATGACTACAATATCGTCGGCAAACCGAAGGTGAGTGATGTATTCGCCGTTAATATTGATACCCAGTCCTTTCCATTCCAGAAGCTTGAAGGCGTCTTCCAAAGCGGCCGTAAAGAGTTTCGGAGATATCACGTCTCCCTGTCTTACGCCTCTCTTCAATAGAATCGCCCTCGAACTCTGTTCCTGTACTCGGACCGACATCGTGGCGTTTTTATACAAACACTTCAACACTTCGATATACCGATAGTCAATATGGCATCGTTGGAGAGACTCGAGTACCGCCCACGTTTCGATCGAATCAAAGGCTTTCTCGTAGTCCACAAACGCTAGACAGAGCGGCAAGTTATACTCTTCGGTCTTCTGTATAACCTGTCGTAGCGTATGTATGTGGTCTACGGTACTATAACCTTTTCGGAACCCGGCTTGTTCGGGAGGTTGGAAGTCATCAAGCCTGCGTTCGAGACGATTTGCAATGACCCTAGAAAAAAGCTTATAAACATGGCTCAAAAGCGAGATGGGTCTATAGTTCTTTAATAAGGTGTTATCACCCTTCTTAAAGAACAACACCACCACGCTTTCGTTCCATGCCTCGGGCGTGGTACCTTCGAGCAAAACGGAATTGAAGAGCCTCTGAAGGACTTTAAGTACCGGTGATCCACCCGCTTTCAGAAGCTCAGAAGTAATTCCGTCCTCACCAGGCGCCTTGTTGTTCTTAAGCTGTTTCAGGGCCATCCTAATCTCATACAGACTGATGTCCGGGATATCTTCGGTAAAGTGTCGGGTCAGTTTGGCTCTTTGGTCTGAGGTCACACTTGTAACAGGCTCAGCCACTGAATCGTAGAGCCGTCCATAGAACTTTTCGACTTCTCTCAACACTTCCGCTTTCGTCGACGCTACACTGCCATCATCCCGCTTCAGCTTTGTCATTCGGCTTTGCCCAATAGACATATCTCTTGCGAACACTTTGGAGCCTTTATTCCGCTCTATCGTATCTTTAATACGAGCAGTATTAAAGATACGAATATCGTGTCGCAAGGATTTCCAGATACGTCTATTAAGCTGCCTGTGTGACTCAACATCATCGGGGGTCTGCAGTCTCAGCGAGCGTCGTTCAGCCATAAGGTTAAGAGTGTAGTCGGAGAGCTTCTGAGTTTTACTATTACGGCGAGTCTTAAAGAACTGAGACCCGACCGCATGGACAGTTTCCACGAACCTGTTATTAATCTCGTCCACCGACGCGTGATCTTCTAGACAATCAAAGCGATTTGAAAGCTCGAGTTGAAAGCTCTCGGGGTTTTCGATCTGAGCGCGAGTAGGTCGGAGCGTGGACTTCATTAAACCAGACCGTTCTAGTTTAACGTTTATATTCAATGTGCCTCTCACAATTAGGTGATCACTACCGGTTTTCACCCTATGAATCACTGAGACGTCATTGAATATTCGTCTCTTGTCGGTCATAATGAAGTCAATCTCGTTTCTCGTGGAACCATCGGGGCTCATCCAGGTCCATTTCCTGTGAGGCGGCTTCCGAAAGAAAGAATTCATCATAAAGAGTCCTTCTTTCTCCAGAAAATCGGCCAGCCTCTGTCCCCTAGGGTTCCGTTGCCCATACCCGAAGTTCCCCACCTTCAACTCATTATCGCTTCTCTTGCCCAGCCTCGCATTAAAGTCCCCCATAACAACATTGAAGTGAGTTTTGTTAGTATGTATGGCCCTACTAATGTCCTCATACATAGACTCTACCTCCTCATCAGGGTGTGACGAAGTCGGCGCATAAACCTGAACGACCTTCAGCGAGTACCTTTTAGATATTTTGAGTGTTAGGTATGCGACCCTGCTCGACACACTGTCGATGGTAATGATGTTGCTAATGAGGGACTTGTGGACGAGAAATCCGACACCACCTTGGGACTGTTGGTCGCCCTCCCGGTAGAAAAGCAGGTTACCAGATTTCAGAGTTATCGTGTCCTGGCCCTCTCTACGGACTTCAGACAACCCCAAAATATCCCACCGTAACTTGCTCAGTTCTTCTTCCAGCTCAACAATCTTCTCGTCAGTCCTCAAAGTGCGTATGTTGTGTGTTGCCAGGGCCAGTTGTCTTTTGGATTGGTAGCCGGGCGACTGCCGGGGATTCTTAGCACCCCTAGCCCCGCCGTTACCGAGACCGCTACCGTAGTCCGGGCTAGCGGGGCTGCCGGGGACTCGGGGCCGTTTGTTGCACTTTCTGTCCATAAAGGGATTTGCCAATACTCGCCACGCTTGGCAGGCGGGTTGGCGAGCGCAGTATAATTTGTATTTGAACAAGAAGGTGCTGCTGCCCATCTTCTGCTATATTTCCCTTAGTCGGTTTTTACGACACCCACGGGAAGAAAGGGGGCAGTGCTATTCGTAACCGACACTGCACGGACTGAATACATACAGGGAAAGAACAGTGGCGGAAAATTCATCATCATCATCATTTCAGCTGTAAGAAATCCACTGCTGGACATAAGCCTCCCTCATAGATCTCCAGATGCTTCTTAAGCGGCCTGCATCCACCGTGAACCCGCGGCCGCGGACCAAGTCGTCCGTCCATCTCGTTGGTGGACGTCCAACGCTGCGCTAAACGATCCGCGGTCTCCATTCGAGAACTTTACGTGCAAAAACGCGCGGAAAATTACGTGCATTAAAAAGCTTGTTGTGTTATTAGAAAAATATTGTTAAAATGTTCATTACTAACTACGAAAAAAAACATTTTTGCTCTAATGTCTTATCGAGGAAGAAAACAGTCAACTATTTTTATATGGAATACGAGTAGGTACCCTTTCCTGTTAAGAGCTTAAATATGTTGATGATCGTTGTGCAACCCGGCATAAACCCATAAACAAATTTAGTATAATAACTAGAATAAAAAGTGACCTTAACAGGAGCGGGCGTGGGCGTGGGCGTGGCCGGTCGGCTGCGCGCCGCCGCCGCTGACAGCAGCCCATTAGTGGGCACACTTGTTGATGGCTCACCTAAATAAAACAAAAAATATAGTCCAAACCAAGGAAGTTTTTCCTTAAGAAAAAAATATGTGCACTATTAACATCGCTTCGCTTACGGTGAAGGAAAACATTGTGAGGAAACCCACGAAATCAAGGACTTTTTACTTTAGACCAAACCTTACTATAAACCTAATTTAACCCGAAACTCTAATAACACGAAATTCATTTTACCAACGTTCAGAAATTTGTATGGTCAAAGAACCTTAAAGTACGTTGTACCTTCACTAATAAACGATCTTCCAATAACTCTACGACATGAAATCACTCCCAAAAATATTAAAAATAAACTAAAACAACACTTCTTGGAACCGAAATGAATTGTGTACTCGATTGTACTTGTTATTGCAACGTCGCGTCGTAGATTGGCTGATGCACGGCCAGCGCTCGTGTACTTTAGGTACTTGCCTGCCTAACTACCTTGTTCTGCATAGATCGTTTTTGTTGTTATATATTATTATTATTTTTTATTAGATCAAATCGTATTTTTTTTTGTTAGATCGTATATGTTGTTGTGTTGATTAGTTGTGAATTATTTAGTTATAGTTATTTCTAAGTCGACGGCACTGACGCCCGGTAAAACTCTAATGAGTTTAGTGGTGTCTTTATTTGTTGAACCTATTATGTATTGTTAATAAATGAATAAATAAATAAATAAAAAATTACATATCATTTAAAGATACATGATCTAACTGAAACAAAACAGGACACTTTCGGTGCCCGAAATAACTTAACTAAAGATTTTTCTTTAGTTTTCGCGATGCTGTTATCTGTTCTCAATAGTTCTATCCGATCCGTGGTTGTCCTAAGCTGCATTTCATAGTGCAGATAGGAATAAACGCTGGTTTGGTGTCCACTTCATAGTTTGCGAGTAAAATTGTTATTGAAAAAGGTTTCTACGTGTTGGCTTTGGCTCCACGCACGCCTTCCAAAGGTCCGGGGCTCCATAGCCCCGTGATACTGGACGTATAACAGACAATACTCCTACCGACGCAGGTAGGCTATGTGAACTTGGCACCTGACTTTGGAGTTTTTTTTTTTGTGGAATTCGATAGGGTTCCATATGTAGTTTTTTTGTAGTGAAAATATTTTCGTTTGTAGTAGTCAGTGCTCCCGGATTGAGTAAAGAAAGATGCGTTGTAGGTTCGAATCCCGCTCTCCGTCGTTCATGCGTTGTGTTTTGCAGAAGTATTGTTCCTTTAATTGTTTTTCTAAGAAAGCAGTTAAAAATAAAATATAAGAATATAGCTGTCGACTCACCAGGCTTGTGCACCGGCGTGACAGAGTTCTCCACATCAGTCGAGATGTCTTTAATGAGGTTGAGCAGCGTGTGTCCCGGGGACACTGGCATCTCGATGGGGGAAGCCACGCGGGACCCTTAGGGCAGAACATATTCATCAGAAATGCAACAGTCTATGTACCAGCTAGCCAAATTTAACGTAATGATATAATTTGGGGGTACTAATTTTCGAATTATCGATTGTTTTACTATCGATAACTCTTGTAAAAAAACATTTATAATATCGATAGGCATATCGATAGTATCGATAGTTTTGCCCTATTCATAGGCTATCGATAGTTGCAAATCGATACTATACTATATTCGATACTATCGATAGAGTTACGCTATTGATAGGCATATCGGGACTATCGATTTGCCACAACCTATCATCACTTACCATCAAGTGAGATAGTGGTCAAACGATTATTGTATAGAAAAAATGGTCGGCGGTTATCGGCGGGAATTGAAACCCGTTACCACAAATCAACAAGTATAAGCACCATAATAATATTTACCAGGCAATGGAGACCTCAGCACCAGCTTCCTAGCCTCCTCCATGGCGCGCTGTAGGTTCTGTTGGTTCTTGAACGACTCTCGACTACGGCATCGCCCGATCTGAGATCTAATAAATATCGTACGACGTTACACACAGCGCAAACTAGCCCCAAACTAAGCACTAGGCTTGTACTATGGGTACTAGACTAGGGATATACTACATATTATACTTTTTGTTTTGTAAATACACACATATGATACATAGAAAACACCCAGACCAGAAACAAATATGTGTTTAATAAATACAATTACGATTTTAAACTTATTTGGTTGTTTTGACTACAAATATTATTAAATAACGGGGTATTTACCATGTTTAAATTTGTTTTTGAGCTCGATATTTGGCCAGTAATTTCAACTGGCTTGTTCACGCCATATCCAGATACATTAGATAGATAGATAGATAAACAAACGCTTTATTGTACCAAATAAATAATTAAAACACAAGTAAGTATAACAAAAAAAACGTGTGGCACTCTGGGAATGCCGCGGTAAAGCTATTTCATAGCAATTTTTTTTAATTAGTGTGGGTGTTAGGTTTTATTTTCGTTACGGAATTTCTTGATTCGGTCGCCGCGCTCAAAGCCCGCGATAAAAGTTATGCAATAGCTTAAAAACTTAAAAAGTTTTTTCTTAGTGTGGTACAATGGAGGCCTTGTGGCCCAAGGTCGATCTCGTCCAAGCAACCAACATTCACAGGCTCCAGACTGATAAAATGTAAAGATATAATTTTCCACAAGAAACTCACGAGATCCCCGTCTGCTGCAGCGTCTGATCCCACTTAGCATTGGTGGTGGAAGCCACAGCCAACTTGGCGATCCTCCTGAACCTGGACAGTCCATCCTCATCCGCCGGCTTCTCTTCCTCAAGGGCCACGGGAGCCACGTGGAAGTCTTTCATCAGACGACGCTCCCACACCTTCTGCTTGCTTCCGAGGACCACTGGGATCAGGAAGACGCATCATAAAAACGGCATCCTAAGGATTGCATTCAAGTCCTATCGGGTACAGAATTTTGGAAAGCATGTAATACTTGTTTTCCAAAATGTAAGATGCTCTTTAAAATAAAATCGCATACCTAATGTTATTATAGTATTTTAAAACGAAGGAAGTAATAATGGCTCGTTAAGCATTGAAAATTCTAAGAACAACCTTTTTTAATCCATGCTTTTTATGGCGCTGTAGTGCCCGGGACATTGTTAGGTGGAGTAGGCTCGCCCAGCACCATTATTATAGCACATTAAAGCTACTCACTCTTCTCCTTGCGGTCAGTGAAGGAGACATCCATGCCGTTCTTTTCGAAGACCTCTAACAGCTCGTATCTCATAGCGGAGATATCTCCCTTGACTTCGTTAATGTCGTCTTCAGTAACTGCCTCGTCGTCCATTCTCCTGTGCATGGCGGATACGTATCGCCACACTACGGCACGCATTACTGCCGTGTAACGGACGTCGTCTTCACGCTCTTTTTGTTCCTAAGATAACGATTAACCCCCTTACTTACAAATGATGATTAACAGATGACTAAGTTATGTAACATTTATCTTTGTCCGTCAACTTTGAAACTTCGTGTTACAGTAAAAGACAAACGTTACATAAACTTAGTCATCTGTTAACCATCGTTTGTAAGTAAGGGGGTAACTGATTAAAGCTTTTTGCGTCAAATGATTACAAGTCAATGTCAATCAATCTTGAATAAGAGACCTGTAAAGGTCTCGAAACGTTGAGCATTCAAACAATGCTAAATTATTTTTATCACGTTTTTAAACACCACGCGACTAAAAGCTAAAAGTGAGTGTAATTTTAATACAACATCGCGAGAACAGGAGAAAAATCTAAATTATTGCAAAATAAAAAAAATACAAACACAAAACAATAGAGAAACAAAATACCCATATTTTTCTTTAGAAATTTAAGTTAATATAATGAACTAGGAGAGTAAGAGTTAACTAGAAATAACAAAACACATTTTCATGGGTATTTATAGACGAGCCTCAGTAATTAAGTAAATTAGAGTAATTTCATGATCTACTAGCTGGGCCCCGCGGTTTCACCCGCGTAAGACTCGACCACGTGAATATATCTGGGTAAAAAATCCTATGGGTTATTCCAGATCCTAATTCACTTGCATACCAAGTTTCGTCATAATCGGTTAAGAAGTTTTTGTATGAAGGAGTAAAATCATTCACAAGAGTGAGACAGTGCGTAGACGAAAGAGTTAATAATTTTAAAATGGGTACCGTCCTTAACGCATAACTTTTTTTGTCCTAAACACAAAAGGCCGAAAATATAAGACATAATTGCAAAAAGCATAATATTAATAAGGCATAAACTAAAAACGCATAAACTCTTTTGGCATAATTTCAATTGGCATAACATACAGAAGGCATAAACAAATAAGTCCTAATACTCAAATAGCATAACATACGAAACGCATAACATTAGAACGCATAATATTCTAAAAGCCTAACATCAAATAGCATAACCTACAAAACGCATAACATACGAAAAGTATAATACAATTACATGATTCAAACAGTCGTATCATACATACACTATACCTTTTAGCGTAGACAATGATATGAGCCGAAACCCTATAAGTTTATGCGAAGAGTGGTGTTCCCTTTTAAAATCGTATAAAAAGAGAGATGTACGATTTTGTAATTTTGATACTTAGATATGCTGCGACGCGACCATTGAATTACAATACCGATAGAGCCACAATATCCAACTGACAACACTCAAAAATGTCCGAGCGCCGTACATAGGTAAGGTACCTTTTAAAATTACATCCTACTTGCATAACGTTCAAAGTCGCTCAAATGAAGTATGGACGCAACGCATAAATTTTACTAACCTTTCCTTTTTCTTTCCTGACTTTATCCTTCTTCCTCAATCCCAGCATCTTGAGCAGTAGTTTCGGTGTCGGCAGTATGTTGAACGGCGGAGGCAGAGTGGCGCTCTCCTCGAAGTAGCTCATCCAGAGACGGGTGCGGGCGAACTTCCATTCCACGTCCGAATGTTCCTACAGTGGGAACCATCATATGTAAAGATTTTTATTCTAATTTCTCTGTATGGATTTAAAAATTAAAAGATATGAATATATAGATTTTTCTTCTGTTTTCGCGATGTTGAATTGAAATTAAAGACATTTTTCGGTTTTAATCGCGTGGTGTTTAATACTTTTAGCATTGTTTCAACGCTCAACGTTTTCATCTTCAGAATTGACTGAATATTCAGAAGTATATTTTTTCCCCACTGAACAAGGAAGACTGAGTCAATCCTGAAGAAGGGACCTGTAAAGGTCTCGAAACGTTGAGCGATGAAAAAATAAAAGTAATAAACACTACGCGATTAAAACCGAAAAATGTCTTTAATTTCAATACAACATCGCGAAAACAGAAGAAAATTCTAAAATAAATAAGGAAGTAAATAATCTATTTTAATCGTATTTCGAGTCGAAATATCGACCTCCACTATCAATACGATTAAATATATTCTACTAGTGGAACTTGTCCCAGTTATGCGGCTTGTTTTCCATCCAATCTATTGACCTATACTATACCAACCAAGGTAAATAGGTAATCCTACTACTGGAGAAGCCATAGTTACATAGGCATTAACCTCCAAGTACTTATATTGAAGAATTATGTAACGCGCAAGACTAGCCATATGCCGTGGTAAGGCCTGATGTTGTAAGAATACTGGGATAACAACCATACTTATAATTAAAGACAGTTTTCTTTTCTAGCTCATTTTTGTTCTTTTGCTAAGCAGAGGTATTATTTTAAATGATAGACAAGGGATTTGGAGAAAATCAACTAACATGCTTGTCCAATGCGGATTGGTAGATACTCAGCAATGTCGCTTTTTAGAAAATCCTATGTTCAGGTTCAGAAACTAGGATGGCCTATTCTAATCCGGAACTAACTCCTATTAAAGACAATTCCAAATAAAAAGGGTGAGATGAGTATACTATATGTATAATGGAATATTATGTACTACCCGTAGCGAATCGATGTTTCACATCTGCCAGGCATCCCGTGACGGCTCACATTTTTTTGCCACAGGAAGATGTCGCAAATCATAGTCTACAATTAAAAAACGAAACGATGTTTCACATCAAAAACGAAAGAACTTACATCAATCATGGCATAAGAATTGGACATCATAGCGATGAGTAGATTCAGCAAGACGATGACATTGATCACGGAGTACGACCCAAACATGAGCAGACCCCAGAACCGAGTGTAACTCTTGATGCCGGCCAGCTCGAAGTTCTCCAGCCCAACCATACCGAAGGAAGCCCAGAAGAGGGACTGGGATGCTTCGAATACACTGTATGAAAAGTAATCGAAATTAAACTCATTTTTCGGTTTTAATCGCGTGGTGTTTTGTTACTTTTGGCATTGTTTCGATGCACAACGTTTTAAGACCTTTACAGGTCTCTTCATCAGGATAAAAAGTAATCATTAAAAAAAACCGGTCAAGTGCGATTCGGAGTCGCGCGCGATGGGTTCGGTACCATTATCACAAAAAATCACGTGTGTTTATGGAAGCTCTACTTAAATATTCATTTTATTCAGTATTTAGTATGTGTTGTTATATAGCCGCAACTGAAATACATCGATCTGTGAAAATTTCAACTATCTATAGCTATCATGGTCATGAGATACAGCCTGGTGACAGAAAAACAGACGGACGGGTAGTGTTGTCTCAGTAAAAGGATCCCGTTTTTAACCCTTTGGGTACGGAACTCTAAAAATGCAAAAAGTTAACAAACAGGAGCTCAAGCTCCTGTTTGTTAACTTTTTTTTTGCCAATTATAAATAAGTATTATGTTTTCCTTTCTCAAGAAAGGAAAATATAATACTTATTTATAATTGGCAAAAAAATTAAATAGATAGGATTAAAATTGTATCAAACAACAACATTCAAAAGGCGCCGTACTGCTTCAATAATTTCGTAGCATTTCTATTGCTTTAAATAACTTATTTCCGAAAATATGTTTTTAGCTGATGAAAATGTCAATTAACTAATTAAATCGATTGAAAATAAAAGAAGATTTCATCAATCTAATTTATTTAAAACCCAAATAATTTAAGCGAATAGCAGCTAAAAATACGACTAAAAGTGATACGCTAATAATAAAATGTCATCATCTAAAATCAATGTATATTAGTAAGCATGGTAGTCCATGGTCGCTCTCAGCGTCATACAATCCACCTCGTCAATCTTTAAACTATTCATTTTGACGTTAATATCTTCCTCCAGTTGAATTTGAGTTTGAAGCAAGTATCGTAATGAAGACGAAGCTTCGTGAAGCATTTGCTGTAGCTGCCCAGTGCTGTGTCTTAGCATTTCACATTCGTAATACAACGCTTGACCAGGAGCGTCTCTAACTAATTCAGCTCCAACTCTCTGCGCTCGCCTTCCCAGCCTCGTATGAGCTAAAGCTGTATTCCCTTCTTTATCTGCCAGTGCCTTTTCCAACTGCAAGATATTCTCTTGCATAGCCATTATTTTCGCCGTAGTCTCCCTATGCATGTCTTCTAACTTGGCCTTTGCAAGTTTAGTCTCTTTGATTCGCTCGCTGAATTCATGGTTGCACTTGTTATAAGCTTCCCAAAGATCGTTAATAACTTGCTTCAGAAGAGTGTCGATGAACATTCGAATTGGTCGTGCGCTAGTCACTTCTCGAGCAGCCGATTGGATATTCTTTGCAGAATATGCATTATATTCGTCAGCTGAGATATTAGCTGGATCAAGATTGGCGTATCCTTCGTAAATCGATAGACACAAGTCCGTTGGTCTCATGGTCAAAGATCCCTTATCCAAATTTATAGCACCTTGCTTGTATTGCAAATCTCGATCGAGAAGGTATCTGGTAGATCGCAAACGTCTCATTTGTTCGTGTAGCTGTTCCAGTACGCGTCTCAGCAGACTCTGACCTCCGACTATTGTAGTTATCTCTGTTTGAAGAGCTCGTTCTACTCCGTCTACCACCAGGTCAATACCAACTCTCCCATCTCTCAACATGAGACATTTTCGACAGATGTTCAAAGCGTTAGATTGCAATGAAGCTAGGCAATCTTGTAAGCGTGTTTTATACACTCCCAAGGCTTCTAGTTCTAAGCATATATCTTTTCTTTGGATTTCGAGTTCATTTCTGTTGAATTCGACGTCTCCGATACGTTCTTCTATGCGTCTATCTGAGGTTGCTTTCATGATTTCGGCTCGTTCTTTGGTCTCATCTCGGACGCGCTGGCTTTCCGCCAGGACCCGATCTGCCAGCTGCTGCTGGTCTTCTGTGTTCCGGGACCTTTGATGGTTGCTCAGCTTCCATTCCGAGATGGTAAACTTGGGTCCCCTTGGTGGTATGCAAACTACAGCCTGCTCTGCAAGCCTGGTTCTTGCAATTGGTGCACCTATCACGTGCCGCACTCCGAATTGTGCTTCAGCCATTATGATTTTGTAGTAGTCTTCTTTTAAAATTGTTATTTAGTTTTTAATTTAAGGCAAAAAATTGTGGCTAAACATTACGGTTGATTGCGATAAGTGACGTGAAATGACTGGCGTTGAAAGACAAAACTTTCAGTTGCTATGGTAACGTAGCGTGAAAGAAGGTCCGTGTCTCATGCAAAATGAGGCTCTTCCTCATTGTTATCGATCACGCACTCTCTGCACGCATTCACGAAACATTCGTAAACTTGCTATAAAAATTATAGTACACTTCCTTTTCAAAGATAACTAGATGTAGCTTATGTGCATAATTTTTATTTACACGACCCTAAGGTAATTTTCTTAATTATATTGTCATCATAAGGATTCATTTCGTAATGCAAAATACAATCGCCCGTGTATTTTGAGCTGAAGAGACTGTTCGGACACTTTCTTATGTAAATAGTTTCAGGGCTTTTAATAATGTGAATTTCTACAAATTTTTATTCACCGTTAACTTTAACAGTCGTAACTTAACTTAACTTTAAAAACTATAGAATCAAAAAGTCCTGACAGTATTTCATTAGAAAGTGTAGCCCTTAGTTTAATCATCTTTTGATTTAACGGTCTAAAAACCTCGAGAGACCCACTATCAAGTTAGCTAAACTCGAGCAAACACATATAGCCTTATTAAAAAACGTGGAGTAAGGTCGGAGTAGTGAGAACATGCTTTGTCTTTTTCCGTGACAAGAACTTTCAAAGTTGACACACAAAATTTACTCCGAATTCACTCCACGTTTATTAATAAGGCTTATAAGTTTCAACATAACAAGACATTGTACAACTTTACGGTGGATATTGACTTATTCTCTCTTACTGTAAATTTGCATCTCTTAGTATAAAAAAATCTAGCACTACGAGATCCACAATATTCCTACAGGCTTATTAACTTATTACACTCTTCTAGCACTTCTACACCACACAAGACTAGAGAGTCTAAGGCGTAGCACTCACTTCCCAAAACTCCTCCATTTCATACAAGAGTCCCCGGCATTATCCCAGTCAGGTAAACCACCAGGCAACACGTAACACTTACGCTTTTCCAAATCAGCGAAGTACCATAGAAGTTGGTTTAGACCTATACGTTTTTGAGATCATTGAAATTTGTACTCACAGTAAAGCAATCTTATGAAAATTTCCTATTTATATTTAGGTGAAAGTTTGTAAGTATGATTGTCAATCCTTCGTGTAAAAACTACTGAACCGATTGCGATGGAACTTGGTATACATATAGCTGGAAATCTGGATTAATACATAGGCTACTTTTGATCCCGATATTCCCGGGAGATCGGGACTTACACAGGTGAAATCGCAAGCTTGTATTCAAATAACAAAATATCCACACGCAATTTAATTCACTTAAAATTCAGTTTCTAAATTCGTTTAGTTACTTCTAATGTTACTAGAGTATTTTTACAAACATTATCATATAAACGAGTGAAACCGCGGGACGCAGCTAGTATAGTTATATAATGAAGTAAGTAGGTACGTACCGCAAGCAAAAGCGAAGAGCACCAGACTATATATGAAGAAGAACTTGACGATATCGATGACCATCCGCCCCAGAGATATCTGCAGCGGCCCGAGGTGAGGGTTGATCGAGAACAAGTGTACCAGCTTCAACGCACTGAATCCAATTAACAAAGAAAATAAATTAATAATTAGCCCGTTAATTTGTCCCAGAGCCTTATTTTTGAATTGCTCGTGCCATTTCGGATAATTTAAATGGCCCGATTTCTACTATTTTCGTTCGATGTCGGTCTCCCGCGACTATTGGTAGAGACCACTTATAACGTTCCTGCGATTCACATACAAAAATATCCGATATCGAACGAAAATCAGAAGAAATCGAGCTATTTAAATCGCTCGAAGTGACACAAGCGACTTAAAAAATAGACCCCCTACTATCTTCTTAGAGACGTTAGGTAGTAAGACGCCACAGGAGCCTACTCCGGATTGGTGAATGTCCCATGCCTGGATCTTGATTTTCCTTCACCGTAAGAGCGATGTTATTAGCGCACATAACTTTTACTAAATAAAAAATCTAAACACAAATTAGTTCCGATTTGGCATATAATAGGGCTACCCCATCTTCTCCCGTTGGTGTCGTAAAAGGTGCATAAGGGAACTGGGATCGCTAGGGACACTAGCGAACCTGGAGTTCTCCCCGCGCGGTGGCGTGTAAACTGCTTGGTCCTATGGGGAATTGGTGTCAGAAAGGAACGATATATCCTCATAATATACGAGAAAATATACAATTTCCTTAGAAATACATATTTTCGTGTCCATTTCACCAAGGTTACTGTACCCATATTTAATCTTTTCATTTCAAAAGCCGCTTTCATTTCGGTGTCCTTTTAAAATTAAAAAAAAAATATCACTGTGCCGGAAATCGCCTGAGGTCACGCCACGTGATATTAATTCAAACGACAAAAGGTTCAAAAGAAAACACCTTCTAAAAATATTTTCAAGGAAATATCAAAAATTATCTCGTAATGGGGTTCGAATCCGTGCCTCACGTTAGTCGGGCGGGCCCGTTACCAACTGCGCCACACGGGATCCCACGTGACATGGCATTGCTGGTCAGACTTGTTATTAGATTAATCTGACCAATGGGAATCACGAACCACACATTTCTATTAGTCAGATTAATGTAACATAAGTAAATAAACGTATTTCGTTTATTTGATTGCGGTCGCTTGTTGCAAGTACGCAGTAAAGTGACCATACAGTAAGGGAAGTTAGTCTTACTTACTTAAATATATTAGCAGCAGCGAACAGCCCTTCGGCAATGAGTTGAGGATCGAAATCGTCCCAGTTCTCTCTAGCTATGAACTTGGTCTGCGGATCGCGGCGTATTTCTGCCGCTTGTTGCAGGTACGCAGCGAAACGCAGTAAAATGACCATGCAGTAGAGTAAGTTAGTCTTACTTACCTAAATATATTAGCAGCAGCAAACAACCCTTCAGCAATGAGTTGGGGTTCAAAATCGTCCCAGTTCTCTCTAGCTATGAACTTGGTCTGCGGATAGCGGCGTATTTCTGCCGCTTGTTGCAGGTACGCAGCGAAACGCAGTAAAATGACCATGCAGTAGAGGAAGTTAGTCTTACTTACCTAAATATATTAGCAGCAGCAAACAACCCTTCAGCAATGAGTTGGGGATCGAAATCGTCCCAGTTCTCTCTAGCTATAAACTTGGTCTGCGGATCGCGGCGTATTTCTACCGCTTGTTGCAGGTACGCAGCGAAATGCAATAAAATGACCATGCAGTAGAGGAAGTTAGTCTTACTTACCTAAATATATTAGCAGCAGCAAACAACCCTTCAGCAATGAGTTGGGGATCGAAATCGTCCCAGTTCTCTCTAGCTATAAACTTGGTCTGCGGATCGCGGCGTATTTCTGCCGCTTGTTGCAGGTACGCAGCGAAATGCAATAAAATGACCATGCAGTAGAGGAAGTTAGTCTTACTTACCTAAATATATTAGCAGCAGCAAACAACCCTTCAGCAATGAGTTGGGGATCGAAATCGTCCAAGTTCTCTCTAGCTATGAACTTGGTCTGCGGATCGCGGCGTATTTCTGCCGCTTGTTGCAGGTACGCAGCGAAACGCAGTAAAATGACCATGCATTAGAGGAAGTTAGTCTTACTTACCTAAATATATTAGCAGCAGCAAACAACCCTTCAGCAATGAGTTGGGGATCGAAATCGTCCCAGTTCTCTCTAGCTATGAACTTGGTCTGCGGATCGCGGCGTATTTCTGCCGCTTGTTGCAGGTACGCAGCGAAACGCAGTAAAATGACCATGCATTAGAGGAAGTTAGTCTTACTTACCTAAATATATTAGCAGCAGCAAACAACCCTTCAGCAATGAGTTGGGGATCGAAATCGTCCCAGTTCTCTCTAGCTATGAACTTGGTCTGCGGATCGCGGCGTATTTCCGCCGCTTGTTGCAAGTACGCAGCGAAACGCAGTAAAGCGACCATGCAGTAGAGGAAGTTGCGGGTAAAGTCGATAAAGTTCCACATGTTCCTGAGGTAAGAGCGGATACCTTCGATGTAGATCTCTTGGGTTTCTTCCCAAATGAAACCTGTGAAGGCAAGTGACTCTTATAGCCAAGTATTCAGCGTTTTGGAAAATTAAACATTTAGGGAATTCACGTTTTTGGCCGACGATGAAGTTACTTCATCGTAAGTTAAAATCAAAGTACTAACGTAACAGGTAAATCAACGAAGTGAAATTTGCTTTGAAAAGATAACTTAGCTGTTTCTTTGTCTCTCACTTGCGATAAAATATGGCCAGTTTTCATCGTAAGATAACGGCTTCGGCCACGGGTTTTTACCACCCATCGGCCTAAGTCATAGCGTTAAGCGGACTAGTATAGTACATACCATGTTCCGATACGTAGGCCGGTGTAGCCACTAAGAAAAACGGTTCTGATCTTACTCCACTGCCGTCTTCCTTCTTAACTTCCTTCTTTCTTGTAGTAGTAGTGTAGGGTTCAAGGTTTTTTTAATCCCCGACGGAAAAAGAGGGGTGTTATAAGTTTGACGTGTCTGTGTGTCTGTCTGTCTGTCTGTCTGTCTGTCTGTCTGTGTATCTGTCTGTGGCATCGTAGCTCACGAACGGATGAACCGATTTCAATGTAGTTTTTTTTGGTTGATAGGTGACTTTTGCGCGAGTGTTCTTAGCTATGTTTGATCAAAATCGGTTCAGCCGTTTATAATATATGTTGGTTGAAGCTCGGAAATAAAAACCGAATGTTTTCAAATATGCCCGAGTGGTGTATCAAATTAAAGAGCATGACTTTTGTGACAAGAATATGCATGTTTAATCAAAATCGGCTTAGCCGTTCAAAATATATGTAGGGTCAAACTCGGAAAAAAAACCGAATGTTTTCAAATATACCCGAGTGGGGTATCAAATGAAAGGACTTTACTTTTGTGACAACAATATGCATGTTTAATTAAAAATCGCTCTTACAAAAACGGTGAAATAAAAAAATTAAATTAAAAATTTAAAAAACCCCCGACTTGAAAAATCTTCCAAGTTAAAACATAACTAAACTTTTAAAAGGTCAAAATAATAAACCGAAAACAAATTTCATGTCTCTGAGTAGGTATGTGGTACCTTCCTTACGTTCCCGCGTCGGGGGATGCGGGAACGTTAGAAACTATAAGCACGGGTCGGTTACCATCAACTTCTGTGACACATTCTGTGACACGCGCCCCCGACGCGGGAACGTAAGGAAGGTACCACATACCTACTCAGAGACATGAAATTTGTTTTCGGTTTATTATTTTGACCTTTTAAAAGTTTAGTTATGTTTTAACTTGGAAGATTTTTCAAGTCGGGGGTTTTTTAAATTTTTAATTTGATTTTTTTTTTTATTTAACGGACAGGACAACACCTTTCGGGTCAGTTAGTAATAAATATTAAAGAAGAACTTACCCATCACATAAACCACGACAACTAACTCCAAATAGGTAGGTCCGTTCCCTCTTTGCTTGAGCAGTTCTTTCTCCAACTCTCTGACCATCCACTCTGGACCGAAAAGTTGTATCGCTTGCACTTCCGCTCTTTGTGAAACCAGTATCAAAATCACTAGGGAAATGTTGCCAGATTAGATTTAAATAAAACTACAAACAATCTTTATTTGATTCCCGCCGACCATAAATGTGTTTTTTTCTGGTCTGGGTACTTCCTATATGTATCAAAATTACAAAACAAAAGTTATATGTATATGTAGAAAGTATGTATATGTGTAAAGTGTGTATATGTAGAAGGAATGTCCATTGTCTAGTACCCACAGTACAAGCCTAATTGCTTAGTTTGAGGATCTTTTGCGCTGTATTAGTAATTTTTTAAAAAATAATATAAGTAAATAACCTGCTCTGTTGAAGAAATGCTTTCAAAATGGTTTCGAGTCCCACCGGGTACTAAAATTTTGAAAGTAATTTTTCAAAGGTTCAAAGTGTGGTAATTACTACGAAATAATGTAGAGTTTTACCTTATTTGAACCAAAAATATAATATATATTTTCTTAAACATACTCACGCAAAAAGAACAAATAACTAGAGGCATGAATCAAGAACTTCATAAACGGCTTCCTCATCAGTTTCCCGGTCGCGCAGTTTGGCAGCAACATGTACAGGGTGCAGTAGAAAGGGAACAGTAGCGCCACGCGACAGATTATCATGATCTTCTCCATGGCGGTCTTCCGACGGAACCCTGGGACGCCTTCGTACCAGATCGAGGCCAGAAGTTGTTGGATGTTCGGGTGGGCTACGAACTGGAAAAAGTGGCCATTAGTGCCTTCGGAGCTTAATTTAAAAGTAATATTTTTTATGAACATCTCTCTGACGGGGAAGGCGAACATCGTGAGGAAATCGACATGTCCTAGGACTCACCACAGTCCGAAGGCATGAGACATTCGCCAATCCGGAGTAGGCTCCCGTGCTTATATGTATATTTTATTTATTTAATATTGTTTTAAGCTTTGTGCGTTTCACCCGCGGAAGTCTCGATGTCTTGGAAATATTGGGTTAATCCAGATCTCCAGCTATCTGCATACAAAGTTTCATCGCAATCGGTCGAGTGGTTTTTGCGTGAAGGAGTAGGTAACGTAAAAACTACTCAATGACCGTGAGACATACTTCTTACCCCAGATACTACAGCTACTGTCCAACGACGCTCCCCCTGGGTGTCTGAGTAAACTTAGGTATCAAAGTACACGTTATTTTATAGCCTTGGTTTAAAGATATCGAACTTCTGAAAACTGCTCGACCAGTTCCAGTTCCAGGTGTTCCAGGTGAACCACAATCAGTTTAAAACCTCACCTTTTTCTGCTTGAAGTCTATAGCCAACTCGAGCCTGGCGAGTTTCATATGCTCTCCCTCAACGAAGGCCGGCTCCTCAGGGTCGTGGTTCAGAATGATGGCTAACTCCTGCGAACTTCGAGACTGGTCTAACAGGTCTACTGCGAACTGCTGGGCTTGGCGACGCAGTTCTAGATATTCAGCTTTACTTTCCTGGTGGAAGAGGTGTTAAATGGAGTACCTACTAAATGTAAACGAAATTGAAAGTAATACAAACTAAGTTGCAACACCGCGCACCGGTTTATGTTTTCTATGTAGGGGAAAGTCGGTTATATTGGACCACTTTTTACTTAAACCTAAATATTTCATATACGACAGGACTAATACTAATAAATGAATATCCACTAGCAAGGGAGTTATTTTGGCTACCTATGACAGGAAAATCAGTTCCATTTATTTACTTTAACATGGAGATAAATGATATTTTGCAGCGGACTGTCATTTGGTACGATTTAGCCGACTAGGCGGTTAAATTGTACCACTAAGTATTTAAATCGTACCACAGACAGAATTTTCTTATCATTGAATAAAATAACAGAAAATTCTATTTGTTTCTATTTATTTTCCGGTTGTCTAACATTGGTGTAAGTGTCTTTTCTTAAATTTGCCTTACAAGCCATTTCACCAATTCACCAAAGAATTACTGGTACGATTTAGCAAACTAGGTCATTTTAAAACAAAAAGTACAGCACGACACAACCTCAAAACCTAGACACTACAGGATAAACATCAATAATCTAGTATAAAACTGTACTAGAATCATGCATACGGTGTGTTTATAGCTTACCTTTTTTACGAGTTATTGGCTTAGGAACGATTTAGAAAATTTATTTACAAGGAAAAATAGCATTCAAAAATTTTTCACTTGCGGCGAGGCTTGAACTCGCGTCTTTGGGTCGGTACCCCAACGTCCTTACCAACTAGACTACGCAAGCTCATGTCCCGTGCCGCGAAAACTTCCAATGCTATATTCTCCTTTGATTGTTTTTACGATTAAGGCTCGTTAGAGCGCCATCTATCTAACGCTACAGGAACAACTTTCCAGTTGTTTACACCTGCGTCGTAATGGTTAACTTTACAGTTAACTCATTAAACGTAAGATGTCGCTTTTTCCATTACTATAAATTTCTATTAATTTTTGTATGTAGCTCAAGGCTATTTTGTTTAGAAAATTTATTTACAAGGAAAAATAGCATTCAAAAATTTTTTTTTTTTCACTTGCGGCGAGGCTTGAACTCGCGTCTTTGGGTCGGTACCCCAACGTCCTTACCAACTAGACTACGCAAGCTCATGTCCCGTGCCGCGAAAACTTCCAATGCTATATTCTCCTTTGATTGTTTTTACGATTAAGGCTCGTTAGAGCGCCATCTATCTAACGCTACAGGAACAACTTTCCAGTTGTTTACACCTGCGTCGTAATGGTTAACTTTACAGTTAACTCATTAAACGTAAGATGACGCTTTTTCCATTACTATAAATTTCTATTAATTTTTGTATGTAGCTCAAGGCTATTTTGTTTAGAAAATTTATTTACAAGGAAAAATAGCATTCAAAAATTTTCACTTGCGGCGAGGCTTGAACTCGCGTCTTTGGGTCGGTACCCCAACGTCCTTACCAACTAGACTACGCAAGCTCATGTCCCGTGCCGCGAAAACTTCCAATGCTATATTCTCCTTTGATTGTTTTTACGATTAAGGCTCGTTAGAGCGCCATCTATCTAACGCTACAGGAACAACTTTCCAGTTGTTTACACCTGCGTCGTAATGGTTAACTTTACAGTTAACTCATTAAACGTAAGATGTCGCTTTTTCCATTACTATAAATTTCTATTAATTTTTGTATGTAGCTCAAGGCTATTTTGTTTAGAAAATTTATTTACAAGGAAAAATAGCATTCAAAAATTTTCACTTGCGGCGAGGCTTGAACTCGCGTCTTTGGGTCGGTACCCCAACGTCCTTACCAACTAGACTACGCAAGCTCATGTCCCGTGCCGCGAAAACTTCCAATGCTATATTCTCCTTTGATTGTTTTTACGATTAAGGTTCGTTAGAGCGCCATCTATCTAACGCTACAGGAACAACTTTCCAGTTGTTTACACCTGCGTCGTAATGGTTAACTTTACAGTTAACTCATTAAACGTAAGATGTCGCTTTTTCCATTACTATAAATTTCTATTAATTTTTGTATGTAGCTCAAGGCTATTTTGTTTAGAAAATTTATTTACAAGGAAAAATAGCATTCAAAAATTTTCACATGCGGCGAGGCTTGAACTCGCGTCTTTGGGTCGGTACCCCAACGTCCTTACCAACTAGACTACGCAAGCTCATGTCCCGTGCCGCGAAAACTTCCAATGCTATATTCTCCTTTGATTGTTTTTACGATTAAGGCTCGTTAGAGCGCCATCTATCTAACTAACCTTGTAAATAAATTTTCTAAACAAAATAGCCTTGAGCTACATACAAAAATTAATAGAAATTTAGGAACGATTGTTAATATTTAATTTACATTCACTGGCACTAAAACATATTTTACCACATCACGCGCACCTTTGTCAATAAATTGTTTTTACAAATGGTGGACTGCGGGTGATTAGTGTGGGGGCACACTTTGGCATTGCCAGTTTAGATAAAAATACCCATTTAGTAGGAAATTCAGAAGTGGTACGATTTAATTGGCAGTACGATATAACCGACTTTCCCCTATCATAAGTGTATTTATAACAAAAAAAAGTATAATATGTAGACAACATACTACAATATCCGTTGTCTAGGACCCATAGTACAAGCTTAAATTGGGGTTAGATTGAGCTATGTGTAACGTCGGGCAACATTTATTTATTTATAGTGAAGATCCCCAAGACTTGCACTAAGCGTTTTATTTCGTTATTTCTAAGGGGTCGTCTTTTCCCACTTCCAGTATTTTCCTCCGACTTTCCTCAGAGGTTTTAGTCACCATTGTTACTGCGCGAGATTGGGATTAGTTGCTTTAGTCTGTATTTTTTGGCGTATACAGTTTAAGGGTCTTGAAATCACAGGAACAGGTAACCTTCAATATCAGTCTGCTTTATCTTAGACCACATTATCAACACTTACTACTGAGGGTGGTAGTTTTCAATCGCTAAACATGAAAGTTACTTTTTACATAAAAGGGTTACCTTTTTTCCATCCTTGCCTAGTCCTTTTAAGGTACGAAACCCTAATACTAACATCTTAAGGAAACAACCACACCAGATGGAAACCAAATAACTAACCTGTTCAGCAAAAGCCAAGTTCCTAAGTTCCCATGAGAGCTGGAAGGCAGTGAGTATAGGGTCAGTCGAAGACAGCGCGATGAGAGAGGGCGAGGCCAGCGCTCGGTACGCGTTGAGGCGAGCCAGGGAGTGGCGGAGGGAATCCTCGGTAGATTCACGGATACATTCCTCGCAGCCGCATCTGGAGAATAAGATTAATGTTAAACAATTTATCAATATCTGATTCCGATTGGCACACAATAATGGGCAAAAGCGCCTCTTATAGCCGAATACAGAAACGCCACTGATTTGATAATTGAGCAGCTACTAAATTTAAAAAAAATATTTGAATTTTTGAATTTGAGAGGTGCTTAGTTGTTTAAGTAGAACTCAAATTTTGAGTTGCGTTTCTGTATTCGGCCGTCACACTCGTATTTATAGTCAATATTCTCTAAGTAAATATTTGTCTAAGTAATGTGTAGTGTAGTGAGTAGTGTATCACATTTTCGTTGACGTCTATGTTAAAAATCACTTATAAGAGCGAAGCCAATTCGTCTATAAATACGGGTGTTAGTATCGGATATCAACCATTTAATATTCAAAAATATCTATACACGTATTGCTTATTTTTCATTTTAATGCTTTTTCACAAATTTCCTAAATAATTCAGGGAAACTTACATCTTCAAAAATTCACTTGTTCGATGTAGCTGGCTAACACGCTGCGACGATAACGCTAAGACACAAGTTCGAGACTCGCCACGAATACATTTTTGAAAAAGTATTTCTTCTTGAAAATATTTCTAACTAGCTGTGCCCGCGACTTCGTCAGCGTTTTTCGGACTACCTACCCATCGCTGAGCAAAAGTCTACACTTGAACGGACGACCAGGGAAGTCTGTTGCTGAACAGAAGAGAATCATAGCAGAGTCTATTTAAGTGTAGATTTTGCACAGCGCAGCGGTAGGTAACGTGTTGCATGCTTATTCGCATTACTTATAATAAGAAGTAGCCTTTATCGAATATTAAAAATAAATCAAAACCCGACTTCGAATTAAGGACAAAACAATAAAAATAAGCTCTCCAACATAAAGTGCAACATCATCTCTGCCTCTGCCCGATAGACAATTTCTCTCCGTTTCCCCTCCCTCAGCACGGTCACGCCACCGTCTCGAGGTCCCCAAAGCCGGTGATAAAGCCCCCCCTCCCTCACCGAGTTCACCACCGGAGGCTGAGGTGATTTTTTATAGTGGTTATCTTCCATGCGGCCCCTTTCTTGCGGAAAGGACCCCGAGCCCGCTGACGCGGGATTACGGATTAGAAGCCTGGCAAGCCCGGTTTCCCACCTCGTGAGCCTCTTAGCTTTCAGCTACTGAGTCCCCTCACAACGGCAAGGTGGACGACCATCTGGAGAGTAAAATGTAATGTCGTGTCCGGGACTCGTGACTCGAACGCGCAGCCGTCTAATCGGAAGCCATCACTCGGCTCGGTAGGCCACCGTTCCTTAAAAAGGGAATGCGCCGGTCTGTGATTCGAACGCGGAACCCTCGAATCGGAATCCACAGCTGCCATCGTGCCACGTAAACTACATGCAATCAGCATCTACTCAGTGAAACTGCCTCATTACAGCTATATTTTTTTAATCCTTTTTATTGAAATTTCGACTGCCACTAAAAATTATCAAAATTGTAACCGTAACTTTAATCACTGAAGAATTTTTGAGAAGGTGGTTTCAGGTGGTCCATCAATTTGTACCTTGTTCTTAATAAGCCGATTCTATTGATGGTATTCCAAAAATTAGTAATTTACAGCATTGCGGGATGCTATTCTGCTCATCATTCCGAAGGTTCTCATCAGATCTTCACCAACAATTTATGGAACCAACTCGGGACTCTCACTTTCCAAATAAAAAAAGAATGATCGAAATCGGACTTTATATGCCGGAGTACGGTTTGAACATATTCACATACAAACAATATGCGGGTAGAATTGAGCAGATCCTCTTTTTTTTAAAGTCGGTTAAAAACAACCATTATAATGAATTTCCGTATGTCCGAAGGATCCGGATATATGGAGAGACAAAGGTATACGGTATTTTAGGAATTTCCTGAAAAAAAACTGGATATCCGGTTTTTTTTATTTTCGACCGGATATCCGGTTAGTCATGTATTCATTCTACACAACATACATTCAAACTAACTAAGTAAAAGCAGAAAAATCACTTTATCCGGATAACCGGACAAAATATCCGGATAAAAAATAGCCTATATGTTAATCGGGGTCTAAAGCTATCTGCATACCAAATTTGGTTAAAATCGGATAAGCCGTTTCTGAGATTAGCGGGCACAAAGGCACACACAAACAGACAAACAGATAAACAGACAAACAGACAAACAGACAACCAGAAAAACAGAAAAATAGGTTCTACTGCGTTCATAGATACCCATACAATTTATATTTTTTTTATATCTTCCAAAAACAGACACCGCTGAGTTACGATTTTATTATATGTATAGATAGATATCCATACCAACAGTTACTTACTTAACATCATGAGGGTCAGGTATGGCGGCCCCTCGATCGAGCAATATCTTGATGATTTCGTAGTTGTTCTTATGTGCAGCTAACATCAGAGGAGTGATGTCCGGAGTGAACATAGCAGTGTTCGGGTCTACCTTTTGCCAACTCTGTTTAATGAACGAAATGTCGATTATTATTTTGTGGAAACAATATTTAAAAGGTTTGGAGGGTCGGTCACACCTAGGGAGCTCTATGGCACGACGAGTGAACCTGCGATGCAGAACAGAAATTTGCTGCATTGCAATATCTCATCAGATATATATTTATAGAAAAAGGGATTTATAGCGGAACATATTGCGGCAACAGAAATAAATCGTCTGTGAAAATTTCAGCTAACTTGCTATCACGGCTCATGAGATACCGACAGGTGAAAAACCAAGAGACAATAATTGCAATCTTATTAAAAGGGTCCCATTTTTACCCTTTGGGCATGGAAGTCTTAACATACATACATAAGGTTGTCCATCCTTATGAATAATCTCTTCATGCTCCAGCAAAAGCTCCACAGCCTCCACAAACTCGGCATTAATGGACTGAAGCAAGGCATCTTTGGTCTCCACCCCCATGATGACCAGTAGCTCCACCATCTCAAGGTTTTCTCCATCAATGGACAGGGTCAGAGCACCGCGCCCAAGTGAGTCAACGCAATTAATGTCTAGGTGTTTTTGACGATGAGCTTTTTGGAGTATTCTGCAGAATTACAGGTTAATGTGGCAAAAACAATAAAGATCATGTAACTATGTTAATATCTGTTTTCTATTAAGGGGTTTAGTGGACCCCGGGCTGCCGAAGGGATGCAACCTTGAGCTGAAGTAGTTTACCTCTTAACATTGCCCATGTCTCCCCTTTCAACGGCAAGCAGGTACTTCTTCTCTTCAAGTGTGAGAGCTTTGGGTAACGTCGGCAACTCCATCGGCTTGCGGACGTAGTCTAACTCCGAATCACCCTTTAAAACATTACAAATACTAAAGTTGTCTAGTACCGTAACACAAGCTTAGCTTACCAAGGGGATAGATGGAGCTGTGTTGGTTATAGAATTTTATTTTATCTTTATTTATTGAATGGGTACTTAGATACCCTTGAAATATTTTACAGGAAAAATACTTCCGCAAAAACACCACGCACGATAGACGCAGGGCCGGATTTGAACCAACAACGCATCTTTACTCAATCCGGGAGTACTGACTTTACCTATTAGTCCACCGGCGTCGGTGACTTACACGTTGAAATTGAGATTGGATTGAGTAAAGATGCGTTGTTGGTTCGAATCCCGCCCTGGGTCTATCGTGCGTTGTGTTTTTGCGGAAGTATTTTTCCTTTAAAATATTTCCATGAAAGCCCAGTGCAGGCTTAAGCACTTAAAATAAAAATAGAATATTAGGTACCTACCCTTTTTAGGGTTCCGTAGCCAATTGGCAAAAAACGGAACCGTTACTTTCCTTACTTTTCTTTACACTATTTCACAACTTCACTATTTCTACAGGCAGTCTATATTTTAGAAGAACGTACCCACTAGGCCCATATATCTAGTTCTCTTCGTAATTAAATAATGTAGGAAAGTTTGCAACCAATGACCTTCCCAAAAGTTCGTGACAGTCCGTACTTACGCTCTCTAGGTCCTTTTTCTCAGCCATGACGCCGGTTCACAGGGAGCAGGGCACGCCCCACTCGTAGACTTCTTTTGTTAATCCTGATAAATTAAATATCAAAGTCATGAGTACCTACCTGCCTAGATAAGATATTTGAGAATGTGGTCAAAATTAACCAAACAATATCTGCGTCGAAACTAGGCGCAAGTTTTGTGTGTGCACAGACACATACAGTGCACAGTTTTTGTTTAGAAACCTTAGAACGGCGCTCAGACATTTTTTGAGTGTTGTCAGTTAGAGATTATACCTCTAACGGCCGAAAACAAAAACACTACTCAAAATTTGAGTTCTCAAAAATTCCCATACTCAATTCAAATTTAGACGATGTTCAACTATTTAAGTAGCCCTCAAATTTAAAGTGGCATTGCTGTATTCGGCTGTAAGTATTGTAACTCAATGATGAAACGATAAAATTCTAATTAGGTATTAGAACTACGGGTCTAGATCGCGTTGGTTCTAATAATCTAATGGACACAAATCGTGTTTAGTTTAAATAGTGTATAAAATGATATTTTAACTTTACGTAGATGAAGAAACAGAAATCGTCGAGCTGTCAGCGTATCAGAGATTTTTGTTCCGTCTACGCTCACCTGTAATATTCTTAGGTACGTGCAATTGGGCTGTTTTTCACAAGTACAAGATATCAATATAACCTTAGATCGACTTATCGACTTAGATCTCAGTTTAGGGTCGAGTTTTGTACACCTCTCGATCTTATCTATGCACATTAAGTGCTATCTACTGCAACATTAACATTCGGAAAGGTTTATAGCCAAATGTTATAGATCGTTAACCAATGCTGGGTCACAAAAACGGTAATATCTAGTACTTAAGTAACAATTTTCTGAGCGGAACGTTAGGCAGTTGGTCCGAGTCGTTAGGCCAAGTTAGAGGCCATATAGCGGTCTAAAAATTCTAACATCAGGTGAGCCACACCCTAGTTACGTGGGGAACAAATGTCTTGCTATGGCTCCTCCGCCCGGCCGCGGCAGATTGGGAAGACCCAAGAAGTGCGGGCTTGACGTCGTAATATCGGATATGTGTGCAAATGGCCTCACTACGCGGGATGCCGAAGATCGTACGAAGTGGAGACGTAAAAGTAGGAAAGCGGACCCCGGGTTCTCGAGAGGGATGATGATGACGCCCACACACCCCTATACACGAAAAGAAGACGTGTGTGACACACAGAAGATGTGTGACTGTCAGAACGCTCCCAGTTTCCAGTGTATTTGTTTACCGTTAAAGCCTAACTACAGCACAACAACTGGTCCACAAATAGCTCTCCACTCCACATCTAAGTAGGAGCGAGAAGCCGTACCAGTAGGTAGCTACACAATACTGCCCCAGTAATCCGTCTTGACATGACGATTACGGCCGTCACTCACATGCCGACATAACCTTACAATGCGAATAATTCAATTGCCTTTTGAACGAGACGTGTGGCCGAGACCCATTTTAACCGATTTCCGAAAAAAGAGGCTATCAAGTCGGATGTAGGTCCGATCGTAACGTTTTTTAACCCGACTGCCGAAGGAGGGTTATGTTTTTTGAGCGTATGGAGGTTTATGTATTTCCTAGGACATGTCGGTTTCCTCACGAAATATTCTTCAACTATAGGAGCGATTTTAACAGCGCACTTAATTTTATCCTTTAGAAAAACACATGAGTACACAGTGTGATGATATTCAACCCCACTACCCTCGGAAGAAATTAGAGTACCTACAGCTCTTACACAATTGCACAATTATATTAATTTATATGCATTTTTAGAGTGAAACATATATAAGGAGTTTTCACGCTGCAAACTCGAGGGTAGCTCGAGTTCGCAGCGTGAAAACTCCTTATCAATTTATCAAGACTCTGACGAACCATCATGATCATCACAAATCATCATCTCAGCCATTGTCCGTCCACTGCTGAACATAGGCCTCCACCATACGACGCCACAAATAACTAACCCCAACGACTCCCCGCGACAGCTACAATGTCGTCGGCCCACCGAGTTGATGGTCTTCCAACACTCCGTTTTGCATTGCATTGTAGTCGCCAGTTGAGCACTTTAACTCCCGAGCGGTTATCAGTTCTTCGAGCTGTATAGCCTGCCCATTGCTACTTAAGAACGAAGCACAAACTAAAGCTAAATTAAAACAATTTAAAAACCAACTTCAAAAAATCATAAAATAACTTCATTTAAATACAGTGCCACCGACTTATCTGTTATGTAATCTGAAGTCGGGCAGCCAAACTACAATCTGGACCAACCCAGTAAAAGTGCCTGACCACAGATTACTTTACAGATAAGTCGGTGGCACTGTATTTAAATGAGGTTATTTTATGATTTTTTGAAGTTGGTTTTTAAATTGTTTTATTTATTTATTTTTTTCATCCTTTTTAGTGTACCTACTTTCGATTGACACAAAAAAATCATACACATTCGAGGAGTTTTCTGATGAGAAGGTGGATCTATGTGCTCCATTAATCTGTAACTAGTTCTTTAAGGGCTGATTCTATTGGTAGAAGTCCATAAAGTAGTAATTGACTGCATTCTCGCATGCTATTCTGCTCATCATTCCGAAGATACTGATCAGATCATCACCAATATTTTATGGGACCAACTCAGGACTCTCACCTTCCAAATAAAAAATAATTATTGAAATCGGACTTCATATGCCGGAGTACGGTGCGGACATATCCACATACATACAAACAAACAATATACGGGTCGAATTGAGAACCTCCTCCTTTTCTTGAAGTCGGTTAAAAACACAATGGAGCAAAATATTTTAATTTACAAAATGTTGCATGAAATCAGAATGGATTGTCGGGAAATTCTCTTTGTAACCAACCATACAAATAACTTTTAAAGCCATTGTTTGTTACTTCAATAGCCTGAAAGCTGCGAATGCTGAAAATCATTTAAAACGAACTGAGTTTGAACAAAAACAAAGCTTGACGATGTGATTTTTTTCCGTTTCAACGTAAATTTGGCGCAAACACTACTAAACAGATTGCGCTGGAACTTGAAACGTAGATTGCTGGAGTTTTTGAAGAACTATTTAAAAACAAATTTAAGAAAAATATCGCATTAAAAAAATTTCACTTGCGAGGCTTGAACTCGTCTTTGGGTTGATACCCCAACGTTTATACCCACTAGACCACGCAAGACTTGACTAGACTAGACAATTTCTAGATAAAATAGCCTAGAACTACAAACAAAAATTAGGAAATATTTAGTACTACTAAAGTTCTTTTTAGCCTCATTGGCAGAGCGAGACTTGCTTGGGTGAAACCGAGGGGTACAGCTAATCCTGAGACCTGCATTAACTACTACACCTACTATAACTTTTATTGGGCTATTTCTTGGCCCGATATTCACGCGGGCCGGGACCTCGGGTAATACCGCGGGTCCCAACTAGTAAACAATATGCTACAGTCAGAGTAACCACTTCAAAGGACTTTGGTATTTCGGAAAATTGATTTCCGAGTTTCGAATCCTTAAACTTGTTTAAACTTTCCTTAATTTGAAAACGGATTAACCTTCCAGCTTATCAGAAACAACAGAAAGTTACAAAAGCGACTCTAACGTCTTCAAAGACAAATTATTATGTTTGTGTAGAAAATTACAATTGTTCAATGAAACACCAACAAAAACTGGAAACAAATTAAAGACACTTTTACACACTCTTTTTAAACTTACAAGATTTCAGTCCATTACGTATTATTACTAGAACTACGGGTCTTTACTTCGTTTTTTTTAATTTCAGACAACGATCTGACGTTTTGGTTCTTTGTATTTGACATTTTTTTGTTCAGGAAGACGTGTCAAATCATAGTCTACAATTAAAAAACGAAGTAAAGGTGACGTATGTAGGTACATAATTTTGGATTTAAATTACCTCTATGTTTCGACACGGCACGGTCTGTTCACGACCACGGCCGGTGTAATCCGTGGCAAAACGTCGATACGGGAAAACCTCTAGGACCTCCTCGAGTTTTTTTCGTTAGGATTGATTTAGTTATAAGAGCTATGGAAATCACAAAAATGTTTTTGAGAACGGTAAAAGGATACACCAAGACGCTTCTCCTTAAACGGCAAAAACAAAAAAGACTCGAGGACTGCCCCCTTAACCTGCCAATCGTCTATTGCAACCACCATAACAGAAATTATCCGAATAAAAAACTCTGTTAATTCAACGCAAATCAACTCTACTTACGTGACTTACAGCCGAACACAGAAACGCTACTCAAAACTTGAGTTCTACTTAACCAATTAAGCATCTTTCAAAGTTAAAAATTCCCAAACTTATTTTGAATTTAGAAATTGCTCAATTATTTAAGTAGGTCTCAAATTTTAAATGACGTTTTTGTATTTGGCTGTAAGGCTTAGAACGCACTGCGCAGAAACCGCAAAAAAAAAATTAAACTTATAGCTTTCTATACAAGCCCACGCATTAGCGTTTTTTTCTGCGACTGATTTTGCGTGTTCATACGCGGTACTGCGTTTTCAGTTATTCGTAAACCGCTTGCGTTTAATCGCAGTGCGTGCTTAGCCTTATACTTTATTTATTTTAGTAAAAAAAGGACTCACACAAACGCTCGCCGAGGCTGGCGTGCCGCCACTCCTGCGCGTCACCCCACCCCGCTTGTTTATATACCACCCCCTTTATCCAATTATGATGGGGGACCCAGTTGGAACTGGACATTCGTACATTTGTCTGGGCTTATTAATCTAGATTAGTAAGGTTACGAAGCCAATGACTAGTAATCAACTTTACAATAAGGTAAAAAATAAACATTAATTTATCTGCACTGTTGTCCATGTTGGCGAGGCGTCACGTACCTTAGAATGGGACTAAGGTAATCAATATTTCAACACACATTTACCCCGTTAACAGGGTACAAATCATCCACTCTAGCACGAGAAAGCACTATACCATCCAGCCCTGTGTACTAGCACACAACCATCGGGGATCAGTTATAGATAGATCATGTCCCCAAACCAGAGCCCAATTCAACAGGGTAAGTCGGGAGTAGGTACCCCTTAAGTAGGTTCTTGTATGGACAGCTTTTCTCTAAAAACGATTTGATGTAGAAAGCACCCCAACATAAAATGTATGACGTCTAACGAATGAAATACCCCTTCACAGCGAGCGCCCCCGCTTGCCTGGGTCGCTTTCTATATCAAGCCCCTTACAGCCGAATACAGAAACGTCACATAATTTGAGAGGTACTTAAATAATTGAGCAGCATTAAATTCAAAATTAGTACGAGAATTCGAGTTGAGTTAGAGAGCTGCTTAGTTGTTTAAGTAGGACTCTAATTTTGTGACGTTTCTGTATTCGGCTGTTTGAATTTTAAGTCATATTACCAATAGCGTTTTTTTTTCGGCTGTTTGGATTTTAAGTCATATTAGGTTTCTTGGCAAGTACGAAGGCATCAGTTAAGTTGCACTTAAAGGCAAGCCTATCGGCAGAATACTGAAGGAAACGCCACTTAAAAGTTAGGAGCTACTTAAATAGTAACAGTTGAGCATCTTCTAAATTCAAAATTAGTTTGCAATGTATAAGAGTTGCTTATCTGTTTATTAATCCTAAAATTTTAAGAAGCGTTTCGGTATTCGGCCGTATAACGCGTTTAAATAATATACTTCCAATATTTGACTTACGAGCTAAAATCTCAAGGCAGTGAAAATAATAAAGTAAAAAATGTAAAATATTTGTTCCAACATAATTAATTATGCACTACACAACGAAATGTCCTGTCACACCAAACTATACATATACAATATCATTGACTAGTGCAATTAAGGATATGTCACATCAATAGGTCACATTAATTTTGTATAACATTACCCCCCTTACTTATAAACGATGATTAACTTTATGTAACGCTTGTCTTTTACTGTGACATGAAGTTTCAAAGTTACAGACAGAGACAAACGTTACATAAAGTTAGTCATCGTTTATAAGTAAGTGGGTATACTGTACATTTCTATACTGTACAATCCTAGTACGAATTACCTATACTTTATAAACACAACGAATCAGTAATATTAAATACGTTTAAAATGTTTTGGGAAACTATAAAATTTCGTATGGGATATGTTTGTTTCACCATTCGCTAATGGCATTAGCATTAGCGGCTGCTTCGTATATTTTATTATAATTATTTAAAAAAAAACATTACCTACTAACAAAATAAACAAAATCTAATAAAACGTAATTTGCTATGTTTCAACGCATTACAGAATATTGGATTACTGTAAATAAAAATACACTCATGGGTCAAATTATATTCAATAATAAGATAGCTATATGTGTAAATCTCATTTAGTCTCTAAACCATACAAGGCTCAAATAAAATAAAATGACTAGAATGAGGTACAGGTATGTAAATAATATCCCGACCTAGTAAAAACAAAATATATTTATATTTTAAACCCGAAAACATTATAAATCATGTACGTAACACCTGATAAATAAAAAAATTTCCCCGTCAATATAAAAATAACAGATCGCCACATACATTCGGACATCGTCATAATCATCGTCACCGTCGTAAAAAACACAAAGAATTCCCGATTTAATTGTGAAAATATAATTCTACTTAAAACATAATATTAAAAGCTTAAAAAAATGCTTTCTGTTTGTAAACCGAAGCGACTATGGTAACAATCAAGATAATTATTTTTCAATTGCCATTAAATCAGTCTAAAAATGTAACACCATGTTGCATTAAAGGTTTTCGCACATTTATCAGCACCGTACTCGCCGCATTTTAGAATTCATTGTATGTAATGATGTCAAACCTCGCACGTTTCACCCGCACCGTACGCGCCGCATTTCGTAAAGTGCGGTGCGGGTGAAACGTGCGAGGTTTCACAGTACGGCGCGTGCATCGCGTACGGTGCTGATAAATACGTCCAATCACCTTTATAAAAACACGTTGTTATTTTAGCAGGTTCATCAACAATTGAAATAAATAGCGGCTAAAAATAGCCCAAATTTATATAGACTTCTCTGGAGAAGTCAACCATTTAAATAATAAATGGTGAAACAAACAATACAAACTACTTCTCAACATAAAATTCAATCAAAGAAATAATTCTGCGTTTAGAGACTATTTTCTTGTATTATAATAAATAATTTAAAATAATTCAAGGTTATACAACCCTTACCTACTGTTCGCTAACTGTCAAAAACTTCTTACGGAGGCAATCCAGGGTGATTTAATTTTTGAGAAAAAAGTGTTTTTTTGGTATGTTTTTTATACAAAAAAAAATACCGTTACCTATACTTAAATTAGAATACTTGGGTATTATTATTGCTCTTTTTTTTTTAAGAAATATACAGTGAGTTTCGAGGACGGTAATACAAGTTGAAAGGGGGTTGTTCCAGACATCTAGGCGAACAACTATTGTACTACAACTTATGAAATTCAAACTTTTTTTCGTACTTCTGAGGTTATGTTTGAGTGATGAAAAAACAGCTGTTTTAGAAAATACTATTAATGTATGTAATAGTAGATTGCCTAGTCGTTTGGAAAAGCTTTGTCGGCTTAATTACCGTTTTCGAGACACATTGTATTGTGGTAAATCTATTTACATTTTTTTATAATTATCATTTTTTCATTGAATGAATGCTGTAATCTGAAGCACAGTGTTTTTCATTGCTACTGAAAAGTTTAAGTTACTTTGTCGCTGCATTTAAGGTTCCGTACCTCAAAAGGTATATAAAGGAACCCTTATAAGATCACTTTCTCAACCATCTGTTTTTAAAGAAGCTCCATAATGGTCCCCCGTTGGTTCGAACTTTTCATTTGAATCTTTTGATTTCGTTTCATATAAAATTAAAAACTATTGAAATAGAACAAGTATTTTAAAATAAAAATACATCTACAAAAACAAAAAAACACAACGCAAGGCGGGTCTCGAACCCGCATCTCTCAGTTCTCATGACCAAGCGTCCGACCCACCTCGGTGACTTACACCGCACCGCCTTACGTTGTTTTTGTAGATTTATATTTCCTTTAAAATATGATAGCCAAGTCCAAGCTTAAAAATAAATAAACTACTTACCAATGAAATGGTCAGAAATATAATACAAAAGTGAATTATGTTCGAGTATACTACAGGTAGTACAGTTAGCACTTCAATATTACTATTATTTATTATTGTGTTTGTTCAATTCCATTTTTTTAAATGCCGTATAAAACTATAATTTAATACTTACTATTATAATTTAACACTTTACATAACACAAACACCAAACTAACAAACAAATACGAACCGTCCTAATACAACTTCGTCGCGCGATCAATAGGTACGCATGATATAAAAAATAAAAAAATCTGTGAACAACACACAGCGCCATCTAGCCCCGTGGTAAGCGACTAAGCTTGTGTTACGGTGACTAGACAACGGATATAGGTATCACTTATAGGTATTTATTTTTCTTTCGTAAGGCCGTATACAGAAAGAAAGCTGGAAACTTATAAGCGCTTACCAGCGCTTGTCAGCGCTGGTGACCCGCGCAGGAAAATGTATGAACCCGCGCCGATAAGCACTTATCGGTGCCGACAAGTTCCGACAAGCTTCAACACGCGCTGGTCAGCGCTGGGCGGCTGACGTCATAACATCGTCCGATGAGTCCGACATTCTGCCTCAACCTGCTTCCTTTGTGTAGAACGGACCAGCGCTGACAAGCGCTGACAAGCGCTGGTAAGCGCTTATAAGTTTCCAGCTTTCTTTCTGTATGTTTCTGTACACTAAATACATACATATTATACATAGACATGGCATGACAGTGCGACATTGACGGTCGCGATCAATAAGATGCGATCGATATTTTTTGTTGTATGAAAATGAAATAATTGTGCGTCATGAAATGACATGACCGTAAAGACATTGACGTTCGCACGGTCACGTCATGTCCATAGAAAAGCACATCGATCGCAGGTCGCGCGAAGAAGTTTTGTAGGACGGTCCCATAGGTTAAAATAATAAATGCCTAAAATCTCAAAATAAGTAATAAATAATCAAAAGTCCGTTTAATTTCAAAAATAAAGCTGCGTGTTTTTATAAGTCATCATTTCTACGTCATTTAATAAAAACTGCGTTTTTATAAGTCCTCATAATATGTACGTAAACATAAGCAAAGAAAGACGCCTTTTAAAAGCGTCATTCAGATGATTGTTTTTGAAACTAAACCGGTAAAAATTGATGATAAGTTTTCTATGAAGAGAAAAACAAGAACTCAATTTTCATATTACATCAGCTCGAAATTTTGAGAAAACAATGTTTCTTTAAATGAAACATTAACCCTTTTAATAAATAAGAAACATAAGTAAATATCAAATTAATATCACCGATAAAAACACTGTGATTTTAACAGTCAAAAAAATAATACATTTTACGAATTTACAATTAAATTTGGCTTTTAATTCACATTTTTAATCGCAATTCTATTAAGCCAATAAAAAAAACACAAAGAATCCCCGATTTAATCGTGAAAAATAAAATTCTACTTAAAACATAATAAAAGCTTAAGAAAATGCTTTCTGTTCGTAACCCGATGCGACTATGGTAACAATCAATGGATATCCCAGAGTTCCTCCTAGATATTTCATTTCACGATGACCGTTTTGCCTTGTTTGTAGTAGGTAGTGACATGTATAGACAAGGGTTTTTAAGTGTGAACGCTCCAGCGGCTACGCACACTTTCCCAATGTGTAAAATATTATGTATATTTTCCCGGGTATTATTCGCGTGTAAAAGTACAAATAGTGAAAATTTAAAAAGTTTAATATTATGCATGAATTCCACGACCACAATGAAAGGCAAACTTCATCGTGAATTAATAGAAAAACTGTACATCTCACCTTATCCAAAGACTTATAACATCTTAAGGACAAGTCTTTAGGAAGCAATTTAGGGAAACCTATGAAAGTGCGAAATCCTGCAAATACTAAACACCCCAAAATGTAGCGGAATAATATTTTTGCTATTTTAATTTGATTTTTGAATAGTATTTATTGCTCTGCGACCTTAGGCTTTTCTGGTACCGCAGGAAACTAAGATGCAAAATGACGTTAAGTTTGAAATAAATAAATATTGTAGGACTTTGCAGACTGTGTTATTTAGCCCCAAATTAAGCAACGAGGCTTATCCTATGGGTACTAGGCAACGGATGTACAACTTAAACGACTTTTTTTGTAAATACATAGATAATATGAAACATTTTGTAAACACGAACCAGAAACAAATATTTATGGTCAACCTAAATACTTGTCCCTGGCGAGAACTGAACCTGCAACCATCTGCGCAGCAGCCGGTATTCAATATTCGCCCGATGCGCCACAGAGGCCGTTATAACTCTATTATAGGTTTCCATACATTTCTTCCTAAACGCACGTCCTTATTTATAAGTCTTTGGCAATATACACACTTCTGATTTCTTTTGGTGAATATCCATGAACGCAGTCAATTCAAAATATGAGTAATAATCTCTATATTTGGTCCTATAATATTTAAACTACTCTAGAACAAAAATTGCACAACTGTCAATTAATCCCGGACGCAATTTCAACCTTAACATCGCCGTATACGGTCCACAATTCTATGTACACATTTACAATGCTCCGATGTTTTTTCACTTGAGATCTTCCTCTTCGTCTTCGACGTATAATAAATCTTCCATTTTAGTCATAAACTTGCTGTCTAACTGTTCTTCAACTGGTTGTGGCGTGTCCTGAAACATGAGCAAAAATACACGTCCTTAAGTGAACATAATAATGTAATATTATATTTTATTTTAAGTGCTTAAGCCTGCACTGGGCTTTCTTAGAGATATTTTAAACGAACCATACTTCTGCATGATCGACGCAGGTAGACTAATTGGTCAAGTCAGCGCTCCCGGATTGAGTAAAGATGCATTGTTGGTTCGAATCCCGCTCCCCGTCGATCATGCTTTGTGATGGGATTTGAGCCCAGTGAAACACTTTCTATAGTTTATTTGAGTTTATTTAACAAAATAAGCAGAGATTATCACAGCACGTGTAGCCGGTAAAAAGGAGAAGCGAGCAAGTGAGACAAACTCATGTGGGAAGGAGAAAGCTGACATTTATTATCACTTTGTGATTTTACGTCACTGTCACATATGACAGTGGCTACAATAGGACCTCAACACTCCCACCAAATGTCAACTTTCTTTACACAATGTAAACCTTAGTAACCTTCCTAAGTGCATACTCATTAACATACGTTCCTACGAAATTACATAAAAAAAAAAAACTGAACCTACTTATACTACTACTTATTTATAATAACATAGGCAGACTAACTGAACCAACATTTATAATAACATAGGCAGACTAACTGAACCAACATTTATAATAACATAGGCAGACTAACTGAACCAACATTTATAATAACATACCTAACTGTGAATACAAGAACAAGAGTAAAAGGCAGACTAACTGAACCTATTTACTTATAGTAAGAAGAATAGTTAAATGCACCCCTATTATACCTCTGCACATGATAATGCAGAAGCAAAAGGAAGATTTAACTGAACTTACTAATAAATATTCTAGTATACGGTATACAGTACTATAGGTATACTATAACAAAAAGAATATCATGTAAGAACTAATACATTGAAATTATGTTGCCTATATAATTCAAAGGATTACATAGACTTCTAACTACACGGCTAATCTCTTTTTACACACATACCTAGTCTATCTCTAAGGAACACAAACTGAAACTTAGGTATAGGTTTAGTAAATATATCAGCTAACTGATCTTTAGTGTTTACATAACACACATTTATGGTTTTATCATTAAACTTATCTCTAACATAATGCAACTTGATATCAAAGTGCTTGCTTCTCTTATGTAAAGTTTCATTCTTAATTACTTTAATAGCACTTTGATTATCAATTAGCAATTGAATAGTTTTATCAAAACCACACAAAGTATTTAATAAAAACTTAAGCCATACAATCTCTTTAGTTGCATTGCAAGCTGAAATGTATTCAGCTTCACAGGTGGACAACGCTACACAGCTTTGCCTTTGACTTGCCCATGTGACAATACTATCATTGATCATAGTCAGGTAGCCACTTGTGGACCTTCGAGTGTCCAAATCAGACCCATAGTCCGAGTCGCTATATGACTTTACAATAAACTGGTTATTATAGGAGTACATGATGCCTACCTCTTTAGTGCCCTTTAGGTATTTTAGTATTCTAATAACAGCATTGTAATGCATATTATTGTGATGCTCCAAGTATCTACTAACATAATTGACTGAAAATGCAATATCAGGTCTACAAACGATAGCTATAAACAATAAACAACCTACTATTTCTCTGAAATATTTGAAATGAATGCAATTGTCAGGTTTTTCTAATTTAACATTGGGATCAAATGGTACTGATACCGGATTACAGTTTTCTAATCTAAATCTTTTTAGTATTGACTCTATATACTTTGTCTGATGAATAAAAATATAACTATTTCTTACTTCAATTTGCATGCCAACAAAACATTTAACATTATCTGTTATTACAATCTGAAATTTATTCTTAAACTCATCTAGGAATTTACTCATTAACTTCTCATCTTTACAGAATAAAAGACCATCGTCTACATACAATAATAGGTACATAATACTATTATACTTTCTGGAAATAAAGGCGCATTTATCAAATTGATTCTGTATGAAACCAAATTCACTTAAGGTGTTAGTAATAGTTTCATTCCAACATCTAGGTGCTTGCTTAAGGCCATACAATGATTTGTTTAGTTTACAAACTTTATTTTCTGAATTGGTTAAGCCTGGAGGAGGCCACATATATAATTCTTCAGAGATTTTACCATACAGAAATGCAGTCTTTACATCAAATTGTTTGATTTTAAGTTTAGAATGTACAGACAGAGCTAACATTATTCTTATTGTATCATATCTAACAGTGGGAGAAAATGTCTCAGAGTAATCAATACCTTTTGTTTGAGAGAATCCTTTGGCACAAAGTCTAGATTTGTACCTGACAGTACCATCTGCATTTTCTTTTATCCGGAACACCCATTTGCAGCCGATAGGTCTCTTGTTTACCGGTAGACTGACCAGGTCCCATGTGCTATTTTCTGAATGAGAGTTCAGCTCCTCCTGAATTGCCTCGGTCCATTGTTTTGCATCTGGTGCTTTCAAGGCATCTTCATATGTAACTGGAATGTCACAGGCTACTGTCAGAGCTTCTGCTATGAAACCATCAGCATCCTCGAAGCTATCATCTGTTTGCAGGAACCTTTCCTGCTGCTGGTCACTATAAGTGGAAGGAGACTTACTTCTGTCTTCCTGTTGCTGAACACGGTGTGGGAGCGGACGCAATGCTCTGACCTCACCTTGTTTTGAGCCCTCTGGTATCGACGTAACGTGCCTGTCCATGGGAACACACCCATCCTGCAACCTCGCTGGCGGAGACTCAATCTCGACACCAACATCCACCGGACTGACCGGTAGTTGAGATGAGGTCTTCAGGCTCGGCTTCTTTTCTTTGTCCTCAGTGTACAATGGCAGGGGACACACCTCACTGTCATCATAATCGTCATCTGTGGGAAAAAGAATTAGAATGTCTGTGTCTTCTTTGCAGTTCGAAGAAACCATCTCATCTTCGTTGAAAACTGCATCTCTGGACACTTCCACCTTCATGGTCTTTAGATCTATTAGTCTGTAATTGTCGGAATCACTCTCATAGCCAATGAACGTCCTTTTCTGACTTTTTGCTTGCAACTTGTTACGTTTTTCTTTAGGTACATGTACATAGGCTATACAACCAAACCGTCGTAGATGAGAAAGATTGGGTTTTCGGCCGGTCCACTTTTCAAATGGAGTTACACCATCTCTTTCCTTTCTATTGTACAGGTAGGCCGCTGTGTTCACAGCTTCTGCCCATAGATTGGTTGGTAGCTTACTGTCAAAGAGCATAGAGCGAGCAGACTCCATCAATGTCCTATTCATTCTCTCACTACATCCATTTTGTTGTGGAGTGTAGGGAGCTGTACGACACAATACTATACCATTGTCCGCTGCAAACTCTTTCATTTGACTACTGGTATATTCACAGCCATTATCTGAATGTAGTGCTGCAATTCTTATACCTTTGCTTAACATCATCTTGTAGTATTCTTTGAAATAGTTTAGAACTTCACTCTTTGACTGCAAAAAGTATACTTTACAATATCTGGAGGCTTGATCAATAAACGTAAGAAAGTATCTTTTTTTACTTACTGACTTGACAGGTAACGGACCACATATGTCACTATATACCTTGGCTCCGACACAATCAGTGTTTCCTTGCGATGACCTGAAGGGAAGACGGTGGTGTTTTCCAAATAAACATGGCTCACAGAGAAAACTGGTCAATTCTTCTGTTTTCAAGCCTGGTATCAACCCACTACGCACCATCTCTCTCATTGTTTTCAAATTTGCGTGTCCTAGTCTTTTATGCCAAAGTGTGGATACATTACCACTCACTGTATTTGCTTCTAATTGGATTTTTGTTTGAAATGCTAACTCGTACAAGTTGTTTTGTGGACTTTTGTTTGCAACTCCCACCAGCTCACCACTTTTGTTGTATATTTTGGCATTTGATTTTTCTTTTACAACTTTGTAGCCTTTTGAGGTGACGACGCCTTCTGAAAACAGGTTTCTACACAACTCAGGAACATAGTAAACATCATTTATAGTTGCTTCAAACCAGCATCCTTCAATCGATTTGTGAATCAACACAGTTCCTATTCCGTGTACTTTTAGTTCAGTTCCATTTCCAACACGTACCGTTGACTGAAAAGGAGATAGAGTGACGAAGCATTCTCTGTAACATGACATATGAGTTGAAGCACCACTGTCGAGCGTCCATGTATACTTGCGATTTTCACTAAGGTTCGCCTCGACTGTATTTTCACTTACAAATGCTGATCTCGACTTGTTCATCTGTTCGGTGGGAAACTGAGACTTATTCCTGCAGTCGCGAGCGAAGTGCCCTCGCTTGCCGCACTTAAAACATTTGTAATTTCGTGGCTTTTTCATCGTTTTCGACTGTGATACTAAGGCAGAACTTTCTTCGACAAAACTGGCTTCTTCTTCGAGGAGTCTAGTCGTTAGGTTATTGACTGTTTGCTTCTTCTCGTCCAATGACAACCATGCCTGACGTAGACTACGATACCGATCTGGCATGGATCCTAATATTTTTGTAATTACGCACAGATCAGATATATTTTCACCTGCGTCTCGAAGTTGTTTTGCTAAGCTCTCTATTTTGGAAATGTGCGTTGCCACATTATCGTTAGCGGCCATCTTGAGTGTATGAAACTTTTCGTGCAACAGCATTTTGGTATTTTCACTTCTTTGATCATAAATAGATTCTAATTTGTCCATAATTTGCTTTGCAGTTTCGGATGTTTCTATGAGACTTATTTGGCCATAATCCATTGAGTTAGTGATTAACATCATGGCTTGCGCGTCTGCTTGCCGCCATTTCTCTTCTTTGTCCGCGTTCTCTTTATCTACGTGATGTAGAAGATTTTTGGCTCTCAGTGCACACCGTACTGTGAATCGCCATTGTCGAAAGTCACTGCCGTTAAAACGACGACACGTAGATGCACCTGGAACTACTTCCATCTTCTTTCATGCAAGTATGCACTTAGGGAGGAACACACGCACCGTGCCCTTTGCACCGAGCAACCACGCCACGCCGCGTGCGTAGATATTTTGAGTAAACGAGAAATAACACCTTTTTCACCTGCACTACTTGCGTGCTGGGCCCATAACCTGATGGGATTTGAGCCCAGTGAAACACTTTCTATAGTTTATTTGAGTTTATTTAACAAAATAAGCAGAGATTATCACAGCACGTGTAGCCGGTAAAAAGGAGAAGCGAGCAAGTGAGACAAACTCATGTGGGAAGGAGAAAGCTGACATTTATTATCACTTTGTGATTTTACGTCACTGTCACATATGACAGTGGCTACAATAGGACCTCAACACTTTGTGTTTTTGCAGAAGTAGTGTTCCTTTAAAATATTTATAATAATACTAGCTGACCCTGCAAACGTTGTTTTGCCTTATAAATTATAGATAGTAGCCGATTCTCAGACATACTGAATGCGCATGTGGAGTTTGGTGGAGATCGGTGAAGCCGTTTCGGAGGAGTACGGTAACTAACATTGTGACATGGAAATTTTATATATTAGAGATATAAATCTATGAATATAATGCTTTAATGGTACCTAATTTGAAAGATCAATGAACAGCCTAAACCGCTGATAGTAGAAAGCTAAAATTTGGAGAGTATGTTCTTTATATGGTGTAGGCGGATGCCTACAAACAAAGCGTTTTTCGAAACTCTTACGGAATCGGGACCTATACGGGGGGAACCGAGGGACACAGATAGTTGATTAAACACCCTATTATGAACCCTGTTTTATTCTTCGTAAAAGTTAATTTAAATTAGAAATAAATGACAAAGAAAAAAATAAATAGCACACCTTATAGATAGTAGCAGATTCTCAGACCTACTGAATACGCATATAAAATTTGGCAAAAATCGGTCTTGCCGTTTCGGAGGAGTACGGTAACTAACATTGTGACATGGAAATTTTATATATTAGAAGATTAAATATAACATAACAAATAATAAGAAAATCCAAGCTTACCTTAAAAGCAGACATTTTATAGCACATGCAACATTTAATAAACATGCAACACAGAAATACACATAAAATAAGAAATCACAAATATATACGGCCCCAAGAAATTCAAAATTAGTATGTACCTATCTTTTTAGTTTAGGAGCAGCTTTAAGCAGCGCTCAAATTTTGAGAGGCGTCTTTGTAATCTGCCGATAATATAGATACTTAGAAAATACCTTATTTTGTCAAAAAATGACATGTTCCTAGGGGGATTCGAACCTACGACCCGTAGACTCGTAAATCGGTGATATTATATTATAATCCATTGGGTGGTAAAAAAAACGACCATTATTTTCGATAGTTTATTAAGCAAAACAGTGAAAAAACCCAAAAGCGAGTGTTAAGTTCCGTGACATTGACTTTAGCAAGCGATTATAGTACATTTACCGCCGAATACAGAAAAGCTACTCAATATTTGAGGGCTACTTAAACTATTTAGCAGCTTCTAAACTAGCATGCATATTTTAATTTAGAGCTGCTCAATCATTTAAGTATCCCTCATATTTTGAGGGCTAAATAAACTATTAAGCAGCTCCTAAATTCGGATGCATATTTTGAATTTAGAAGCTGCTCAATTATTTAAGTATCCCTCAACTTTCGAGGGCTACTTAAACTATTAAGCAACTCCTAAATTCGGATGCATATTTTGAATTTAGAAGCTGCTCAATTATTTAAGTGTCACTCAAATTTTGAGTGGCCTTTCTGTATTCGACCGTCAGATATAGAAGTAAGGTACGTGATATGTAAACTTTTGAACTGTAAAGCTTAGAAAGAATAAGCTAAGATCATACAAAGTAGAATAAATTCTAATGCCTACTATAGTCCAGTTTTAAAGAAAAATGCATCTTTGAAAATGCACCGCGACGAGATTTGAAGCCGCGATCTTCTCATCTACCATCTGCTCAACGAGGCGAGTAACTTCGCAAAAATGTTGGTTTAGCATTTTACCTGTGCCTTTGTATTAAAAAAATGATTATTATATTATAGCTGATACCTTGAAGGTGCTACCTTGAATTTAGGGAGATTTTGTGAATAAATCTATACTTAATATTATAAAGGAAGAAAGATTTGTATTTTTTTGGTCTGTATGTTTGTTATGAATAAACTCAAAAACTACTGGACCGATAGGTACTTTTGTTCCTAATATTCCCACGGGATCGGGACAAAACGCGGGTAAAACCGCGGGCCGCATCTAGTGATGAATAAATCTGAATACAAGGTTTAAGGTATAGCATATTCAAGGTATTAAGGCAACACTATTGAACAATACTAGGCACTAGATGTAGCTATATTATATTTGTCAATGTCAAAAGACAATACATGCATTAAAAGCACTTGGCAGACGAATTAATCGCTAGAACTTTCCTAAGGAATGCTTTGTCTCGCTCTCGCAAATGGCATTTAACGTTAGCGAAAATGTGAGAGAACATTCCTTAGGATTTGCATTTAGATTTATTGATTAATCGGTCTGTTAACATTAAAATTAAAACATAACAAAGATTTATAAAAAGCAACGACAAAACATGCATTTAATGACAGCTAATCTTTAACAAAGGTATTTGACGACACAGAAAAAGGCAAAAGCAAACAATATCTTGATTTTTATCCTATTACTAAGTACATTGTGTAAATTGATTATATTTTTGTCATAATTGAATATTTTTGTCACGATTACAATGTTATTTGTCACAGTCAAAATATTTAAGTCACAATTAAAAGTACAGAAAGGGGTTGGTAAAACACGAATTGCCATTGAAATAACACATAAGAACACAAAAAAAAATGTCAAAAGCAAACAAGATCTTGATTTTTATCCTAATAATAAGTACTTTGTGTAAATTGATTATATTTTTGTCATAATTGATTATTTTTGTCACGATTAAAATGTAATTTGTCAGTCCAAATATTTTAGTCACAATTAAAAGTATACAAAGAGCTTAGTAAAACACGTATCAATTGATTAGAACAAATAAAATCGCCTGTAAATGAGCGTATAGATTAGGACGGATTTTTGATAAAATTGGACAGTTTTAAACAAAAAAAATGGTCAATCAACACTCAAAACGTTAATTGAACAAAGCGATGAAATACAATCTCATATTTCCAGTAGCTAAAGTGGATAAAATAGCACTTAATGGCACATGGTAAGGGTTGAATCTACAAAGGAGAAATGCATCATCAAAAATTCTCCCATGACAGGATTCGAACCTGTCTTTTATTCTTGAGTATACTAAATACCGTATTTCTTCGTTATAATTGTGTATTTAATATTTAATTATTTTATTTTATGATCAATGGCACAAATCAGTCTTTATGGTAAATTGTCTGTTCATAAAAATCCATGATTATATTTTTAAATGTAATATCTTATAAAAAAATATATAACAAATCACAGAGGAATCATTTTAAGCAGAACTTGGCTGTTATATATACATAATAATATATTTAAAGCAAGTATGTATAGAAAAAATGCTAAGCTAAGTATTATTTACTTAGCCTTATTAATTAAATATCATGCAAGGCAAAGACATTCGAATTCAATAACTTATTACGATCAATCACCATTCAGTATCCTAACATATGAAACGAATCCTGCATCGTGATTGGTCCAAAAAAGTATACGATAAAGAACACAGATTTTTATACGGTAAATATCATGCAATCATGCGAAACATACAAAACACATGCTTTTTTACGATAACGATTAACTGTCTTACTTATAAACGATGATTAACAGCTGCATAAACTATGTTTCGTTTGTCTTTTACTGTGACTTGAAGTTTCAAAAACGACAGACAGATACAAACATTACATAACTTAGCCATGTGTGAACCATCGTTTATAAGTAAGGGTCAACCAACACCTTTCATATTCTAACATATAAACAGAAATCTGCTGATTTTCGCGGAAAATTCATTAAACGACCAATCACATCAATGCAAATTGGTAGTAAAAAAAGATAACCAATCGACGCGGATAATTTTGCATAATGACATATTAAAACAGTTTATTTTTTAAATTAAAACAACCAAGTTCGATCTATATAGACACATCACAGTAAAGGCACACATAGATTAGAATTAAAAGATTAAGGCTCGATTCGACCAAACTGGAATAAGCAACGAGTAAGCAATTCTATAAATCGTTGTTTGTTCGAGAGACTCTCTCGAGAGAATTGTTATTCATTGCTTATTTTAGTCTGGGCAAAACAAGCCTTAGTGCGGGAAATTGTGCGAAGTATTGGCGGGTTACAGTTTAAGAGAACCGACGTGACGGACAAGTCCAATACTTGCTCGGTCGCGACATGTCGTGGAACGAACACTGTTGACAACATGTCGTATGAGTGAGGTTCAGCACAAGTTTTATCTGTCTAGTTGATAACTCAGTTTGATAGGCAATCTGCAGTATCTGCTGATCATGAACGTTCGTGCCGGTTAAGCAACGCTTGGCGCGGTCATTACTTGGATGAGTGATTGATAATTTGTGAGGCAAAAATTCATTTTCTGGAGCTCCTCCGTGCTTCGGAAGGCACGTTAACCAGTTGGATCCAGATCTCCAGGAATCAGTTAAGTAGTTTTTGCGTCGAAAACATCCAAACAAACAAACATCTTAAGTTTCGCATTTATAATATTAGCTGGAAATGGTATTACCGCAGGTTTCTGTAGACCTATGGTTACACTCACCGGGGCCAGTGTCCGGGGGAAGGGCTCGAGACACACGAGCAGTACGGTCATGTTGTCACAGCCGAGGCCGCCGGTGGCGCAGTTGGGCGCCAGGCAGCGCTGCATGCTGTAGACCTATGTGTTACACTCACCGGGGCCAGTGTCCGGGGGAAGGGCTCGAGACACACGAGCAGTACGGTCATGTTGTCACAGCCGAGGCCGCCGGTGGCGCAGTTGGGCGCCAGGCAGCGCTGCATGAGCGCCTCGCACACGGCCAGCGGCTCCCAGCCCGCCACCAGCCGGCTGCGGCAGAACGATATCACCTCCTGCACAGGACAAACATACACTACACACTCCTGTTCCAATGTATGATAAAGATATAGTGTCCTAACCGTTCCGAGGCACCTTCGAGTATTGTTTATAGACAGCTCATGTCAAGACAGAGCCCAGTTCTCGTAAGGCCAGCTCTGCTGGACAGACCAATCATCCACTCTACACTCCTGTTCCAGTTTATGACATCGCATCCTAATATTTTATGTCCCCATCCAGAGCCCAGTTCTCATAAGACCAGGTCTTCCGGACAGACCAATCATCCACTCTACACCCTATTACAGTTTATGATATAGCGTCCTAATCTTTAAGTCTCCAAGACAGAACCCTGTTCTCGTAAGGCCAGATCTGCTGGACAGACCAAGCATTCACTCTACCCTGTTATAGTTTATGAAAAAGATATAGCATTCTAACCGTTCGACTTTCCGAGGCACCTTCAGGGATCAGTTATAGACAGATCATGTCCCCAAGCCAGATCCCAGTTGTCGTAAGACCAGCTCTTCTGGACAGACCAATCATTCACTCTACACTCCTCTAACAGTTAGTGATATAGCGTCCTAACCATGCGACCTTCCGAGGTACCTTCAGGGTCAGTTATAGACAGATCATGTCCCCAAGCCAGATCCCAGTTGTCGTAAGACCAGGTCTTCTGGACAGACCAATCATTCACTCTACACTCCTCTAACAGTTAGTGATATAGCGTCCTAACCATGCGACCTTCCGAGGCACCTTCAGGGATCAGTTATAGACAGATCATGTCCCCAAGCCAGATCCCAGTTGTCGTAAGACCAGCTCTTCTGGACAGACCAATCATTCACTCTACACTCCTCTAACAGTTAGTGATATAGCGTCCTAACCATGCGACCTTCCGAGGTACCTTCAGGGTCAGTTATAGACGGATCATGTCCCCAAGCCAGATCCCAGTTGTCGTAAGACCAGCTCTTCTGGACAGACCAATCATTCACTCTACACTCCTCTAACAGTTAGTGATATAGCGTCCTAACCATGCGACCTTCCGAGGCACCTTCAGGAATCAGTTATAGACCGATCATGTCCCCAAGCCAGATCCCAGTTGTCGTAAGACCAGTTCTTCTGGACAGACCAATCATTCACTCTACACTCCTCTAACAGTTAGTGATATAGCGTCCTAACTATGCGACCTTCCGAGGTACCTTCAGGGTCAGTTATAGACGGATCATGTCCCCAAGCCAGATCCCAGTTGTCGTAAGACTAGCTCCTCTGGACAGACAAATCATTCACTCTACACTCCTCTAACAGTTAGTGATATAGCGTCCTAACCATGCGACCTTCCGAGGTACCTTCAGGGTCAGTTATAGACGGATCATGTCCCCAAGCCAGATCCCAGTTGTCGTAAGACCAGCTCTTCTGGACAGACCAATCATTCACTCTACACTCCTCTAACAGTTAGTGATATAGCGTCCTAACCATGCGACCTTCCGAGGTACCTTCAGGGTCAGTTATAGACGGATCATGTCCCCAAGCCAGATCCCAGTTGTCGTAAGACCAGCTCTTCTGGACAGACCAATCATTCACTCTACACTCCTCTAACAGTTAGTGATATAGCGTCCTAACCATGCGACCTTCCGAGGCACCTTCAGGGATCAGTTATAGACCGATCATGTCCCCAAGCCAGATCCCAGTTGTCGTAAGACCAGTTCTTCTGGACAAACCAATCATTCACTCTACACTCCTCTAACAGTTAGTGATATAGCGTCCTAACTATGCGACCTTCCGAGGTACCTTCAGGGTCAGTTATAGACAGGTCATGTCCCCAAGCCAGATCCCAGTTGTCGTAAGACCAGCTCTTCTGGACAGACCAATCATTCACTCTACACTCCTCTAACAGTTAGTGATATAGCGTCCTAACCATGCGACCTTCCGAGGTACCTTCAGGATCAGTTATAGACAGATCATGTCCCCAAGCCAGATCCCAGTTGTCGTAAGACCAGCTCTTCTGGACAGACCAATCATTCACTCTACACTCCTCTAACAGTTAGTGATATAGCGTCCTAACCATGCGACCTTCCGAGGTACCTTCAGGGTCAGTTATAGACGGATCATGTCCCCAAGCCAGATCCCAGTTGTCGTAAGACCAGCTCTTCTGGACGGACAGACCAATCATTCACTCTACACTCCTCTAACAGTTAGTGATATAGCGTCCTAACCATGCGACCTTCCGAGGTACCTTCAGGGTCAGTTATAGACAGATCATGTCCCCAAGCCAGATCCCAGTTGTCGTAAGACCAGCTCTTCTGGACAGACCAATCATTCACTCTACACTCCTCTAACAGTTAGTGATATAGCGTCCTAACCATGCGACCTTCCGAGGTACCTTCAGGGTCAGTTATAGACGGATCATGTCCCCAAGCCAGATCCCAGTTGTCGTAAGACCAGCTCTTCTGGACAGACCAATCATTCACTCTACACTCCTCTAACAGTTAGTGATATAGCGTCCTAACCATGCGACCTTCCGAGGCACCTTCAGGGATCAGTTATAGACCGATCATGTCCCCAAGCCAGATCCCAGTTGTCGTAAGACCAGTTCTTCTGGACAGACCAATCATTCACTCTACACTCCTGTAACAGTTAGTGATATAGCGTCCTAACTATGCGACCTTCCGAGGTACCTTCAGGGTCAGTTAAGACAGATCATGTCCCCAAGCCAGATCCCAGTTGTCGTAAGACCAGCTCTTCTGGACAGACCAATCATTCACTCTACACTCCTCTAACAGTTAGTGATATAGCGTCCTAACCATGCGACCTTCCGAGGTACCTTCAGGATCAGTTATAGACAGATCATGTCCCCAAGCCAGATCCCAGTTGTCGTAAGACCAGCTCTTCTGGACAGACCAATCATTCACTCTACACTCCTCTAACAGTTAGTGATATAGCGTCCTAACCATGCGACCTTCCGAGGTACCTTCAGGGTCAGTTATAGACGGATCATGTCCCCAAGCCAGATCCCAGTTGTCGTAAGACCAGCTCTTCTGGACGGACAGACCAATCATTCACTCTACACTCCTCAAACAGTTAGTGATATAGCGTCCTAACCATGCGACCTTCCGAGGTACCTTCAGGGTCAGTTATAGACGGATCATGTTCCCAAGCCAGATCCCAGTTGTCGTAAGACCAGCTCTTCTGGACAGACCAATCATTCACTCTACACTTCTGTTACAGTTTATTATTAAGCATTCTAACCCTTCGACCTTCCGAGGCACCTTCGGGAACCAGTTATAGACAGATCATTTCCCCAAGCCAGAGCCTAGTTCTCGTAGGGCTAGATCTTCCGGGCAGAGCTATCATCCACTCATAACAGTTAAGGTTATAGCGTCCTAACCGTTCGACCAAACGTCTTTCCAAGAAAAATAAGACACCTTTAAGGATCAGGACTATGCTTTATATTATTTAACAAACAGCATATCTATGAAACTTACCTCATTAGACAAAACCTCCCAAATACCGTCGCAAGCGATCACAATGAACTCCCAATCGTCGTTCAATTGACGCACTTGGACATCCGGGAACGCTATAACAATGGTCAAAACAAACGTGTTATTTTCATTATTATTTTAAAACTAACTGTGCCTTGCGGGTTTACCCGCGGAGCTTAAAGTCCCGAGCGTGGGTATACCGGGATTAAAAGGATCCTATATCTTGATTTATTTTCTAAAGTGTTTAATACTTGAATGACTGTTTTAAAAAAAAAAAGTTTCCTAGGCTCTCTAAGATGTCGTAAAAGGCCCTTAGTCGCCTTTTACGACACCCACGGGAAGAGATGGTGTAAACCTATTCTATGCCGGGGCTACACGGCAAATAAAATTATATAAATATTGCACGACGTTACACACAGCGCAATCTAGTCCCAAACTAAGCACTAGGCTTGTACTATGGGACTAGACAACGGATATACTACATATTATACTTTTTTTTTGTAAATACATACATATGATACATAGAAAACACCCAGACCAGATACAAATATTTATTTTTAAGCATAAATACTTACACCTAGCGGGAAGCGAACCCGCAACCATTGCAGTCGGGCCTTCCCCCGACGCGCCACAGAGGTCGTCACACATACATACTCACAAACTTTCAGCTTTATACTTAATACTAGCTGCGTCCCGCGGTTTCACCCGCGTAAGTCCCGATCTGGTGGGAATATCGGGATTGAAAGTAGCCTATAGCCTTCCTCAATAAATGGACTATCTAACACTGAAAGAACTTTTCAAATCGGACAAGCGGTTCCTGAGAATAGCGCGTTCAAACAAACAAACAAACTCTTCCGCTTTATAATAATAGAAGATAGAAGAAGAAGATAGAAGAAGAAGATAATAGATAGATAATAGTAATAGATTAGTAGGATTACCAGTAACGATCTGTTGCTGCGGTGTGAGCCGGTAGTTCCGCTTGAAGACATAGTCCCCGAACGCGCGGGACAGCGCGAGGTTACCGTTGACGCGGTTCAGTTGCACCCAGCCGCCGCCGGCCGTGATGCGGCGGAGTTCTTCCTCGTTGTTGGGCTTGTGGTCGTATGATAGTATCTCTACCTGCGTAGTGCGTAGTGAACAGTAACAATGAATAGCCAACATTCTATACTTTGGAAAACCGTCCAATGTATAACATAATTCTGCGCACAAGTAATGATTGGGAGGTAAAAATCACATTTGAGTTTATGGATTATAAATCCAAAAAGGCCGGTCGTTCGTAACGGCCAGGGCGTGACGTCACTGACGTAAACAAAATGACACCTTTTAAGGTTTCCAGGCGCTCATTAAATAATTGATGTTGTTGTTTTGAAAATAGATTCCAGAGAAATAAATGCGTGCTTCGTGTTCAATAATTCAAGTTTAATAAAATGACTCAATGTTTTAGTGATTTTCAAGTAGTGCTCAAGTCTCTGGATTAAAAAAGACACTCCCTCCGTATGAATAGTGTTTTCACCACATGGTATACAAACTACAGTTTCTTACCGCGCCTCTAACACTAGCAATGGCCCTGGAATCGCCCACGTTAGCACAGTACAGCGTGCTCTCCTTCACAAGCACAACCACAGCCGTACTGCCGGCCACTTTCTCTTGCAGCATGTCCTCTTCCAACATAGCCTGGTCTAAGTCTAGGAAGCCCTGAAAAACGGTGATTAATAATCAGAATTTGGGTTTTTCTTTTGCTTGTAATGGGGAATATCGCGCAGATGAGGATTAGTTCACGTTTGACAAAATTAACCAAAAATTAAAATTTTAACGTCACAACGCTTTTATTTTTAAACTGACTATTTTATTTTATTTTATTCGGAAAGCAGACAGTGAAATATAATACAACAAACTCAAGTATTTTATCAGACAATAATATATACTTACCTATAAAATGCTCTGTCCTGACTGAGGAACGCACAGTATAAGCAGCTGATAGTAGAGAGTTGAATGGAGAGTGTGTTTTATAGTAGGTACTAGCTGACCCGGCAAACGTTGTTTTGCCTTATCTAATATATAAAATTTCCATGTCACAGTGTTAGTTACCGTACTCCTCCGAAACGGTGCGACCGATTTTTATGAAATTTTGTATACGTATTCAGTAGGTCTGAGAATCGGCTACTATCTATAATTTATAAGGCAAAACAACGTTTGCCGGGTCAGCTAGTAAATTATAGATAGTAGCCGATTCTCAGACCTACTGAATACGCATATAAAATTTGGTAAAAATCGGTCGCGCCGTTTCGGAGGAGTACGGTAACTAACACTGTGACATGGAAATTTTATATATTAGAAGAAGAAGAAGAAGAAAGATTAGACATGAGAGCAAACATGTTTATGCCATAAAACCTATATCTGCCATGACCATGCCCTACTTTTTTTTTCTTATTAGAATAGAAATAAAATTCAGAAAAACTAGAATATGAAAAAATTAAAACGCAGGGTCATAGCTGATAATGTCTTTATTCAGAGAGGAAACAGTCGACTACAATTTTTGCAAAACGTGCCCGATACACACTTTAGCGTCAATAAAAACATACTTCAAACCTAAGGGGCCACAGTAGTCGCGTGTTCCATTGTTTTATTATCGAACGAAAATCAGTTTTGTTTATTCAAAAAGGTCAAATATAATAGAAACGGCTGCAAGATTAGGGAAAATGAGTCACGCAAAACGCGCGTAGTTTAGATCAAGATAAATTAAATGGTACAAAATATACCTAATACTTATTGTCAATAAAATTCAATAATAGAGTTGGAGCTAAATGTAAATATACAGAAATCTCAAGGCCGGCGCAGACCGGATGCGTATACGTAACCACGCGCGTAGTCACGCGCGTAACCCTGAGTTGTAATGTATGAAACTGTATGATACAGGTCACACCGCGTCTACGCAATGCGTAGCCCTACGCAACGCAGCTCTCAAATCGCAAACCGGCTGCAGGACTACGCCGTACCTTACGCATAGCAGAGCGGCAACGTCGCATTGATGACGTTGTATTCAATGGCGCGCCATGTTGGACGTCACACCGAACAAATTTGAATACGCGCGTATCTTAGCTGTGCGTTGCCTTACGCGCGTAACTGCAGTCAGTTGTATTTTTTTAGGGTTCCGTACCTAAAGGTAAAAACGGGACCCTATTACTGAGACTTCGCTGTCTGTCTGTCTGTCTGTCTGTCTGTCTGTCTGTCTGTCCGTCCGTCCGTCCGTCCGTCTGTCACCAGGCTGTATCTCATGAACCGTAATAGCTAGAAGGTTGAAATTTTCACAGAAGATGTATTTCGGTTGCCGCTACAACAATAAATACTAAAAACGAAATAAAACAATTATTTAAAAGGGGCTCCCATACAACATACGTGTTTCAAAAATAACAAGGAGTCGAGTCAGGACAGGAAGAAGGACAGGAGGACAAATCGAGTTGGTCATGGAATTCAAAATGGCTGCCCTATCTGTCAAATATACTAGTCTGCCTTACTTACCAAAGAGTTTATTTTATGTTTCAGATTTTCTTTGTGCCAAGGTTTTTTTTTTTTCAGTGATTCGGTCGTTTGATGGGAGTAAGAATCGAAGATAAATATTTCATATTTTCCTATAAAATTTAAAAATTGGTTGTTGTAAACCATTTTAGGGTTCCATATCCAATTGTGATAGTGGTACGGAACCCTTTATGCGCGAGTGTCGCACTTGCCCCGTTTTTTTACAAACTATCGAAACGTTCTTAGTGGTGTTTTGCTTTGTTAAAATGAATAACGAAAATAAAGAAAAACTGATTGAAATTGTGCGTCAATACGAGGACCATGGACAATGGATATTCTTCACACGCAGATATAATCTAGCACAAAGGTGGTAAAATTGCTTCTTCCTCGAGAAGCAATTTTACAACTATGAAATACTTGGCCCATATACACAATCTTCGTCAGACATCGTGCACAACTAAGCATCGAAAACAGTAGCTACGGATACGCAATGGGCGATGCGGACTGATCGTAACGCGCGTAGTTACGCGCGTAACTACCCATCCGGTCTGCGCCAGCCTTTATGGGGTATATAAGACCTATAAATTGTAGGAAACAATGTCACATACAAACGGTTTGGACAAAAATATTAAATTAAGAGTGAGCGAAGCCAGCTTTTAGTTTAACCTTCTTGAGGCTCTTTTCGTTTAAACAAACCAGAAAGATTTTCGGTGAAACGTAATAAAAGCTAGTTAGCACTGGTAATAGTAGGTACCCACGAAGTAAAACTAGGAACGAATCTCAACAACTGTTGGTCTGTACACCAAAATTAAGCCAATCAGAGTTCATCCAGTAGGTTCACCGCTAACTCATTTCTGTGACTGTTCAAGTCACAGAAATGAGTTAGCGATGAAAATACTTACTTTGTCTTACTTTGTAATTTTGACAGTACTTTCTCACTTCTTCTTTCACAGTCTGCATTTCGAGGTGTTCACGTATTTCATCATTCCTTATGTTATGAACCAATGTTGAAATAAGTGATCAGAAATCAGTACTCTGATCAGCCAATCAGAGTAGCAGGGAAATATCAAAGCCAATATCTAATTAGGTATATGTGTAATTGGAAAAAACTGTTTATCCGATAATCCCATGTTGTTTTATTTCACTGTTTGCTTTACAAATAAATTAAAATACATCTGTTGCGAACGCCAGTCTCAGTGCGAGGGGGCACTGTTTGTTTGATGCTCCGCTTGAGCACGTGTCGTTCTGGATGCATGTATAATTGTACCGTTGTTTACCTCTGGTTGAGACATGTGCGGTGAAACATGAATATCTGGTCAGACCTTTAGAAAGAGAATAAATGAACAAACCTGTTTCATAGCTTCTTCAATATTCCCAAGATGGTACTCAGGTCTGGCTGTGATGAATTTGTGTAGGTGCTTCCCTGCATACTCAGCTATATTTGCTCCTGAAAATTTAATAAAAAAGTATTTTAGTTTGACTGAAATAAAAACATGGGGCCTGCCGATTTACCCACATAAATACTGGGATAAAAAGTAGCCTGAGTGTTAATACAGATCTCTAGCTATCTGCATACAAAGTTTTTTCGCAATCGGTTCAGTATTTTTTGCGTGATTGAAAGACAAACATCCGTAAAAAAATAACATCTAAACTTTTGCATTTTTTAGTGGAATAGCATATACCTCCATGACCATCGTACACAGCAAAGAAAGCCGTCCCAGGGTCATCAGGTAACGAGAGTATGTGGGTGTGTGAGTCATCCATGGAGACACGCCAGCCCTGCATGCACGAGGAGCCGACCAGATACCGGTGGTCCTGGCATGTCGCCGACTGTTTCTCCGTTACAGGCTCTGACAGAGTCTGTCCCATAACTCTGTAATTAAACATTAATAAATAACTTATTAAAAACATTCATGCCCTTAAGAGGACTATTTGATGGGAGAGTCAAAGATAGATAGATATATAAATACTTTGTTTGATCAACATTAATCTATACTAATACTAGCTGACCCGGCAAACATTGTTTTGCCTTATAAATTATAGATAGTAGCCGATTCTCAGACCTACTGAATACGTATACAAAATCTCATAAAAATCGGTGGCGCCGTTTCGGAGGAGTACGGTAACTAACACTGTGACATGGAAATTTTATATATTAGATTATAACGCTGAAGTGTTTGTTTCTTTGAACGCACTTATCTCAGGAACTGCTGGTCCGATTTGAAAAATTATTTAATTGTTGGATAGTCCATTTATTAAGAAAGGCTATAAAGGCTATATTATATTTTCAAAAATTTAGCCTACGTAGTCCCAGGCACTGTAATACATATGAAGAAGCAGAAGAGTATTAATTTCAAAGATTTTATTTTTTAGCATTACCCACACTTCAGGGAAATATTGTGTTTGAGAACAAATGCTTTTTAATCCCTGCTCCTGAGCATTGAATTTTAGAGAAAAAACATACTTCTAAAATACAGTACCATAGCTAAGAAATCCCTATTTTTGTGATACCACTCCTAGGGTTGCCAGATGTCCGGCTTTAGCCGGACATGTCCGGCTTTTTACAGTTGTGTCCGGCCAAATATATACAAGTCCGGCCTGTCCGGCTTTTGTTAGGCTTTTGGTCAGCCCGTCAGAATCACGCGGATAACGCAATGCGTACAAACTGAGGCAAATTAACACGCGCTTTAAAAAAATCGTAATTAATAAATGGTTTTTTTATTCATTTCATTACGCATTAAATTTTCTTGGTTAAAAAAGGTACCTACACTTTTGTAATTCATAAAAGTACATAGGTACTTACCTTTTTTTTAGCAAATAGGCCGCATCGTGGCACGCATTGCGTGCGGCCTATTTGCCACAGACAGATGAAACACCCAATGTGTCAGGCTTTTGGGGCAAAATGTCCGGCTAAAAATGAATTTGTGTCCGGCTTTTTGAATTTTGGGCCTGGCAACTAGGGCATGAATCCCGGGATCCCGGGATATCGTAATCCCGGGATCTCGGATGCAAAAGTTCGATATTATAATCCCGGGATTGAGTGATCCGATATCGAGATTTGAGCAATTTACTATTTGGGTATAAATTAAGGTTTTTAGCTATATTTTTCCTCATGGAATGATTGAATAGAACTATTAAAATTAAACCCAAATTAGTCTACCCCTGAGGAAGAGATCTGTAAAGATTTAGAAGCATAGGGAATTGGTAAAATGTTTAAAACAATAAAAGTTACGTGATTCATTGCAATTTTTAAGACAATTATTTTTTATACAAGCTCGCATGCAATTTTTTTTCTGCTAAAAACATTTTAGTGGTGCGCCTAGAATTTGGCGCGAAAGTTTAGACACTTTCGGGTTTAGGCTATTTGTCCGCCATATTTCCAAAATGATGGGGTGGACGGCCCTCGGGGTTACTTATTTACGTAATGAAACCACTAGTCTTAAATATTTTAGATTTAACACATTTTTATTGTATTAAATTCGCTTTTTTTAACGATATCTAAAATCTCAGTATCAATCCCGGGATCCCGGGATTGAGCTCTTAATATCGATATCGTCCCGAGATTGAAAACCTTCCGATATTGCATGCCCTACTGGCAACCCTAACCACACCAGGTTATAGACTAAAGTTTAATAATGCAAGGGAAATTCAAAAACCGCGTAAAACTTGTAGCTAAGCGTGAAAAGCAGTCGGCAAGTCAATGAATGAGATGACTAATTCTGATGTCACGCTTCTTTAATATCTCAACGCAGCAGGCTTATCTCAATCCTTAACATAATACAAAGTCTACAGTAAAACAAGTAAACAGATGTAATGGAAAAATTATTTACAAAAATTACAACGAAAACATGAGATAACATTGTACAGTAAATGTTTATAAAAATGAAGAAAAACACTGCAAAATAAAAGCAAGGATTGTTTACTTACGAATGCTTTGATGGCTGATGTTATCAGATTGTTGTTGAAGAAGTTATTTTATCAAATTCTGATAGCAATTTGAATTTATTTCACAAATTCACGAAAGTGCGTAGCGTAAATAGTAGATCTATTCCTTCAGTGCTGCCATCAGTTTGAAGTCAAAAGAAGTTTTTTTTCTGAACTTTAAAGGTTAAAATATTTTGATAACAGTTTTAAACATTACAGTTGGCCTACTTAAAAAAAACAATTATAACTTTAAATGGTAGACCGACTGACCACATAAGGGTATTTGAAAATGTGTGATTTTATGTGACTCCAAGGATCGATAATTATATCGAATAGATCACGTACTTGCAGTTTAAATTCTTATGAAAATTGTCAATTGCATTGCATGTGGCAATACTGAACAAAACATCAAACAAATGAAATCTATAGGTCACTGTTGTCAATGTCATCGTCACATGTGACATTGACTTATTAAAAATTACTTGACACTGGCTAATTCCCAAATAGCCTTCGTCGGGCCAAGACTGAGAAGAAGAAAAAATAAGAAAACCGGCAAAATACGAAGACATTATATAAACACAAACACTTTTTAAGTTATTAACTATCCAATATAAATTACTCCTGTTTTCATAACGGCTTTTAACTATAGAAAAAGCTGTAGAAATTAGTAGGTACCTACCGACACGGAAATTTACAATTGGAGGTCCCCGACATCAATTTTGTACCTAACCTACTATTATCTACTGCTGCACGCATAGATGCATCCAGGCATCCGATAATACTACCGGATAGTAGGCTGGCTTAGTAATCTTCTTCTTCTATTCTATTATTATAATATAGCTGAAGAGTTTGTTTGAACACGCTAATCTCAGGAACCACTGGTCCGATTTAAAGATTCTTTTACTGTTGGATAGTCCATTTATTGAGGAAGGCTATAGGCTAAATTATATTTTCAAAAAATGTAGGCGGACGAAGTTGCGGGCACTGCTATTGATATTATATGTTGACCGTATCTCTACAATAGCTTTAGTAGCTTACCTTATAAGTTTAGACCCAGTCAACATGTCCGAAGATATAACACCACCAAGAAATAACACCCTGATTCGGGGTTCTACTTCATATACTTAACCAACAAAGAGTTTAGAAATTAATTAAAATAAAGAAACTGCTCAAAATATTTTGTGAAAGACACACAATTTTTACGATTCAAATAAAACTGTTACCCACTCTATGAAAACTGTCATGTCATTATTACTTCAAAAATCAAAGTTAAAAAAAAACAACAGACAATGGCCTTATTCAAAGAGGTTGGATACCTTGATAATTAAGCAAGCAGATCCACCAAAAAAAAAACTTAACTTAGAGTGGCACAATAGACGGTCTTACCACTGAGAGCGGTCTCTTCCAGGCAATTACGGTATAGAGAGGATCACATGAATGTTTAAGGGTGAGAGAGATGCAGAACCTTAAAAAATACATAGGTTCATTCATAGGGTACCTAACCTACGTGACGTGACTAATTGAGAACTTCCTCCTTTTTTTGGAAGTCGGTTAAAAATAAGTAATAAATAGTCTTACTACTTAAAGGCAGATTTTGAAGTGATTCCGTCTGTCTCTTTAAGCTGTTACCCCTTTACACGATCACACCTAAGCCACTGAACCGATTTTGATGAATAGAGATAGATGGGGCATTGGAGGAGGACATGGGCTGCTTTTGATTTATTGATTGATTAACGATAGAAATTGTATTATCTAAGTACAGAAAATATCCTAAAATAAGTTGACACAACGGGCAGCCTTGTCGCCTAAGGGCTAACTCTTTTGATCTCGATATTCCCGCGGGATCGGAACTTACGCGGGTGAAACCGCACCTACCTATATATGAAACAAAAACAATGTGTGTATGTGTGCTGCAGTTATGGCAGTATTATGCCGAAATGATTGCTTCGCTAAAAGCAAGGTGCAAGTTTTCAACAAATATACCTACCGGTTATAATAATACAATATACAATACAATATTTATTTATTATTATGAAACTTATTAAACATTTCCCAAATTACATAAATCAGTTCCACACTAAGCACAGCTTGTATCGCAGTAACCGAGATACCAATATAAAAATGAAGATGACATTTAATAATTATTCATATAAATATATACCTTATAGACTAACATACATACAGATAATATAAACTAAAATTAGAGTTTAGGGTTTTCTAAAATCGGACGCGCTTCCCTAAAGCGGCGGTACACAATGCCAGCCGGCCAGAAGTCGGCAGAAAACAAAACATCTTTCACCGACGCCACAGAATAAATAATAGTACTACGTACCGACGCTGGGAACCGGAGCACGAAGGATTTAAAGTTGGTTTTCCTTTGCGATTCCAGTTCTTCTAGCTCAAAAACACCCGAGACCGGAGCAAGCTTGTTGTTGGTCTTGATATAATCTTGAACATCCTTGCTAGATGTGTACTTGCAGAACCGCGACAGATACATCGATATCACTGGTTCTGCAGCCTTCAGTGTGGACGAAGTAGCGGTGCCTCGATGATTTCGAAGTATCGAACGCCGTTTCTTTTTCTCCACGAGAGTGAAACCGTTATCGTCTACCGCCTGATGTACAGGAGCTTGCCTCGGAACGTTAACGACCTGGGCAAAGGTTTTCTTCGGAACCGAGCTTGTCTCCTTAGGTATTGACTTTTGCGGCACATCTAAGGGTCGGTCAATAACCTGTTTGTCAGCTGGTGTGTCGGTACGCGTAATTCGACGCCTGGTGACACGGCCGCCTCGTCGCTGTGTGTTTACATTTTGGGCTGACGTCGGCGAAACCTCGATGCACGGAGCGGGCGCGGTAGCAACTGCATTATTGCGAAACGCTAACTCAGCTCGTAGATCGGTGACGGTACATTCTGTCAACTCCAACTTGGCACGAATGTCGTTGACCTCAATCTTCAATGACCTGATTTCCTAAAGCAGCTGGGAAACATCTTGATTGTCCGAAATTGTCGAGGTAACGGGCGTCATAGAAACCTTCGAAATCTTCGCCATCTCATTGTTTAAATTCCACATCGTAATTTACAACAATTAAAAATTAGTGTTATAAAATTTCTAGGTCACGTTTCCGATGCATGTCGATGCGACTGCACTCGGTGACAGCGAACAGCCGAATTTCCGAAATGAATATTATAACCGGATTTATTTTCTCAGCACCTGGCTGTAGGGTTGCCAACAGTTTTTTCGAAAAATATAGTATTTGTGGCTAAAAAAGATAGTACGACCCAAAAAAATATAGTACAAAAATTAGAGCGGTGTTTTGTAGAATATTTCGAAAAAATACGTATTTTTTGCACTTAACCTTTTTTCACACTTTCAAATACTCTTTCTTTCTTGAATATAAAAAAAAATGTTCCCGACATTCAATCTTTAAATTATGAGCACCTTTTTTATGGCTTTTCTTTTTTCCCTCTACATACTCGTAGAAAACAGTCCTCTGTAAATGCAGAGAGGAAGAATTTATAAAAGAAACAACTTTTTACAAATTATGCCAGAAATATAGTATTTTTGCGTACTATATGTGCTTTCAAAAAATATAGTACGCTGAGCTGAAATATAGTACAATACTAATATTATAGTACGGTTGGCAACCCTACCTGGCTGAGGCAATACGTTAAATAATTTACATTAATTTACTACCTACTTAGATAAATTAACCGCAGGCTGCATAAATACTATGGTATTGTGCATAATGAAAATAATTTGTATGTACCTACGTACGTACGGGAAAAAAATGTAATCGACTTGACCACAGACTACAGATTTTTTGAACCTAAAGGACGATGAATATCTAAAAAGCCCCTGAATAGAAAGATAGAACACTAAAATATTAGAATTGTACCTAAGTAAGGATAGTGAGTTAAGACATAATTAGTCTTACTTATCTCACTAACCTGAGGATAGTGACTTATGTCCTAACTTACTAGGAACTAAGTTAAGACATAAGTTGTGCTAACTTACTAGGAAGTAATTAAGGACATAAGTTGGGTTTTCATTACAATAGTAAGTGAGGATAGAAATTTAGCACAGTAAGTAAGGACTGTAAGTCAAAACAGTAAGGTAGGATAGTAAGTTAGGACAGTAATTTAGAAGTTAGTTTACTTTGAACCCCAATGTACCTCAATAATATTGGGCTGATATATACTAGATATTATGTAAAAATACGTATTTCACATTAGCCACTCGTCCATTTATTTTTGCATGTCGCCGGTAAATGTACGGTCACACGCGGTTTTTACAGGTTCATGCGAAACGCAAGCAATAATTCGATGGTTGTCTCACATTCACACTCAATGCAGATATTAAATTACCCATATCAAGGGAGAGAGTGACGAAATCGAATACCATCCGCGCTCAGCCAGTCTCACAGAAATATCTACCTACATAACTTAACAACCAGTCAGTATTGCGGTGTAGATTGCCCGGTTAACACGCCAAACTGCGGCTATATCAGATTAACAGCACCGTGCCGAATTGTTATTTTCTTTTCGTTTTTTTTAAAAGTAAAATTGTTTAAAATGTCGTGTCCAATGAGGTGAGTTTTGTTTGTATATAAGTAAAAGTTATCTAAGGTTCTAAAATGCATTTCAGATTTTCTATAAAACAGTAATTCAACTTTAAAAAAATGTGTACTTAACTTATTTTATGCAAAATAATTCATGAGAATTAAGTTAATTGTTACTTATGGGTTATGTGTTTTGTTTTGTAACGTAGGTAGATAAGTTAAATATAAATATCTGGATCAGTTTTTTTTAGCCTATACGAAAAAATGCTTTCAAAAACTTTAGTACCCGGCGGGATTCGAACCCGCGACTATTGGTAATCCGAACCAACGCGTTAAACCGCTTCGCCACGGGTAGCCCTCCAGCCGGGTCCATATTGGCTCACATAAAATTTTAAGTCCTATTGTTTGTCTTACTACCGATTTGAATTCATAATAATCACTCTTCATAATTTTATTTATCATACTTTTTTTATTCAGACATTTTTATTACTACCATCGGAGCTCATAATAGTTAATGATCATAATTTTTTTATTAATACTGTTACTACCAAGAACAGTTTAAAATCATAATTTTTTTCTTCATAACATTTAATGATCATATTGCTTTAGTTCATAATTATTGTTACTAAGAACATATTTCAACTCATAATATCGTTGTTCAGAATAGCTTACTTTATAACAGACATTTATCATAATTTTTGTATTAATAACGGCAACTTTAACAAAACTTTTTATGAACTACCCCAATCAAACTCTTTGTGAAATTATAAATGGTTTTTGACTTGTGTTCTGGCGATCTTCTTTTTGAAACGGAGTTAACTCATAATGTAATTATATTTTCTATTCTATTATTATATTTCTTCTTCGAAATTACTCTTTAGTTAATAATGTTGTAATAAAAACACTTATGATTAAGATATATCAGGTTTTTTTTATTTATAGTAATTAGGCGCTTTGGCGAGCGAGCGTAGCGAGCGTGCCGCGGCAGCGGTCGCCAAAGCGCTGCGCGTAATCATGTTCTTACATTAACCTAACCTATCCGAGTCGGTGTGCTCCGTATATTTTATTTCAAAATTCAAGTAAGATGACAATAGTAGGTGAAACAAATGTATGAATAAAGATATTATGATTTTCAATAATTATGCATAAAACACTTATGATTAAGAAATTTATAAAAATGAATATTAGAATAAAACACATGTATGAATATCAAAGTTATTTATTGGAATGATTATGAGTTTCGAGCATTATGATAAACAAATATATTAAAACAAATATTAGTAAAATGAAGTGTATGAATAGTGATATTATGAATTTCAATTATTATATATTTTAATATTTAGTTTTTAAATTTTTTATGAAGAATGATCATTATGATTATAAATGGTATGTGAAACATTTTCGGACCTCCGATGATAGGAGTTAAAATTTTATGTAAGACGATCCGCCCCCCCTCCAGCCGGGTCGAATTTAAGAAAGCACCTCTTCGTGTGTTCTTGCGAGTAAGGCCTCGTAGTGACATCTACCGGCGAACTTTGCAGATCGACTCGGCTTGTAACTTCCCATATTACATGGAAAAGAATACAATATAAGATGACACATTCCAAACATGTAAACATTATTTCTTAGTGTTAATCCACACTTAGGAATACTGCTTTTGAAAAAATGCTTTCAATAGCGAAGCGGTTTAACGCGTTGGTTCGGATTACCAATAGTCGCGGGTTCGAATCCCGCCGGGTACTAAAGTTTTTGAAAGCATTTTTTCAAAAGCAGTATTCCTAAGTGTGGATTAACACTAAGAAATAATGTTTACCTATACGAAGTTGTAAATACCTGAAGGAGGTAGCCAAATGTTACTCCGGCGCTCTAGCTATCTATCTACGTAGTTTCATCCCAATTTGCTTAGTAGTTTAAGCTTTGATGAAGTTTAGAATGTACCTACATTTATAAATAGGTGACGTTAGGTGCAATTTGTTTTCATCGAATTTAGTTTTGATTTTTATTTAAAAGTATTTCCTACAGTCCAAATGTGTTCGGGTGCAAAATTTAGAAAAACATTTTTTTAAAATCTAAATTCAGTTTTATTAAATAAATTAATTACCTGAAGAAGGTACCTACACTTCCCTTGGCAGTTAATGTTGTTTGTACCTATGTTATCGGTAGCAGAAAATGATTGTTTTGCATTAGTACCTTACCTATGCACAACGAGCACAACTGCACGATCGATTCAAAACAAATATACTTACCTATCTAATAATTTATTATACCTACTTATCAATAATTTGTATCTATTGAAAGTTAGTACTTCGCTCAGGTGCTCTTATGTAACAAATAACAATTGAAAAACAAAAATATTTCTTAGATAAGTATGTTGTTTTACTAGAAAAAAAAAAGAAAAGGGGAAATGCATCGTCAAAAAATCACCCGTGACAGGATTCGAACCTGTGCCCCTCGCTTGCTGGGCGAATGCGCTAACCACTGCGCCACGGATCAGGGGAACTCGCGTGACCCAAATTACTTCGATCTTATTCCAAGTTTATTAATAAGGCTATATGTATAAATTTCTTTTTAATTTTTGTATGTAGCTCAAGGCTATTTTATTTAGAAAATTTATTTTAAAGGAAAAATAGCATTCAAGAATTTTCACTTGAGTTCGAGCCTCGCCGCAAGTGAAAATTTTTGAATGCTATTTTTCCTTTAAAATAAATTTTCTAAGGCTATATGTGTTTGTGTTTTGTTGACCTTCGTGTCTTATGCAATTTGTACCTACAAATAAACATACCTGTACCTACCTATATCTATCTATCAATACACGGGATCCTGGAAGTATACGTGTGAAACAGCGGCACGTAGCTAGTTACAAATAATACTTAGATACTAAGTATGACTACTACAAGACACATTCTACTACTCAAGTTTTTATAAACATTTTGAGTTCAATGAATCTTTGGTTAGTTATTTATAGGTAAGTTAGGTTAGGTATCCAGCAGTACGTATATGTAAATACCTACCTATTTCTATTCATAACCTGATTCTGTTTAATTATGGACAGCCATAAAATGTCAGATCATTTTAAATACCACTGCTCACTGTAACAACTAGATTGGGAGCCGACCGTTGACGTTTCGTTCTTTGTGTTATATTACGTTACAAAGATGTACTCACACAGGAGGCATTCTGACCGCGTCGGTCAAGTAGAATTGCGGGGTTCGTGAGCAAATGCACGCTCGAACGCAGAATGTTGACCGCATGACCGCTCTCTGTCTGATAGTTCCCTCACAACAAACGTTGTATTTGCTCCTTTTCGTTCATGGGGACTATGGGAATTTGACTCTACCGTTACAAAATTATGCCGATAAAACACTTATTCCGCCAAACTTCCCTCACTCCACAGATCAGTAATCGACGAGTCCCAAGCTCAAGATGGCGAACAGCTGGGAAACGAAGCTGGTATGCTGTACGGAGAGTACCTAATGCTGGATAAGCTGCTAACGGCGCAGAGGATGCTGAGTACCGAGTCTACAAACCCGGTCCATGACGAGCATCTGTTTATAGTTACACATCAAGGTAAGATGGCGAACAACTGGGTAAGGAAGCTGGTATGCTGTACGGGAGTACCCAATGCTGGATTAGCTGCTAACAGCACAAAGGATGCTGAGTACCAAGTCTACTAACCCGGCCCATGACGAGCATCTGTTTATAGTTACACATCAAGGTAAGATGGCGAACAGCTGGGAAACGAAGCTGGTATGCTGTACGGAGAGTACTCAATGCTGGATAACCTGCTAACGGCGCAACGGATGCTGAGTACCGAGTCTACTAACCCGGTCCATGACGAGCATCTGTTTATAGTTAAGTACACATCAAGGTAAGATGGCGAACAGCTGGGAAACGAAGCTGGTATGCTGTACAGAGAGTACCTAATGCCGGATAAGCTGCTAACAGCGCAGCGGATGCTAAGTACCGAGTCCACTAACCCGGTCCATGACGAGCATCTGTTTATAGTTACACATCAAGGTAAGACGGCGAACAGCTGGGAAACGAAGCTGGTATGCTGTATGGAGAGTACGTAATGCTGGATAAGCTTCTAACAGCGCAGAGGATGCTGAGTACCGAGTCTACTAACCCGGTCCATGACGAGCATCTGTTTATAGTTACACATCAAGGTAAGACGGCGAACAGCTGGGAAACGAAGCTGGTATGCTGTACGGAGAGTACGTAATGCTGGATAAGCTTCTAACAGCGCAGAGGATGCTGAGTACCGAGTCTACTAACCCGGTCCATGACGAGCATCTGTTTATAGTTACACATCAAGGTATAAAGAAACTGTGAACAATACATGGCCATTCTAGCCCCATACCATGATAAGCTACTAAGCGGTGCGTGCCTAGACAACGGATAAATTACGATGCCTACTTATATATATTTTTCGATTGTAAATAAATGAGTAGGTACATATCTACACTTAATAAATAAATAAATAAATAAATTCTGCGAACAACACACAGCGCCATCTAGCCCCGTGGTAAGCGACTAAGCTTATGTTACGGTGACTAGACAACGGATATAATACTTATATTTATTTTTCTTTTGTAAATACATACATATTATACATAGAAGGACACCCAGACCAGACACAAATATTTATTTTTTAAGCATAAATACTTGCACCCGGCGGGAATCGAACCCGCAACCTCCTGCATTGCAGTCACGCTCTCGCACGACGCGCCACAGAGGTCGTCAAACTTATATTATAAAGAGGAGAGATTTGTATTTTGTGTGTGTGTGTGGGTGTGTGTGTGTCTGTATCTTTGTAATGAATAAACTCAAAAACTACTGGACCTATTTTTAAACATAAAGAGACACAAACCAGACCACAGACCTTAGCAGAAACAAATAAAATATTTTAATTCCAGGTTAAATTTTAATCAAATTAATTGAATTTCGTAATATTGTTCACAGCATACGAGTTATGGTTCAAGCAGATAATCTTTGAGGTAGACTCGGTGCGGGCTCTGTTGGACGTCGAGGGTTTAGACGAGAGTCACACGATGGAGATACTCAAACGATTGAACAGAGTCGTACTCATATTGAAGGTAGGATTCATATTGTTCACAACATACGAGTTATGCAAGAAGAAGAAGACTCGAAGATTATCTGCTTGAGTTGTTGAAGCAGATAATCTTCGAGGTAGACTCGGCGAGGGCTGTGTTTGAACCCCTTTTCCAAGATGGCAGCCGTAGGACAAGGGTTGCAACTTGCAACCCCACAAACTTAGATTTAACTTATAACTGATATCTTGATATCTAAAAATAAATTTTCGTCCTCTTGACAAATCCACGCTAAGCCGAAAAAAATGTAACATTTCAAGATAGCAGTAAAATTACATATTACTTAGGTATAGGTAGGTAGGTACCTAAACTATACTTCGCGGTTGCAACGATCCACATACCTACCTACATCGCGCAAACACGAAAATTCGTCCTAGCCCGCTAATGAAGCAACAACATAATGGGTAACTAGCTGCGCCCGGCGGTTTTACCCGCGTAAGTCGCGATCCCGCGGGAATATTAGGATTAAAAGTAGGTAGCCTATGTGTTATTCCAGGTCTCCGGCTATCTACATATCGAGTTTCATGGTTCAGCGGTTTTCACGTGATTGAGTAACAAACACCCACACATCCATACTCACAGACTTTCAGCTTTATATTGGTACCAGCTGCGCCCCGCGGTTTCACCCGCGTAAGTCCCGATCCCGCGGGAATTACGGGATAAAAAGTAGCCTATGTGTTATTCTAGGTGTCTAGGTGTCTATATTCCAAGTTTCATTGCAATCGGTTCAGTATTTTTTGTGTGAAAGAGTAACAAACATCCATACAAACTTTCACATTTATAATATTAGTAGGAACGATTAGTAGGATTAGTAGGATTGGGATATATGAAGTTTTTGTTCACATTACTATATAAGTCTTTTTTTTCCAACAGTGCAAGTGTTAGACATTGTGATAAATAAAATATCACAAATGTCTATCAGTTTCTTGAACTAGAGATTAAAGAAAGATACACTTTGGAGATTTAAAATAAACATCAATTTGAGTGTAATAAAAATGCAAGAGTTTACGAGTTTCCTGTGTGGATTCGGCTGTTATAGTGCATTCAATCCAAATATAGCGCATTCATAAAATGACGTTAAAATAACGATATACCTATCGTCGATTCATCCGCGTATATCTTCGCGCGTCAAACCATTGAAATTTTCACCATTATCATCCGAAGGTGACAATGTGGTTTAAGCTATAGCACGCTCGACTAGAAGATACACGCACCCCATCTACACTAATATTATAAAAAGGAAAGATTTGTATTTTTGTGTGTGTGTGTTTCGTATGTTTGTAATGAATAAGCTCAATAACTACTAAACCGATTTCAAAAATTATTTCACCATTAGAAAGCTACATTTACCCTGAGTAACATAGGCTACTTAATACTTTAAATCCCGATATTCTCACGTGATCGGGACTTACGCGGGTGAAACCGCGGGACGCAGCTAGTAAGTCATAATAACTTAAGGCATTATGTGATCTGTGCTTAAGGTGATAGCTTTCAAGAGCCACGTGTTAATGTGGTAGGATCGCCCGTATTTCTTAGTGGCTGCACACTTAGGTTTATTTATCGACACACGTGCTGCCTAAGATTTTTCGATTATAAGTGCGTTTCATCTTTAAATTCATAGGTAGCAAAACAAAAAAGTCTTGCTTTAAACTAAAGCTTAACTTAAGCTAAAACAGGAAGATTCGTTCATTTATTATTTATATACGAATCTCCCTTAATTCAAGGAAGCACATTAAATTTCTTGTATTTTGCACTTTTTTGTTTAGCTACCAACATGACGGCATAGAAATTAAAAGATGAAACGCACTCTACAAGGTCGGTCATGCATGCGTAAAACTCAATCAATGACAGGACAGGACAGTATATTGATGAAATCTCAATCAATTTGTTTACGGTTTTCAACCAGGAAGTGCGTTAGTAATTTCATCGTATTTACGCAGGTACTACGCTATGGTTACGGTTACGGTATAATTTTGATTAGTTATGATGATGGCTAATGATTAAAACCTTACAGTAGGTAGGTTAGGTACTATGGGTACCTATATCTACATTTAAAAGAGGTGATATATAGCTAGTGGTAGTTAGTTTTTCTGCGTTAATTTCAAAGACCACCTACATGACTAGCCCATCCCATCTTCATTGACTTAAGAACGTGGCGACTCTTACCATTTCCATACAAACTTAATACGAAAATAAATTATGAATAATTTAGTTTTCTACCTTAATATCGATATTATTCGGATTAAGATTTTACATTTAAAGGGTCCCCACCGCAAGGTTTTCCAAAATATTTATTCGAAATGAAAATAAATAAAACGGAGAAACATTTTTTTCAATGAAAAATGTTTCTCCGTTTTATTTGAATGTGACCTTTGAAAGTGACCTTTTTCACAAATACTATTAGGTAAACTGTGCTATTGATTCTTTAATAATCAAAATTTGATTATTCATTTGGATATTTATACATTACACTTTGAATCGTCAGTAATCTAAACGCGACCTCCAATGAGAAGTAGACACAAGAAACTCATGGGGTTATTTTTCTTTAAAACCAATCCGCAGCTACGCAGTAGCTCTAGTGGGTGCGCAGCCTTATGCGGGTAAAACCATGACATACGCTGACCTGAATTATATGGGGGTCTCGCACTGAATTTTGTGCCTTTTTGATCTGCGCCACTTTCAATAGAAAACGCCCGACAACAACGCAACTTGGCACAAATCAAATTGCCAGTAACGGTTAATGTTTTCAATTAATTGATAAAAAAACTTTAAAATAATATTGTTTAAAATATAGACAAACTCGAAAATCATCATAATTACGTATTTCCTATCAATATCATAATAATTTTAAATGACGTTGAGTCGTCGATAGAGAGGCCATGACATTTGACCCAAACGATTAAAATATTGTGTCTCAAGTAAACTAAACTTGTTTGTACTAGTTAGTTTTATTGATAGGCCTATTTTGATGAATTTGTACAGCGTGTGCTATAGCTAAAACCTCTTAAATCCAATTTCATACATAGGTTTATATTTATGCTAGCAACTGATTGTTCATTTATTGCTTATTTTGGAAACTCCACCCAATGAATTCGGGTGCTTCCCATTTGCCCCCTAATTTTTCTATTACGGAGTAAATGGCATTTAAATGATTACTTAAACTACTTAACATGCAACTGGGACTAAAGACTAAAGTCCAACTGGGACTAAAGTCCCAGTTGCCCCGTTGACATTGTAACATCCACGGGTAAATGAGAAACTAAAAATTAAAAAAAAAAAACATTAAATTTTTTCTATTTTAAATAAATATTAAAAGATTTCCCAACTACACATATTGCGATTAAATTGCAAAAAAATATTACGATAATGGACTTGCTGTAAATGTTACCTTATTTATTTTTCAGCTGCTCGTAGACCAAGTGATGATTTTAGAAACGATGACACCTCTCGATTTCATGGACTTCAGGAACTACCTGCGTCCTGCTTCAGGATTTCAAAGTTTGCAGTTTCGTCTTTTAGAAAACAAGGTAGGGCCATTTACGCAGCAATCTATTCCATTAAGCTAATCTAAAATGAATAACAACTGTTTGAAACATTTTGAAAGACCAAGAAGCTAATACTGAGGAACCAATTTATAATAAAAAATTAAACAGATATTTACAGAAAGTTTTCATAGTTATATCATTAAGAATTACCAATCTAATTTTCAGCTCGGCTTAAAACAAGCACTCCGCGTGAAATACAATCAAAACTATCAAACTGTATTTGGAGATGACCCGGAGGCAATGGCAGCATTACAAAGGTAAATAATACATTACATTGGGTACATTCTATCTGAAAAAATTTAAATTTCACTCATACTGGTTTTGTCCCAGATGCCCCATTGCAGATACTAATGTGGCAACTGGCACCACGTCGGATCACGAAATTATTTCAATGCCGCCGCCCGGGGGACGTTGGGTTTTAAGTTTATTTTGTATTATTATATTATAGAATGCATAATGCAGTGTTAAAACATGTGGCGAGACGTCACAGAAGATTTTAAAAGAAATTTTAAACGCAATAAAATTAATAAGGAATGATACTACTAATTCGTAATTTGCTAATAATTGAAATAAACGCTTTTTAAAGTAGATCTCACAAAAAACAAGGTCAAGGGCTAAGTCAAAGGCATTCTAATTGGAAAGAAAAAGTACTTCCACATCATTGCGTACAATTAGGAAAAAAAAATTTAACTACCAAGCCTAGCGTTTCCGCATGAATAAAAAGCAATCAGATGATGTTTTCATTATGCCTCCTTTATTATTTGATTGTTTTTTTAGTAAGCACTAACTCGAGTAGGTAATAGGTATAGGTACCTACCTATACCTACTATTTTAAACTACCATGTTGTTTTTACTATACCAAAAAATATTAAGAAACGGGATATTCATCATTATTATTATTATATTAATTAACCATGTTTCAGGTTAATTTTATCCAAATATTTTTTTATCGAAAAAAGTTTCATGTTGTTTGACAAACATCAAATTCGTAATTAAAGATTGACTGCCATGATATTTTGGATAATTTTATTAAGAGAATGGGTCATTAGTACGAATAATTTTAATCAAAACCAACGAATAACAAAAAATGGTATCAAATTTCCAGGTCTGAACAAGAGCCAGCCCTTCTAGCCCTAATAGAGCGATGGTTGGAACGTACTCCAGGTCTGAATACACACGGGTTTAACTTCTGGGGCAAGTTCCAAGCCACAGTCGACAAGATGATCTCTGAAGACGTCGATAATGCTATGAAAGTATGCACTGTTCTTCTAAATGGTCATTTAAAAATATGCTTCTTTTTCTTTTTCGCCTCGGCATAGAGCGCCGAGGCGATTATGCATACTATGTGAATTTAAGATCCTTGATATTTATAGCGCTGCACTGCAGTGCTTGGAATATTGTTAAAAGTAGGCTTGTCCACCGTATATACTACCCAGGCAATCAGTTGCCTAGTCATCCATGCCCAGAGGAAATAACGGGTCAACACCTCTGGAGCTAACTAAGCCGTAGAATTCCTCACAATGATTTGTGAGGATGCTAATAGCGCTCATAACTTTTTCGTAAGGAAAAAGACTTGAGATTTGAGAGACTTGAGAGATGCGCGGTCGGCCAGAATTCTAACACATGATCTTCAGAACGAAAGTCGTGGTACCTACCACTAGATCAACACGGCTACTGGCTTACGCACTTGATAATTAATGTAATAATACTTTTTAGGAACCTCAAGAGCACATCCGTCGTCACAGACTACAAGACGCTGAGAACCGACGAGAGATCTATCGATCTATCTTCGACCCGGCTGTCCATGATGCTCTACGGTCCAGGGGAGAAAGGAGGCTATCCCATAGGGCACTGCAAGGTTAGTCATATTCTTGTATAATCCCGCGGTATCAGCAATCCCGCGGGATTTTCCAAAAAAAACGCACCACTAAGAATACACTCTCCGAATTTCATGTCCCTAGGACCAGATATTTAGGCTCTGCGCTGATATATACTTAGTTAAGTCATTTAAGTGTTTAAGTAATTAAGCAGCTTTCAAACTCAAAAATTCCCATACTAATTTTAAATTTAGATGCGGTTCCTTGAACTTGACAATAATAATTAAAACAGTGCAGATTTAAAAGCAGTCATATTTATATTTTCAGGTGCCATAATGATAACCTTCTACCGCGACGAGCCCCGTTTTTCCCAACCGCACCAATTACTAGTTATACTTATGGACATGGACAGTCTCATAACAAAATGGCGGTACAACCACGTCATCATGGTACAACGAATGATTGGTTCACAACAATTAGGAACCGGAGGTTCATCCGGTTACCAATACCTTCGATCTACCCTCAGCGATCGATACAAAGTGTTTTTGGATCTATTCAATTTGTCCACCTTTTTGTTACCCCGTGCGTTAATACCGCCATTGGATGAGAATATGAAGAAGAGCTTGAATTTAACGTGGGGGGATGTTAGGGAGAACGGGGATAACAGGAATGGGGCGAACGGGAATAGTGCTGACGGGAATGGTATAGGAAATGGGGTTGAGAAGTTGAGTTTGAGTTAGAGTAAGATTGTGGTGTTTTTTTAATTATGCGTTTTCCCGTGGATTACTTTTACTACCTACACAGAATTTACCTACTCATTTTACATCATTTTCAATAAGTCTAAGATGCAGCACGCTTACGTATACGATAGAAAAATAGTTAATCATCATCTGAGCGATGTTCCCGGTTGCATCCCTCTCGAGAGCCCGGGGTCCGCTATCCTACTTTTACGTCTCCACTTCGCACGATCTTCGGCATCCCGTGTAGTGAGGCCATTAGCACGCATATCCGATCTTACAACGTCAAGCCAGCACTTCTTGGGTCTTCCCAATCTGCCGCGGCCGGGCGGAAGCGCCATGGCAAGACATTTGTTCCCCACGTAACTAGCCGGTTTTTGTAAGACGTGATAGATAGAAAAATGATTATTATATTACTTAAGTATGTGGAAATCAGTGAAATATTAGTTTTATTTTAAGTGTGTAAAAATATTGAAAACTAGAATATTATTCGTATTAATTTTTAAATAAAATTATTTGTTTTTTAATTATTTTTAAATATTTCGTACCTAATTTGTTTTTATTGCTCTAGCTAGGCAGATTTACTAAAAATATTTTAAAGGAAAAATATGTAATAAATATTAAATATAAATGAATAAACATTTCGAGTGAAATTTTGAAGACGTATTTTTCTTTAATATTTTTAAATCAAATTAAATATTAATTTAATTATTTTTTTATCTATTTACCGTTATCTATCACGCGACCAGCGCCATTATTCTATATTTGTTATTGTATATTTTTATTTTTGAGAATAAAATTTATATTACTATCGTATCTACTATCTGCCTAGGTATTTTCATTTTTTTTTAAATCTTTCAAGTAGTTTTATTATTCTTGACACAAATTGAGTTCCAACCCAAGATTATAGCATAATAATATAAGGGCCCGGATCCTGGGTCCATCCATACTGTCCATCAACTAATAATGCATGTTATAAACTGCTCTGATAAAAAACTCCTGCGCACTAAAGAAAAATGTTTGAAGTTAACGACGTTTTCTTTAGTGCGCATGGCCCTTTTTTATTTAAACTTATTGTGACTGATAGAACAAGTAATTCTAGGAGTAGGAGACAAAGCAATATCCTTGCTTTGTCTCCTACTTTATGCGTAAATATCCCTCTAGACGAGCGTGTGAGTAGTAATGGGGACAATGGGAATAATGGGGGCAAATGGTAATAAGGTTACTTACGTTACCAGCAACTCTTACATCGATTTATTCAGAATAGTATGCTCACGAAATAAAAAACAAATAGTAAAATAAATCATTTATTTAATAAAAAACTATGCTTGTAGATACATGTAAAAATGGTAGGTAACTTTTCGATGTCTGTTATTTTAATACAACAATTTAGTAAAAAAAAATTCATACCTTATGAAACAAAATAGGTTATAAAATAAATATAGGTAATTAATAATGTGTTATATTATAAGTATCAATCATACTGACCCTACAGAATCAATAGGTTACCTACTTGTGGGGATAATTTAGCTTTTTTATAACCTCTCATCTAAGCAAGAACTGCCTTCGGTCCATCAGTACCTTCAACCCCAAACCTGTACTGCACCAAATGCTCGTAAACTTCGCCTGGACTCAGCACCACTTTCGGGAAGTTCTCATGATGTACAGCATCAGGGTAGTTCTGGGTCTCTAAACAAAATGCTCCATGTTTTCTGTACCTGGGGTGTTAAAAAAGTACCTTATAACAAGGGTGCATCGGACTCGTGCACAAAGGGTTCCGTAGGTACAATTTATTCAATGGGCTCCTCCTATATGAAGTAGGTACTAGGTGTGTCCCGCGGTTTCACCCGCATAAGCCCCGATCCCGTGGGAATATCGGGATCAAAAGTAGCCTATGTTACTCCCTAATAATGTAGATTGCTTTTGGTGAAAGAACTTTTGATATCGGTCCAGTAGTTTTTGAGTTTATTCTTTACTTTTCATTAGTTGTTATAGCGGCAACAGAAATAACTCATTATTTTCTGAAAATGTCAACTGTCTACCTATCACGGTTCATGATCATGAGATGCCGCCTGGTGATAAACAGACAGACAGACGGACAGTGGAGTCTTAGTAAAAAGCTCCTTTTTTACATTTTAGGTACGGAACCCTAAAAACGTAATTAAGGTAATTTGGTACTTACCCCACCCCATTTTTCCCAACTAGAGCCGGTTCAGACGGTAGAGGTAGGAAGTTTGATGTGTATAACTGGACCCCGGGCTGGTTGCTGTACACCTCCAGGGTCCGACCTGATGATGGATGGGTCACGCGGGATACGAAGGTCACGCCCTAGGGGAAGATAAGGTAAGACTTACGTGCCTCCGAAATTCTTCAACAAATAAATTAAGTTTTATTTAGGTAAGTGGTAACTTAACTAGCGAAAGATGATGAAAATGGTAACTTCTATACCTGTTTTCATCATCTAAAGATGATCATTATAAAGTTAATGAAAATGGTACCTCTAGGTAACTATTTTCATATCATCTTATCCTGTAGGTAAACCTATAAAAGAATAATTCTGAAATAGTAGCCTCGGCCCGGCATAGAATATGGCTACCCTTACCCCATCTCTTCCGGAGGGTGTCGTAAAACACGACTTTGGAACCTGGGGGACACTAGCGAATCTAGGACTAAATATATTCCCAAATCTTTTTGCATTAGTTTTAATCAAAAATTGGTCACCTACTGTGTTGACCCCAAATAATTTGGGATAAAGCAGGAGGAAGAATAAGCTTTTTTAAGTTCAAGACAAATTCAATTTTTTTATAATAACTTATAGCATCGAAATAATATTAGCTTACACAATTGGTAAGAGGTAGGGGAGACTAGCCCATATTGGACCACTTTTGACAAAATAGCACAAAACTTCAAATTCTTTCCGAAAGTAACATTGCTACCTACGTGATGCGACGCCTTTACCATTTTACCTATAAAGATTTACCTTATTCTCATATTGATTGACACAGAAGTTGTCATCGAAAAGTTTTCCTTCCTTCTCCATGGCGGTGCCGAGTCGGATCGGTGTCCTCAAGTCGAACGGTGTGTCGCCAACTTTGATGAATTTCCCTGTCGGTATCGAAGCTGATGTTGTTTCTGTTATTCTGTAATTTAATTTAAAGATTAGGTGGGGAGTCCAAGATAAATTAACCCTCTTTCAGACCAATTCTTGATACCTGAGCCTGAATGTCTATCTACTACAGCACAGATATCATTATGATATAGCGTCCACAACAACACACACGACTTTCGGTATCAGGAAGGGGAGGGGGACAATAAGTGGCGATATGGTCTTAGTTGTAGCACGTTTAACTAGCATATAGAAAGACGACAGAAGAACAAGAACCGACCCATCTCTTTAGTGGCTGCACCGAACTACGTATCGGAATACAGGACAATACGGCTTAGCGCTACGATTTAGACCTTGCTCTGTACAGAATCTAAAAAACTTTTTAAACTAACACGATTGGAACTCATAATTTTATATTTTCCCGGGTCTTAATCGCGTGATTTTTACTTTTTAATTCTCTTACCTCGACGTTTCGACCATGTTGCAACGGTCTTGGTCGCGAGGGGACTGGAGCTGCGGCGGGTAAAAAGTAAAAATCACGCGATTAAGACCCGGGAAAATATAAAATTAGAAGAATCTAAAAAGTTAACGCCCTTACTTATAAACAGCTGCATAAACTTGAAACATGAAGTTTCAAAATTAACAGCCAAAGACAAAAACGTTACATAAACTTATTCATCTTTTATAAGTAGGTAAGGGGGTAAGTCTATAGTAGGTTCTCAACTCACCTATCAGCATTCAAAACTATGAAATGTTCATACAATTCTTCAGCACCCCCATCATGACCGGCCAAATTGAAATATGAATGATTGGTCAAATTGATTACTGTTTTCTTACTAGTGGTAGCTATGAACGTCATGAGTAGGACGTCATTATCTGTGACGTCATACGTCACGTTTGTTAGTACGTCACCGGGGTAGCCTTCCTCGCCGTCTTTGGATAAGTAGCTGAATGTTACTTTGGTACCTTCGATTGTGGATTTCCAGTTCATCTAAAATTCAAAAAATAATCGTCACATGTCTACAACTACATTTACCTAAATTAGAGAAAGAATATGAAATAAGAATAAAGTCATACGACAGTTTGGGTGTGTAGGTGTCTCCCTTTGTCCACACCTAGGTACAGCACATATCGAAATAAATAGTGTTTGTATAGATATATGTCAATGTAGGCTGTAGCTGTGGAAGGGAGCTTTATAAGTTTTAGCTAAGTTTTATAACGACCGCGTTATACCTTGTTCTTAATAAATACAAGTCGTCACGAATCATTTTATTTGGTAAATATTTGTTTTATCAAAATCTCTTACCTTATCAAACCCAACAAGTCCGCCATGTAAATGGTCCTCCCCTACGTTCTTGGCAAGTTGGTACTTGACCCCGTCTATTTCGAAGCTACCTCCCCCTATCCTGTTAGCGCATCTCCCTACGGCTGCCCCTAAATAGGGAACGTTACGGGACACATAGCTGTCTAGATCGTCGAAACCTAGGACCATGTCTTTTGATAGGCCATTTCTGTCGGGGACCTAAAAGGAAACAAACCATTTTTTTAAAGACGACCTAAAGTACAGTTTTGCATTCGTTGCACAGATTGGGTCGTAAAACGTAGGAGCGGTGCAGACAGTAGGTATATCGCTCTGCCTCTCACTTTTTCATTATTGTCCCAACATGGTCCCCTTACCTACCATGATTTCTAAATGAATGGTGTGCACCGTCTGCAGCGAGTGAAAAATTGTACCATAGGTATTCCGTTCATTAGAAAACCTTTCTCGAAATCATATTTATGCAGTGTACCTAACCTAACCATTTTGTACCATCTGACCCCAAACCAAACATTGGATTGTAGATTCAGTCTACCAACCGCCCGTCTCCAAAATACGATTGCTGTTGGTAAAACACCGCTAAGTTAATGAAAGAGCAGACTCCTCAGATCTCCTTACAGCTCTCTAGTATCAGCGGTTTGGGCTGTGCGTTGATACATCAGTCAGTAAGCCAGTCGGGTCAAAGCATGTTACAGCTATATTTCGTTTTTTTTAAATTTCAAATTACGATCTGACGTTTTGGTTCTTAGAATTTGACATTTTTTCTTGCGGATGATGTGTCAAATCGTAGTCTACAATTAAATAAGGTTATTATCTAAGTAGGTAGGTACCTTAATAGCCTGAATGATTGCACCATACGATATGGCACTTAAAGAGAACCCACTACCGGTCTTCCAAGTGAATTTCTTGACAGTTTCTCCTTTTATTGTACCGAAATCATCAACTTTAAGAGTCACCATGTTTGCTGGTTTAAGCTGAAAAAATTTCAATAAGTAAGTAGTATGATGTGACCTAAGTATATGCCTATGGACCTAAGTAGGTGTATCACAAAATATTTAGGCACCTAGCACATATCTTTACTAAATCAAAGCATACATTACCTACATATGGTAGGTAGGTACTAGGTATACTATACTTACCTACCTATTAAATTCTAAATCTACATTTTATTAACACTCTTTTGTTTTTGATTGTTGTAGTGATTGTTGTTGACTCTTACGGTGAAGGAAAAACATCGTGAGGAAACCAACATGTCCTAGGACTCACCACGGTCCGAAGACATGGGATATTCAGTGTTTTCTATGTATCATATTATGTACTAGCTGTGCCCGCGACTTCGTCAGCGTTTTTCGAACATCTAGCCATCGCTGTGCATAGGTCTACACTTAAACGAACGACCAGGAAAGTACTGAGCAGAAGAGAATCATGGCAGAGTTTGTTTAAGTGTGATTTTTGCACATCGGTATGTAACTTGTTGCATGCTTATTCACATTATTATAAAAAGAAGTGTCGAAAATCTATAAAAGTTAAAACCCGACTTTGAAAAAAAGGATAAAATAATAATAATAAGCTTGTACAAAGCAACCGACTTATTTGTTATATAATCTAAAGTCTGGCAGCTTTACTAAATGCAATATTTTTTTACGTGGGTGATGCCCCTTGTGTACCGTCAGGCCACTCTCGGGGCAAATGACTCCGTTTGTTGGGCTCACTACAACAGTTTGTCAACTAAACCCCAAAGGCGTCCATCGCTCCACAAGTGTCGAGGCCAGCAACCCGTTCCAAGACTTCTACGCATATATGTTATAGCGTCCCAAGCTATAACCAGCTAGGGTATGAAGAGATGGGTCCGCTGTTCCGTCCGGCCACCCCGGAGGGCAACCGTGCGGGATCAGTTATAGACAGATCGTGTCCCCAAAACGCTAGTTTCGGTTCTCTGATAAGGGAGAGCTTCCCCGTGCCCAAAACGGCACTACCAGATGTGGTAGGTGACAGATGGCAGATGTGGGATGTGGAATGTGGTAGGTGACCGGCCCCAGCGAGGTTGTCGTTAGCTCCTCTTCCGAGGAACGAGTGGTGAGCGGCTTCATTGCTCCGGTACCAGTCTGGACAATCTGGTAGTGTCGAGGCCAGTGGGAATTCCTCATGGACTACATCCGTCAACCCCGACAACGGCGGCCTTTCCAAGCCTCATCTCTGCCCGAAAGACAATCCCTCTCCGTCCCCCTCCCTCGGCACGGTCACACTACCGTCTCGTGGCCCCCAAAACCGGTGATAAACCCCCCCGAGTCCACCGCCACCACTAGAGGCTAAGCGATTTTTTACAGTGGTTGTCATCCACGCGGCCCTTTTCTTGCGAAAAGGACCTCCGAGCCCGCTGACGCGGGTTTACGGGACATCTGGAGGGTAAAACGTAACGTCGTGCCCGGGACTCGGGACTCGAACGCGGTACCCTCGACTCGGAATCCACACTTTGCCGCAGCTGCCATCGTGCTTGTAAACTACATGCAATCTGCATCTACCCAGTAAATCTGCCCGATTTCAGCTATATTTTTTTCTCTATTTCGTGCATTTTCGACTGCCACTAAAAATATCAAAATTGTAACCGTAACTTTTATCATTGAGGAGTTTTCTGATGAGAAGGTAGTTTCAGGTGGTCCATCAATTCGTATCGAGTTCTTTATAAGCTGATTATATTGATGGAAGTCCAAAAATTAGTAATTTACTGCATTGTGGGATGCTATTCTGCTCATCATTCCAAAGGTTCTCATCAGATCCTCACCAGCGATTTGTGAGACCAATTCGAGACTCTCACTTTCCAAATCTAAAAAGAATATTCATATGCTGGAGTCCGGCGTGAACATATCCCCATACAAACAATATGCGGGTCGAATTGAGAAGCTCCTCTTTTTTAAAAGTCGGTTAAAAACAACCATTATAAATTTCCGTATGTCCGAAGGATCCGAATATATGGAGAGACATATGTATACGGTATTTTAGGAATTATCGGATATCCGGCTTTTTTAATTACGTGCCGGATATCCGGCTTTTTAATTACCTACCGGATATCCGGTTAATCATGTGATGATTCCACATAACACACTTCTTCAATACAACATTCAAACTAATTAGGTAAAAGTAGAAATAACGCTTTATCCGGATAACCGGACTAAATAGCCGGATAAAAAGTAGCCTATATGTTAATCGGGGTATAAAGCTATCTGCATACCAAATTTGGTTAAAATCGGATAAGCCGTTTCTGAGATTAGCGGGCACAAAGGCACACACAAACAGACAAACAGACAAACAGACAACCAGAAAAACAGAAAAATAGGTTCTACTGCGTTAATAGATACCCATACAATTTATATTTTTTTTATATCTTCCAAAAACAGACACCGCTTAGTTACGATTTTATTATATGTATAGATGTATTTACAAAAAAAAAAGTATAATATGTAGTATATCCGTTGTCTAGTACCCATAGTATGTACAAGCCTAGTGCTTAGTTTGGGGCTAGATTGCGCTGTGTGTAACGTCGTGCAATATTTATTTATTTATTTATTATTTAATTTAATTAATTATTAAAATTTAAGTAGGTACTTACTTAATTAAATACAGATTATTTAAAAGTTTGTGTGCAAGCCTAGATATTCTGGCTATGTTATACCTACCTAGGTATATCTTACTAAAAAAATAAAGTCACACTAATATAGAATAGGTAGGTACCTACTTATATTAGATGGGATTCGATATTCACTTAATACCTATTAGAAAGCATCACCAAAGTCAACCACTTCAAAGAACAATAATTGCTGTGAAGGTATATTATCATCTAGATACCTACTACCACCTACATGGATATCTAGATGGGTACCTATTAGGTCTACAAGTCTCTTATAAATATGAGACCCGTCTAAATTCTTTAGTCTACCACTTAACTGATGCATGATTCTAAAAATTGAAGAGAATAATTTAAATCAGTACCTTCCTACCTAAGGTTGGCCATGCTACAAGTAATACAAAATGTAAATTACAAAAAAATATCCATTAACAAAACAGTAAAATACTATTATTAAAATGTAATCTTTATTGCACTTACGTGGGTATGTGTGAGTTGTATGACGTCCTCCCTCGCTAAAAGCCGGTATCGAAATGCTACGAAGTTAGCGCAGAGTTTTGTTTATAAACAAACGGGCTGAAGTTGGTTGAAGTGTTGATAACTCGTATCATTTATTATGAATAAGTAGTAGCTATATCTATATAGTATTGGCTTACCTACTCAGATGTACCTAGGTACCTATATTCCTACCGAGGTATCAATCTATCTATGTACCTATAGATTAGGGTTTGCCCTGACTGACTGACTGATGGATCAAAGCAGGTACCTACCCCTACGTCCTAAACCGTTGATTGTCTGTCTGTTAGACTTTCCAAATTTTAGTTAGGTAGGTATATGATGGAGGTATCCGATAAAAAAGGTTTTTTTTTATTTTCACATTTTTTTTGTTTTCCAGTTTGATCCTTATCAGCAGTTATCAAGTAATAACTATAGATATTCTTTAAGTACTTAAACTATTCATTTTTAGGGTTTCGTACCCAAAGGGTCAAAACGGGATCCTGTTATTAAGACTCCACTATCCGTCTGTCTGTCTGTCACCAGGCGGTCCTAACGATGAACGTGGGAATATCGGGATGAAAATATCCCACCTATCTACATTTCGAGTTGCATCGCAATCGGCTCAACAGTTTTTGCGTGAAGACCTAACAGACATCCACCCACCCATTCTTTCACGCAATTTTCCCATCAATAGCAAGGTCATTACAGCTTGATGTCATTGAACTCTTCAACCAAAACAGTGATAGCAGTCAGTGGTTCCCAAGTTCCTATAATTAGCTTCATGGTTTCCATCGAGATTAGATAACTGCAGTAGATAGGTACTGACCGCAACACCCACACAAATACTGCTAGTAGTTCTGGGAACAGTAGACCTCGCAAGTATTTTATTGGAAAGTCCTGACATACATGGGTATTAATTAGTCCAGGATCCCTGGTACATTTTTGCAAGTTGATTACTATCAAGCTAGTTTTCCGTGAGTAGCTTCATTTTGATGAGACGCCCAACAATTTCCTATAAGAAGCTCTCTTGTGGTAGATAACAGAGGTAGGATCTGTACTACTACTTTTGAGCGTAGGACCGGGATAACGTACCACGCAATTTGTAGGACAATATGACTGTTAAATTATGGTTTTATCAAAGAGTCCCTTCCAAGGTTCCTTCCAACCTAAATATCGATAACGAGGTCATCATAAAAATCGTTACTAACCAGCTGTTATTTTATTTTTACTTAGCTACTCACGGAAAACTAGCTTGATAGTAATCAAATTGCAATTTACTAAGGATCCTGGACTACATTACATAAACATCTTAAAAACCAGAGATATGACTAAATGAGGAGTTTGTGATGAAAATGTAGTTCCAGGAGCGGCTACAATGTTGTAAATATAACTGGCAATATTTTTAAGGTAGGCGGCCTGCCTGACACCAACCTTCCTTGGGACTTGGGAAGAACCTAGTTTACTCGCCACCGCGGTAGGAGAGCTCCAGGTTCACTAGTTTCCATTCCTTAATCATTGGAGCCGGCAGTCTAGAGCCCCTATAGTGTAATTGGTTAGCGCGCCCGGTTTAAGAACGGAAGGCTACAGGTTCAAGTCTCGCTGGGAGCATAGAATTTTGAAAAATAAAATACCATTTTTTTTTTAAATACAAATGTTTACTAAAAAAATTAGATAATATTATTTATTACACATTAATAATAATTAATCATTAGATTTCATTACAAAAAGATCTTCCTAAAATCCGTAGGTACTCGGTGACAAGCAACCGGTTTTAAGAACGAGGCGACTGTTACCATTTCCATACAAACTTAATACCAAAATAAATGATGAAAAATTTAGTTTTCTACCTTAATATCGATATTATTCGGATTAAGATTTTACTTTTAATCACAAGGTTTTTCAAAATATTAATTCACATTCAAATAAAACGGAGAAACATTTTTTCATTGAAAAAATGTTTCTCCGTTTTATTTCATTTCGATTTCAAACTAAATTTTTCATAATTTATTTTGGTATTAAGTTTGTATGGAAATGGTAACAGTCGCCTCGTTTTTAGAAAACACATTTAGAAAATGGGATGCGTCATCTCAACGCTGTGATAATTTTCATGTTAATAGAAAATTACAAGCCGAGTTGGACTGTAAACTTTACTCGGTAGATGTCGCTACAAAGCCTTATACTCGCAAAAATACGAGGAAATGCTTTCCGAGTTTCGATTTACCGTCCTAGTTCTTATGTTATGAAGCGATCGAGCGCTGGCTTGAATTACCTGTAGTCGCGGGTTCGAATCCGACCGAGCACCTACGAATTTTTGGGATTACGTAGGTAAACTATAACTAATTATATTTTATTACCATTAACACGTTTATTAATTATGAAACTTATTATAATTAACTTATTAACAGAAAAGACCAATATGAGTACAAATTAACAAAATATATTATAAAAAAAAACAACCCAAAAATTAAGAAAACATTAACTTTAAGTATATTAGATTAACAGCCGAATACAGAAACGCCACTTAAAATTTGAGGCGTTATTAAAAAAAATAGCATCTCTTAAATTTAATAATAGTACCTAGTAGGTATGGGAATTTTCGAATTTGAGAGGTGCTTAGTTGTTAAAGTAAAACTCAAATTTTAAGATGCGTTTCTGTATTCGGCCGTAAGTGTAATAATTTCTTACTTAACACTTAAATAAGTGACCTCATCTGATATACCACATACTTTACCCCCTATGGCTACCTTCACGTAACCGCCTTCACCGAAATCCTCGCCCCAAGAGTTTCTGATGATGTAGTAAGGGATTTCTGCATTGAGATTGTAGCCAACTATCTGTACTACGTGGTCAATAGTATTTCCGTCTTGGCTGCGACTGAAAATAATAATATTGATAAGTTAGTGTCCGACCTAAAGTTAGGTTTCGGTTTCGGTTTCGGCCGAGTTTCGGCCAAAAATCAAGTTTCGGCGGCCGTTTCGGTTTCGCTCAAAGGCCGAAACTTTTGCCGAAACCGAAACTGATTTCGGAAGTTGTCGTGCACGCGCACCTAACTTCGTTAAGTTAAGTTACTATAATATTGTATGTCCGGGATGGACAAACTGTTGATACTTATTATAACACATTTTCATGTCACCTAAATGTACACAGTTATTCAATAAATTTTCTTGAGTCTTGATTCTTGAAAATAATAAAAATATATATTTTTTTTAATATTAATAGTATTAGGTTTATTAAAAAGGTAAATGATTACAACAAACTCAATATAGGTAGTAAGAGGAGGTATTTTGGTGGTATAGGTAATTTGGCGATACTTTTTAAATTGATTATCACGCACAAACCTGTGGGAGCATAATAATGAGATGGCGATAGCGAGTTGATGCGAATGTGAGGAGGACGGATATAGATCATTCATTACGGTTACTCATTTTGGCGCGTTATAAACAAACTTTTTTGACAGGGTTGCACCCCGCCGCCATTTTTTTTGTACGTGCTTTGCTCCTGTAATAATTTAATGAAAAATAGTGTTAAAACCAATGCTAGAGTAATAAAACTTAACAAATTGTTTAGTTATTTATCCAATTGTTGAAATAAAGCTATAGTGAAGTCATTAAAACATTGAAGTAAATTCTTATTCCTTAAGTTGTGGTCGTCAAATCTTAGCATTTTCGCAGAAATTTTGGATACATTTTTGAACTGAATTTTCGTAAGTATTTTTTTACATTGATTTTTAATATTTGAGTAATGAGTTATACCTCGATTAAAAGCTACTATCATGGGCTTTTATGCAAATGTGTTTTTTTGTGTTTTTGAACATATCACCAACTTACCTGTTATACTATCACCAAATAAACTATTCCATTTTTTTGTTTTAGATTAGCGATGGATGATGATAAAAAATATAGAAAATACAACCAACGGGACCTAAAGAAAGCCGTTCATGTGGTACGGAATGAAGGAAAAAGTATATACAAAGCATCGAAAGAAACGGGGATGGATTGAAATGGATTCAATGTTCTTACTGTCTTACACCATACCACGAAATTTGCATCTCAATGAGATGGTGACCTCGAAGATAAAATATATTTTCGGTGTGATAATTGTATACAACATGTAAATTAGTTTTCATTAATAAAAACAGTAAATAATTGATGTTTTAATAGTCTTAGGATCAATATAGTTACATCACCAAATTTCCTATCCAATATCACCAATTTACCAAACCCTGTAACCAACATACCTAGAGCTACTTATAATTTAAAAGCTATAAAATTATATAAAATCCTTTGAATTTAATTACTTTATACATGCCTACTATCTACTTAAAATAATATTTAATAATAATATGGTCTAAACACGGTTATCTTTCTGTTGACTGAATTTATACAAATCATTTTTTCCTATTTTTATCACCCTCACCTATCTCCCCTCACCCTACTGTGTTTCCATTTCATGTACTAATTAATGCACAATAATGGGTAAAATGCACCAAATTCCAGTATTTTAAGGAATTTTATACTTGGCCACGTGAGTTTCGGTTTCAGTTTCGGCCGAAACTGAAGCCACGGCCGAATATTCGGTTTCGGTTTCAGCCGGAAAACGGTCAGTTTCGGTCGGACTCTAATAATAAGCCCATAAAAATGATCTTTTTGTGTGCCGTGTCGCCGCGGCATAGAATAGGGTTACCCCATCTCTTCCCGTGGGTGTCGTAAAAGGCGACTTAGAGATCTGAGGGAGACTAGCGAACCTTAAGTTCTCCCCGCGCGGTGGCGGATAAACTGCTTGATCCCTAAGAGGGTTGATGGCAGGCAGGCAGCCGGCCGAAAAATGATTACCAAATCTAATTGCAGAAGGTACCTATGGTCAATGATGTGATGACTTACCGACTGCGTCAACTCCAAATAAATAAAAAATAATTTGGGGTTTAGCGGACTCCGGGCTCCCGAGAGGGATGCGACCGGGAACATCGCTCGGATGAGAGATCAGTGTCCATAGCCGGCAGAGCACAGTATATTCATTACAAGCACACCCACACACAAAAAAAAAACAAATCTTTCCTCTTTATAATATTAGTGTACTAGCTGCGTGCGCGGTTTCACCCGCGTAAGTCCCGATCCCGTGGGAATATCGTGATTAAAAGTAGCCTATGTTACTCAGGGTGAATGTAGCTTTATAATGGTGTAAGAATTTTTGAAATCGGCACCGTAGTTTTTGAGTTTATTCATTATACAGACACACATACACACAAAAATACAAAACTTTCCTGTTTATACAAGCTGCGTACCGCGGTTTCACCCTCGTAAGTCCCGATCCCGTGAAAATATCGTGATTAAAAGTAGCCTATGTTACTCAGGGTGAATGTAGCTTACTAATATTGAAAGAATTTTTGAAATCGGTCCGGTTGTTTTTAAGTTTATTCAATACAAGCATACACACACACATAAAAATACAAATCTTTGCTCTTTATAATATTAGTGTATAGTGTATAAGTTGCGTCCCGCGGTTTCACCCGCGTAAGTCCCGATCCCGTGGAAAAATCGGGATTAAAAGTAGCCTATGTTACTCAGGGTGAATGTAGCTTTCTAATGGTGTAAGATTTTTTGAAATCGGCACAGTAGTTTTTGTGTATATTCATTACAAGCATACACATACACACACATATAAATACAAAACATTTCTCTTTATAATATTAGTGTAGACTGTAGATAGTAGCTGTACTTACTAGCAACCTCTATGTATAATTCCTCCGGTGTAGTGGCGCCAAGGAGCAGCGTTAACAACCGCCATTACTGGACCGTGGGTAAATACTGTATTTACTATCTCACTTTCGTTCATGTCGCTGAAATAAAACAAGAATCACGTGTGTTGTATGGGAGTCTCCTTAAATATTTGTATTTTTTTTGTTTTTTTTTTTTGTTGTTATAGCGGCTACAGAAATAGGTACCTACATCTTCTGTGAAAATTTAAAGCTTCAAATACACGATGACACTTACACTTTACCTATAACACACTACACCTACAGCACCCATGCACGAATTTCTTTACGTGTGCTGGTAGGTGTGGTTAGTTTTAGGTAAAGTGTCAGTGTAGTATCATGGAGTATTTTGAGCTTAAAGCTTTAAATACACGATGACACTTACACTTTACCTAAAACAGACCACACCTACAGAACCCCTGCACGAATTTCTTTACGTGTGCTGGTAGGTGTTGTCAGTTTTAGGGGTTTTAGGTAAAGTGTCAGTGTTAAGCATCATCGTGTATTGTGAGCTTTAAATAGACGTTGACACTTACACTTTACCTAAAATAAAACAAAATAAAATAAATAAAACAGGCCACACCTGCAGCACACATGTTCGAATTTCTTTAGTGTGCTGTAGGTGTGGTCTGTTTTTTTTTTCAAAATCAATATTATGATTAAATATCGCTACCTTTGCAGATGTATATGTTTTGTTGTGTATATGTTTTGTGGTCTGTTTTAGGTAAAGTGTCAGTGTAAAGTGTATTTGAAGCTTTACGTAAAACGAGAGATTGAGTGAAGGGAGTTGTTGTAATTGTAAATATTACTTATTTATGTAGCTTTGTAATGGTGAAAGAGTTTTTGAAATCGGTCCAGTTGTTCCGGAGATTACCCCCAATATACATACATACACGTTACCAACGTAACCTCTTTATAATGTTATGTTATGTTATGTTATGTTAGTGTTAGTGTTAGTACTATATAAAAATAAGTCGGGTTTTCCTTCCTGACGCTATAACTCGAGAACGCACGAACCGATTTCAACGGTTTTGCATTCGTTGGAAAGGTCTCGGGCTCCGTGAGGTTTATAGCAAAGAAAATTCAGGAAAAATTTAATTATCTATAATTTATAAGGCAAAACAACGTTTGCCGGGTCAGCTAGTGTTAGTATAGATTTATTTAAATTAGATGTAGATATATGAAGCCAGTAAAATGAACTAGACCTACCATTCAGTCGTAAACCCGCGCAGATTAAGAGCGTCGGTTTTGTATTTGTTAATCAGACTCCAATTGCATTGACCTGGTATCAGTTTCAATGGATACTCGTCCTCTTTTATGATCCCCATCGTCCTGGTGCAGACGAAATCTAAGGCTCTCCTCACGTGACCACCGAAGCAACCGTTGGTGTAGGTTGAACAGTCTATCAACTCCTAGAATTAATAAATATAATAATAATAAAACGGCAGGTGCCATAACCACTCTGAAATGAAACTATATAAGTCCGCTGGAATTGCTATACCAAACAAAATGACATTAGATCTTTGTGCCGATTTGATTTGCGCCATGTTGCGCTGATGTCGCGCGTTTTCTATTGAACGTGATGGTGACCGTCCATGAAACTAATATATTAGGTATTTCTCTATAAATATGTGATGTATAGGTACATACCTGTATACTGCGCGGTGTGTACACTCGCTTGAGCTGTATCACTTCCATCGACTCCATGACACCGACTATCCCGAACGCCCAGCATCCGTTGCACATTTTCTGAGTCAACACTGGGCCTATTGCTTTGTGATCACGCCTATAACGAATGACCCCTTATTTACGCCTATTTAGACATCTGAATGAGATTCACTGTGGCAGTAAATGCCTCCAGCTTATAGGCGTGAACCACAAAAATATAACAATATAAAAATGATCTGGCATACTATTATGTGGAATTAGGGCCCGTAAGGGCTGTTAGGCCTACAGATGGCCACACATCGTTTTTTAATTCTAACAACCGGGACCACGTGCCTTCCAAAGAACGGGCCTAAAGCTTATCATTATCATCCGAGCGATGTTCCCGGTTGCATCTCTCTCGCGAGCCCGGGATCCGCTTTCCAAATATCCAATTTGCCAAATATCGCGCCAAGTCTCGAGGTAAAAGTGTCTCCTCCGCTTGGCACGATATTTGGCATACTTCGCGTATACCTACTTCATTTTTTTATTTTTCAGGCTACGATCTGAAGTTTTGGTTCTTAGGATTTGACATTATTTCTTTAGGAAGATGTGTCAAATCATAGTCTACAATTTAAGAACGAAGTATAAGTAGCTTTACGTACCAGTCCCATTTACCCTTTACAATATAGAAAGGGAAAAAGTCAGCAAATGGATTTCTATTTCGAAGACGGGATCTCATCACAGGAGGGCAGGTGGCCGTTGAGTAGTCCCTGCATTCCGCTTCGTAAGCCGGGATGTGTACCAACTTGGCGAATTCCGCTCGAGACAAGTCGGAAAACTTGGTCGGACCGTGCTTCGCTCCAGTCATCTTGTTCTGATACGATATCTCTTCTAGCGATTTCTGGACAGTACAGTATGTAGGTACAGGGTTAATGGAAATCTTCTAGATGAATTAGATGAAATAGATTGACGTTTATTTTAAAAAAAATGTTATCTTGAGGTACTTACCTACTCGAAAAAAATAGCTATATTAGGATTTTAGAAGTAGGACTACCTACTGCCTTGTCGCAGGCGATTTTCAAATTTTTAAGAAGAAAAAGACTAACTTCCTGTATCAGCCTGTAACCCTGTATAAGTACCTACGTAATTATTATTTTCAGTTTAATATTAACACAAACAGGAAAAAATAATTGTTGAATAAGTAAACTAATTGCTAACTTATTTACGTAGGTAAGTACCTACCTATTCCATATAGGTAGGTACTAGGGCATGAATCCCGGGATCCCGGGATATCGTAATCCCGGGATCTCGGACGCAAAAGTTCGATATTATAATCCCGGGATTGAGTGATCCGATATCGAGATTTGAGCAATTTACTATTTGGGTATAAATTAAGGTTTTTAGCTATATTTTTCCTCATGGAATGATTGAATAGAACTATTAAAATTAAACCCAAATTAGTCTACCCCTGAGGAAGAGATCTGTAAAGATTTAGAAGCGTAGGGAATTGGTAAAATGTTTAAAACAATAAAAGTAACGTGATTCATTGCAATTTTTAAGACAATTATTTTTTATACAAGCTCGCATGCAATTTTTTTCTGCTAAAAACATTTTAGTGGTGCGCCTAGAATTTGGCGCGAAAGTTTCGGGTTTAGGCTATTTGTCCGCCATATTTCCAAAATGATGGGGTGGACGGCCCTCGGGGTAACTTATTTACGTAATGAAACCACTAGAGTCTTAAATATATTAAATATTTTAGATTTAACACATTTTTATTGTATTAAATTCGCTTTTTTTAACGATATCTAAAATCTCAGTATCAATCCCGGGATCCCGGGATTGAGCTCTTAATATCGATATCGTCCCGAGATTGAAAACCTTCCGATATTGCATGCCCTAGTAGGTACCCTCATTAGTTAGGCCATTAGATGCGCCCCGCGGTTGCACTCGCATTAGTCCCGATTCCTTAGGATTATCGTTGATAATTATAATAAATCCCTTGGCCATAAGTCACTCTATCTATTGGTGAAAACCGAATGAAAATCTGTTCATTGGTTTTTTTGTTTATTTTAAACACAGACAAGACGCGCACAGGACTTTGTTTTACTCTGGCGTGTGAGGTAGGTAGCAGTCGAAAATAGATCTCCTTATTGCAGAACTAGCTGCGTCCCGCGGTCCCGATCCCATGGGAATATCAGGATCAAAAGTAGCCTATATTACTCAGAGCACTGTAGTTTTTGAGTTCATTCCTATCAAACATACAGACACACACACACACACAAAAATACAATCTTTCCTCTTTATAATATTAGTATAGAAGTATAGATAAAGTCTAAGCTTTTTCTGTATGTTATCTAGTTGCAACTATTTCTTAACATAAATAGATACCTATATCATGTGTAAGTACCTACGATAGCCTTCAGTCACTGGGCTTAAACTAAGTTTAAAGTTGGAATACATTCTGTAATAAGGAGGTTTGAATTTTCCTTCACCTTACCATGTAATATTCAAATCTCTTCAAATATTCGTCTCCATTATAGCTCTTGTTAAACTTGGTCAAATAAGCGTTGAATTTGACTTGGTCATCCGGTATTTTCACGTAGGCTTTGCACTCTTTTGTCGTGAAAGGCTTGGAAAGGTTTGATAAATTTAACCAAATTATACCTGCTGCCCCGGATAATAAAAATACTAGGTAAACATAGTACTTATCACAGGTAACCATTGTTTTTTAGAAAGATGTACCTACTATGCTATTTGAAAATTGTATTGTTTTTAGGTAAAATTTATTAGGTATTTTCTGTGCAACACTGAAGAATGAACTACATGAAACTGTATAGGTTAATAAGGATAATATTTCAATTTTATTATATTTTCCTGTAGGTTTTCCTATTTTTGCACGGATTAGGTATACGTTTGCTATTAGTCGTGTCACGCGGTTTCAATCGCGTGCATCCCAACCCAATCTTGTGAAAAAGTATCGTAACTTTAGTATTTATATTGTGGTTAGTTAGTTGTATGTGGCGGCCTTTGTGGCGCGTCTGCATTGCAATGCAGATGGTTGTGGGTTTGATTCCCGCCGGGTCATTAAATCAGAATCAAAAGTCGATGATCGCATTCACAGCTGTATTTGATGCTGATTGTACCTACATGTATTCTCCATTCACGTCTGTGTATGTCTTTGTGGTGTGGAGGTACTATCAACAACTAAAGTGGGTATACAGTTAGCCGAAAGACTCGTTTGAACCGAGCGCCGAGCGTGGAATAAGCATAATATATTATACACACATTGATATATGTAACTATATATCTATAAATATCAAATGTGTGTCAATTATTGTGTATCTATATTTCGCATGCTAGCAGACGATAGGTAGTAGGTACTAGGTAGGTAACAATTAATATTATAAAGAGGTAACGTTAGTAACATGTATGTATGTATGTATGTATATTGGGGGTAATCTCGGAAACTACTGGACCTATTTCAAAAATTCTTTCACCATAACATAACAACAATAAAGTCGTAGGTATCTTTACTAAGTGAACCTAAATTTACCTTGCAAGCGAAAAAAGCGATCGAAACAGAAACATAAGACGATCGAAACAGAGACAAAAGGCGATCGAAACAGAGACAAAAGGCGAACGAAACAGAAACAAGACGATCGAAATAGAGACAAAAGGCGATCGAAACAGAAACAAAAGACAATTAAAACAAGTCTTTAAATCAATTAAATGACACATTTTATTATGAAACAGTAACAATATACTTACCTAATACATAATATTATGTGTTTATTTACCTTAAATCTTATAGTATAAGTAATTATAACATGGAATGTACATAAGCATACCAGTATCGAAGTAAGTTAGGTTTAAACTTAACTTGGTACATAGTATAAACGCTTTAGTAAAAAAAAAATATTGATACATTTTGTTCATAAGGCTTAGAACGCACTATGACTAAACGTAAGCGGTTTCCGAATAGCTAAAAACGCAGAACCGCGTATCAACAAACAAAATCAGTCATTTACAAAAACGCTAATGCGTGGGCTACGCAATACGCGGGTAGAAAGCTTGTATGTGTGCATTTTTAAGCTATTGCATAGCTTTTATCGCGGGCTTTGAGCTTTGAATGAAGAAATTTCGTAACGAAAAAAACCTAACACCTCCACTCCGCCTACCATGTTGCCATGGTTACCATGTAGCTCGGCTGAGCGACATGGTAACCATGGCAAATGGTCCAAATTAAAAAAATAATTATAATTGCATATAAGTTGATAGAAAATGCTATGCAATAGCTTTACCGCGGCAGTTTAATCGCAGTGCGTACACGCTCTAAATTCGGTTTCATGAGTATTAAGCCGACCGTCGACCGCTAACTTAACTAGTTAGCTTACCTCGCCAGTTTTGCCAAACAATTGAGCATCTGGTTTAGTTTGCGTTAGACGCACATGTTTGGAAAACTAGTTCGAGTATTCGGAGCTAAGCTATACCAACTTACTCGTAGTTTAGTCGGCGGTGGAGATTATCCTTTACCTATTTATAATTTTATTATTCTATAGGCCGTATTTTAAAAGGCGAAAAACAAAATTTTAATGAAACTTGATAGTTACTCGATTTTTCTTCAGTTTTAGAAAAGCCGATATGAAAATTAAACTATCTCACGTCTTGATTTACAAAAAAACGAGTTTTAAGTCACCTTTCAAGATACGAGCCTAAATGGCACGTAAGGGGCGTAATCCTAAAATATAATAAAATACTTATGCCGCGTTTCCGACGTCAAAGAAAAATGACTCTTTCAAACAAAATACACCGATTATTTTCATTTCCATACGACTCTTTTGAAAACGATTATCCGTTGTCTAGTACCCTTAGTACAAGCCTAGTGCTAAGTACTAGTACTAGATTGCGCTGTGTGCAACGTCGTGCATTTTTTTTATTTATTGTTGTTTGTTTTTTCAAAGCGCGAAAGAGGTAAGATTCATTTCCCATTGGCGGTCGAAACACGGCCTTATAGGATATTCAAGTATTAAATAAGTACTTACTGTGTAAAATGACTAAAGTTTGCTTATTAATACTCGAAATTCCTTTTTATACAGGGCTATAGAATGTTCGTTAGTAACTACATACTTCGTTTTTTAATTCCAGACTTCAATTTGACGTTATGGTTCTTTGTATTTAACATTTTTTTCTTCAGCAAGACTTATACAATTATAAAACGAAGTATATTTAAGAACTTGGTCTACACGTGTCAGGTATTTTGTAAATTGATACAAAAATATAGAGAAAATTGAGTTTATGTTCATTTAAAAAAGGGAATGAGACCTAACCACTTACCCTTAGTTTCATTCGTTCCGTGCGCTAAGATCTTGCGTTCAACCGGGGCGGATGAAACTCGTAGAATTAATAGGTAGGTCGTGTCATTCGTCCCGGTGAGTTATAAAGAAGTCAAAAAATAGTAGCAAACACATATTGGTAAGACGCACTATCAAAATTTGTATGCGAAGAAACGTAAAAGTACTGATTGTAAATATTACTATAGCAACAGTATACCATCTTAATTCACTAAACAAAATAAAATTAATAATCCAAAAATGAGTCCCTAGGTATCGTAAAAAGGCTGGCTCCTTTGCATAGCAATACCTACTCGTTGGCCAAAGGTCATCCACAGAAGCTAATACTATCAAAATTAAAACAAAAGAACATCCAAATAAACACATAAGACGAATAGATGTCTTTAATTTCATTGTCTTTTTATAAAATGGTTTTTTTTAAATGTAAATTTAAATATATTTTTTTTGTAAGTCGTACATAACCTGAACGCTAATTAATTTCCAATAACCCTGTATACTTATTTTACTAGCTACCTAAGTCATGGGCTTTGCATTATTATATTTTGACAAGTACCTACATATAATATTTCTTATGTTTATTACTCAAGGCATTTTACTAGAAATATTTTACAAGAAGAAATGCGCAGTGGTTAGCGCACTCGCCCGGCAAGCGCGAGTTCGAATCCTGGCACGGGAGAATTTTTAAATGATGCATTTCTCCTTGCAAAATATTTAAATTACATAATAAGTAAATGTTAGGTACTTATTAAAACAGCTACCAACATTAAATTATAATAATTATGATTACCAAGTACATAAGATAAACACACTTTCATTAAAACTTACACGATTTCCATCCATCTCGAGACCACGGCCGGGTGTAACCCGTTTGCCGAAACCTCGAGGTTATTAAAATCCATAATTATCTACAACGCGATCTACACCTGAAGTTCTAATATTATGGACGAGGCGACTCTTACCATTTCCATACAAACTTAATACCAAAATAAATTATTTAAAATTTAGTTTTCTACCTTAATATCGATATTATTCGGATTAAGATTTTACTTTTAAAGGGTCCCCATCATATTTTGGAAAACCTTGTGATGGGGACCCTTTAAAAGTAAAATCTTAATCCGAATAATATCGATATTAAGGTAAAAAACTAAATTTTGCATAATTTATTTTGGAATTAAGTTTGTATGAAAATGGTAAGAGTCGCCTCGTTCTTAATGAGGTAGGGTAAAGAATCTATTGTGACAACAGATTGGTATATTTACACCCTATGTATTTACAAAATACAAGTAAAAACGTGACCCTGCCTGGCATCAATAAAATAAGTTTAGGAATAGATGGCGCTTAATGTAATATTTGTATACGTAATATGTATTATTTGTATCTTACAATATATTTAGTAATCATTATTGCACTAAAATCCAATGTAAATATTGCTTTGTACTTTAAGGCACTTTGAAAAGTACTTAAGGCACTTTAAAGGCCGACAAAAGGCACTTATCTCGTGAACACATTGAGCAAAAATACACTAACGGACGTACTGACTGAAACGATGCCAGGTTTCTAAAAACAACGAACTTTCTTTCGTCACGATTTGGACATTTCAAATTGGTCAGCATTTATTTATTTATTTATCCACACTTAAACCTTACAGAAAGTCCTATTGCGATACATAAGGTATATAGATAAACAAATCTTCTTACTTATTTATAACTAATCACTTAGCCTTATGAATAAACGTGGAATAAGGTCGGAGTAATTTTGCCACTTTTTGTTTCTGTCTGTCAACTTTGAAAGTTTTTGCCACGGAAAAAGACAAAGCATGTTCTCACTACCCCGACCTTACTCCACGTTTATTAATAAGGCTAAAAGAGTGCAGTTTTTGTGAAATCATTATTGATGTATTGTATCGAGCAGTAATGGCTGACCAATAGGAGACGTTAAAATAGCGACGAACAGACTTTCCTTGCTTTTTAAACCCGGGGTAAGGGAGGCGAACAAGTCCCCTTGGCGCTACGACTAAAGCTTGGGCAGTGGCAAGATGTGGCCAAAGCCAAATAACACAAGGAATAATGTTTAGATATTTTGCAGCCAATTATTTTAATAAGCCACTCAATCAGTAGATTGGTAGCAATTTATTACTCCAGTTACTTCTACTAATTGAGTGCTACTTAATTAGTAGCAGTTACTGGATAAATCTACGTGGATTGCCTATTGTCACAAAACCGATATGGATAGGTTAGGTAAGGTATCAAGACAAAGTAAGTCGGTAGACGTAATATAAAGGATTTCTAGGGGTTGCCGGTTCAAATCCTGTCAGGTGTAGAATTTAAGTATTTCAAAACTTACATTTAGCAAACATTTCAAAATAAAAGTCTAAAAAGCTGCCACCAGTAGCCATGAGCCATACTCTCGACAGCATCGGATATCATCCTCAACATCCCTCCACTTCACCTCTACTTACAAAAGGAAGCAGCAGTTAGCGCAGGAAGGTTGGCATCGCTTGGGCTGTGGAAGTAGGGTGCGAAAACAATAGGTACACTTACGGATCAAAAATTAACTTTTTGGAATTCAGCACCACAGGTTTAAAACCGGCAACCCTTACAAATCTATAGTAGTGTGTCTACCGACTTCCGAAACAGATACTTTTCACATTTCGTCTTTGCCCCCCATACCACCACATAACAAAACTGAGACTTAACGACACAGTCTACTGTCACGTGACAAAACTGACACGTACCGACACACTACAGCTCCGTGACAAAACTGTCACGTACCACACACGTGACGACCGCGACCGCGCCGCGACCGCGACCCGGCCCGCTAGTTAACATCAATAGTGGCGACCTCGTTGGCCAGCCCGCACACGTTCCCGCCGACCGCCAGCTTGAGGTACCCGGCCAGCCCGAACTCCGCGCCCCACGAGTTGCGCGCGAGGTAGTGCGGCACGTCGCCCGTCAGGTCGTAGCCCACGAGCTGGACCGCGTGGTTCAACTCCGCTACCGACCCACTGGGGAAAAGAAAATGTAATAAGTTATGTGAACAACACACAGCGCCATCTAGCCCCATGGTAAGCTACTAAGCTTGTGTTGCGGTGACTAGACAACGAAAATAATACCTACTTAAAATTATATATTTTTTGGATACCTATACATACATATCTATACTAATATTATAAAGGGGGAGGGCGGAGGGTTTGCTATTTGAAAGGGAGGGGCATCGTAGCTGCGTTTACGCGCGCGGGCTCGTCCATGACATATGTTATCTTTCAATAGCGAATCATCTATTCTCGGCATCTGTCCGATGCTGGGTCTAGCAAATGGTTTAGGGGGTAACGCAGGTCGTGACGATCCCCTAGACAAGGCCAGTGGACTATCCTTCACGAGGTTGCTGCCCGTTCTTGGCCAGGTACCCTAAGTAACTGGTGTAACAGAAACCTCTGGCCGCCTTCCCAATCCCGCAAAGCCGAACCGTGGCGGCGCTTAACCACCTCCAGGCCCGCATAGCCTTGGGGTACTAAATCCCCCCTAAAAGTCTGCACCACAATGCCTAGGGCAGGCAGAGTGAGTTAACCTACCGCCCCAAAACGACAACATGGCAACACAAGGTAAGAATTCATTACCCCAGGAGGGTACCTCTACCTCTGGTAGAGGAGAATCCCTCACCGGGCCTAGCCCGGTCTGCTCCTCGTATTCTGGGGGGAGCAACTTGTGTTCAGATCCAGGCGCCAGCATGGATTTGTCTGGCCTCAAAGAGGCCATCCCAGCGGATACTAATATAAAAGCCGAATGGTCCCTAGTATCCAAAGTACAGAAGCGCGCTAAACGCGCTGCGTTTGTCCGGACCGAACACAGATACTCAAAACACAAACCTGAACGTAGTCGCCCTGATGGGCGCGCGGTACAGGAACACAAAAATAAAAATATAATAAAAAACAAGGCAGTTGTAGCAGCGGCAGAATTGCAGCGCGCACAAGTCCTACACAAATCACCTACACTACAATCAGATGTCGCAGCGGCGAAATCGCAGCGCGACTCTGATACACAATCATCATCACCTCAAAAAAGCTTGTCACCGGGCCACATGAAGAGACGAACACCCAGAGGGTCTCGTGGCAAACGCCTCGCCGCGAGGGCTCCCAAGGCTCCTGAAAAGGAGCAACCTGAGAGGGGTCAAGGCGAGTCAGCTTCTTCGAAGCGGACTCGTCTGGACGAGACCCACACTCCCAGGGGGGATGCCAAGCGCGCGAAGACGGAGGGGGACCCGACGCGTGCAGTGAGCTACGCAGATGCGCTAAATGCGCACCTGAAGGTAGCGATCATCACTGTACCGCCTAGGGATCTCACTATGGAGCAGGCTGAGCGGCTCAGGGAGGCCATAGATCATGGTATCGTTGAGTCGATCATCTCCGATGCCTCAGAGAACCCCAGGGCGCCCGCCTTCAGCGGACGCCCATACTTTAAAGACGCGGCACTCCTCATGTGGTGCGAGGATGAGTTCGCACTAAAATGGCTGGAGAGCCATATACCAAAAATGACATCACCAATACCAGACACTACACTGACTGTTGTCAAACAGACAGAGTTACGAAAACGCATTCCGGTGGGGTTACTCCTTCACTCTCACCTGACGGACGGGCCGACTCTCCACAGGCTGCTACGGGCCCAAAACCCGTGGTATCAGGTGGACAGCTGGCTGCTCCGCAGAGTGAGCCACAGGGAGAAACTAAATGAAGCCGGACTTTTAGTAAAAACAGTTTATTTACTCTTGGGCATCCCCGAAGACCAACAGCCCGAGATTGAAAAACGAAATAACCGCGTGGCCCATATGTCGGGGACTGGGTACCTACGCTTCTTTACAACCCCTAAAGAAGCGGAAGCGGCTGAAGAAGAAGAAGTGGCAGCGACGGAGGCCTCAAGGCAAGAGACCTCGACGCCGGAAGCGCCTACCTCAGCTCCCCAACCGGGTATGAGCGGGGTAGATGATTCTGACGCCCCACCGTCATCACCATTAGCCAAGAGGGACTACAGCGACAGCGACAGTGATGATGATGATGTCGTCCTTAGTCCCATCTCTGAATAAATCTTTTAAAATCATCCAAACAAACCTCCAGCACAAATCGCGACAATTACTCTACGCAGGGTGCTGGAGGAAAATAAAAATACTGTCGCGATGATCCAGGAACCCTGGATCAGAAATAATAAAATATGCGGCCTAAATAATATAGGTGGTAAGCTAATTCTAAACGCAAATGTTGAAAAACCAAGAACCTGTATTTACATGCCTAAATCAATAGATACATGTATGCTTAATCAATTCTGTTCTAGAGACCTTACCTCAGTAAGAATAAAAACAAACAACCAATCAACCCTAGTCATGGCCTCAGCGTATATGCCGAGCGACGGCGAAATTCCTCCGAGGGAATTAGTCGAGCTGGTGCGATACTGCGACAGGCAGAACTGGGACCTGATCATCTCTGCAGACAGCAATGCTCATCACTCTCTATGGGGAAGTAAGGACACAAACAAGAATACTGAACTGAATATGCTTACTGAATATTTATTTCAAACAAATCTAAACATTATGAACGTGGGCAAGGAACCAACGTTCATTACTAGAAAATCACAAACTCTTATAGACATTACTTTAGCAACTCACGCGGCGGCGAACCTAATTGAAGGATGGCACGTGTCAAAGGAACCATCACACTCGGATCACCGCCGCGTGTGTTACAAACTGAAATATGACTTAATAGAACCCACGCCATATCGAAACCCCCGGAAAACAAATATAGCGAAGTTCTCTAATTTTCTGTGCTCAGCGCTGGGGGCCACACAAACAGATGTTGTGACGTCTAGGGCTGAGGACATTGAAACAAAGGTAAACACACTTACAACATCACTAATCAACAGCTACAAAAATTCATGTCCTGAGATAAAGCCAAGGTGTCAAGGCAAGAGTTCATGGTGGGGGCCAGAACTTGAAAGTCTCCGAAAAAATCTCAGGACACTCTTTAATCGCGCAAAAAATACCAGAACTGATGAGGACTGGGATAAATATGAACTAGCTCAAAAACACTACAAAAAACGAATCAGGTACCGCAAAACTGAGACCTGGCGCAATTTCTGTAGTAACATAAATTCCACAAACCAGGCCGTAAGACTCAAAACCATCCTGGCAAAAGATACATCCAATCTTCTGGGCAGTCTAAAAAAAGAAGATGGGACCTATACGAACACTGACAATGAAACAAATGCTTTACTGTTGGGAACCCACTTCCCGGGATGTCTTATAACATCTGATCAGAAGTGGGAAGACGAACACCACGTAACACCAACAACACAAGAATGGGAAGTTGCAAACAGGGTAGTAACTGCGGACAAAATAGAATGGGCTCTGAGGAGCTTCAAACCCTATAAATCCGCAGGGCTGGACGGTATCTTTCCAGCCATGCTACAATGGCAATCAAAACAAGTAACAAAACACCTAGAATCTATATACAGGGCATGCATAGCACATAAATATATACCAAAAGCATGGAGAGAAGCAAAAGTGGTCTTCCTTCCAAAACCAGGCAAGGACGACTACACCCTACCTAAATCCTTCAGACCAATAAGTCTCACCTCTTTCCTCCTCAAAACGCTGGAAAGACTAATAGACAGACATCTGAGGGATGAGGTACTCAAAGACAACCTACTCCATCCACAACAACACGCATATCGCAAAAACAGATCAACAGAGTCAGCACTACATATGGTAGTGCACAAAATAGAATCTGCAATTCAAAATAAAATATCATCACTAGCTGCCTTCATTGACATAGAAGGAGCCTTTGACAAAACAATGCATAACAGCATAGACTGCGCTCTCAAAAAATTAAATGTAGAACCGGTGGTAAGACACTGGATTACCGAACTGGTCAGCAAAAGGGCGGTGCAAATAAAAGTAAACACCATAACTAGAGCTAAGGTGGTGAGAGGGTGCCCCCAAGGTGTCCTGTCACCACTATTATGGAATTTAGTAGTAGATAGCCTTATAAAAAAATTAAATGAAAACGGATATACTACTATCGGTTATGCAGACGATTTGACCATACTAATAAATGGTAACGCAGAAAACGTTCTGTGCAAGATGATGCGTTCTGCCTTTCAGATAGTAGAGAAATGGTGTGAAGAACATCGTTTATCAGTAAATCCCAAAAAAACAGAACTTATCCTATTTACAAATAAAAAGAAACTACCAAACCTCGAATTACCAAAACTATTTAATACCACCCTCAACCTTTCAACCCAGGTAAAATATCTGGGTGTCACTCTTGACAGTAAACTAAACTGGGCGAACCACATTGATGCTAAAGCAAAAAAGGCATGCATAGCGTTTGGCCAGTGTAAAAGAGTAGTAGGAAAAAGATGGGGCCTCACCCCGAAAATCACTCTCTGGCTATACACAGCGATAATTAGGCCATCACTAACATATGGGTCAGTTGTATGGTGGCCCAGAACCCAACTAAATACAGTAAAAACCAAACTTTAAAGCATACAGCGCCTTGCGAGTGTAGCAACCACCGGATGCATGAGGACTACTTCCTCAGCGGCGCTGGAATATCTCCTACACCTAAGACCTTTGGACCTGGTAATACAAGAAGAGGCGAAAGCGTCAGCAATAAGACTATGGTCCAATGGTCTATGGAAACAAAACATAGAAACAACACATTCAAAAATTCTCCAGAAGAGCTTCAAGGAAATGCCACTCCTTGAGGCTCCCATGGACAAAACCTCATGCCAATATATATTCAACCGCAGATATAATATCCAACTCACTGCAGAAGCGGATGACAACTCTGGCATCACAGAAGTTAGGATATATACAGATGGCTCCAAGACTGAGCAAGGCACCGGAGCGGGCGTCTTCTCAAATGATCTAAACATAAAAATATCTACAACTTTAGACAAACACAACACAATTTTCCAGGCCGAGTGCCTTGGAATCATTAAAGCAGCACAGGCTGTTGCAGCTAGACACATAGAACATCAATGTATTAAAATTGTTTCCGATAGCGCATCAGTCCTTCAAGCTCTAAAAAATAATACAATAAGCTCATCATTAATTTTAGAATGCCATAACACACTTCAATCCATTGCAGCTACAAACAAGGTAACTCTACAATGGATAAAAGGACACAGCAACTCATTGGACAATGATGCAGCTGATGAGCTTGCAAAACGGGGATCCAGCACCATAGTATATGGACCGGAACCATTGTTGCCCATTCCCCGAACACAAATAAAAACATGGCTTAAATATCAAACAGAACAAACACATAACATTGAATGGGAAAAGCATGAAGGCTGCAAACAAACAAAGGATGCTGTTCCGGTAGCATCAAAAAAGTTTGCTCGCAGTCTGATAAAATTAAATAGGGACAAGCTCCGTAAAATCATAGGCATTATAACAGGGCACTGCCCCCTAAATAAGCACTTTTTTAAAATAGGTATAACCGACAGCCCTCTATGTAGGGGGTGCATGACGGCTGAAGAAACACCCCACCACGTGCTGATGGAATGCAGCAGCGTGGCGGACCAACGAGCACGATATTTGAAAATAGAAAAATCTTTCCCGGAAGCCTTCAGCAGTCTGTGCGGACTGCTCGCCTTCTGGGAGAACCTGGGATGGTTGGAGTGAAGTTTTGGGGGATTACATTTTTCACGTACAATGGCCCAATCATGAGGCTAAGTGCGGAAAAGCCCGGCGAAACTAAACTAAACTAATATTATAAAGAGGTAACGTTGGTAACATGTATGTATGTATGTATGTATATTGGGGGTAATCTCCGAAACTACGGGACCGATTTCAAAAATTCTTTAACCATTAGAAAGCTACATTCACCCTGAGTAACATAGGCTACTTTTGATCCCGATATTTCCACGGGATCGGGACTTACGCGGGTTAAACCGCGGGAATCTGCTAGTATATAATAAATATACATTCTGTGAACAACACACAGCGCCATCTAGCCCCGTGGTAAGCTAGACAACGGATATAACACTTAAAATTATTTTTCTTTTGTATTACATACCTACAGTAGAGACACCCAGACTACAAATAATATTTATTTTTGATGTGAAACGTCTATAGGCTAGGTTAAACCTAAAATTTAGCGTGGCGATACAGGCTTTGGCGACACGTCGCCGCGCTAAATATAATATGTAAGTCGAAGTTTCACATCTGCCACGCCTCCCGTGATGGCTCACATAAATTGTTGCACCGTGCGGGAACCGAACCCGCAGCCTTCTGCATTGCTTGCAATGTAGAAGGCTGCTTGGGAATTCGCACGACGCGCCACAGAGGTTGTCAACATTTATTCGGCTTCCCAAATTTTTTGGAAACATTTACAGGTCTTTTCTTCAGAATTGAATGACTCCTCTCGATCTTGAAGACGTCTGTTCTTCAGTCAATCCTGAAGACGATACCTGTAACGGTCTCATCTATGGTAACCTATGTGTTAATTCAGATCTACATACCAAGCTTCTTCGCAATCTGTTCATGCGTGATTGAAACCCAAACATCTAAACTTTCGCATTTAAAATGTTAGTATGAGCGTACACAAGACTACACCTTAGACAAAATCGTTGTGAGATAGTGGTCAATGGCTCACTTATCGTTTACGAAAACCCATATTATAGCCACCCACCCATTGTTTGCTGTTCAAATAAAGGGTTCATCTATCTATCTACAGTACCTGCAATGGAACTGAATGACTCCCCCCAGATAGTGCTGCCAGGACAGCGCGTTGACCGCCACCGCCACCGGCCCGTGGGTTGCTAGCGCCTCTAGTATCTTTTCTTCGTTACTCACGAAACTGGAAACACAGAGAACAAAAACTATTCAAAAAGGGATTCAAGGGATTCAAAAACTATTCAATTACGACTGTCGAAATTAAAGGTTGCGGTTCAGTTTCTCAGTTATGGCTTTATGCCAGCAATATGTGGTAATTCGGCCAGTATCACGTGCATATTATGTTACAATCAAAAGTCGAAGTCAAAATTAGTAACAAGTCTAACTGAAGAAATTAGGGTTGAAACAACTCGAATATCATCGCCCGCGTGAGGGACAGTTAGTCCAGCAGGTGACAGATGTCAATAAAGAAACATCACTTACTCATCACAAGTGAAACTCTTGACAGTGACACCGGTAGCATTCTTGGCGGCTTTGCAGGCGCCATCTGTGTTCTTGAGCGGGTATTTGCTCTCTGGTTCCACCACCGTCCGCGTGAGGGACAGCCAGTCCAGCAGGAGACAGATGTCGCCGCCCGCGCATCCCGCGTTGCCCAGCCCTGCGCAGTCTATCACTTCCTACGGACATTCAAGTCAAGTTAACCAGAGGAATCTGGAAGTTAATATTTTACTGCCTCACTCATAATATATGAGATAAGTAATAAGACCTATCTCCGATAGCAGTCGTTAGATCAAGTTGGAGACCTTGGAGCGACCTGAAAACTCTAACACACATCACTACACGAAAATAATAAAAAAATAAGTCTCAGAATAGCTGGTGATACCAGAATACCAAGCGCAACGGGAAATGCAAACCTTTCAAAAAGCCGACTGACCACAAGTGGCACAGGACCTATCCTGTACCAAGAGACCCCAGTGCCAATGCCAAATGCCTATCTCAGAATAGCTGGTAATACTTCAACCTGGTAGGATGCCCTAGATACTTCTGGATTGACCAAGTGCAATGGGACATGCAAGCCATTCAAAAAGCCGACTGATCACAAGTGGCACAGTCACAGAATTTATCCTGTACCAAGAGACGTTATTTCCATGCCAATGCCTAGGACAATGGCGTCTCTTGGTATCGAAGGTCAAGATCTACTTCAAGTCGTTTAGCCAATGGATAAAAGAAGATCCTTCGAGCTGAAGTGACTCACTCACCTGAACACTGAGGGTATCCAGCTTCCCAGTCTTGATGGCTGCCATCGACTCCATGGTAGCGATGGTGCTGAACGCCCAACACGCTCCGCACAGACCCTGGTCTCTGATCAGACCTACTACTCCTTTCTCTCGCCTGTGGAAAACATATCATCTCCATTATTGTTTTACTTTTCTTCTTTTACTAGTGGCGTCGCTCACTTAGCGTTAGAGTCGTCAGGACGCCCTAAGGTCTCTAACTTGGCCTAACGATTACTATCAGAAATAACAACTGGGACCAATAGCTAAAAGTGCCTTCCACTATAACATCGCTTTTACGGTGAAGGAAAACATCGTTAGGAAACCGACATGTCCTAGCTCTAGGACTCATCACGGTTCGAAGGCATGGGACGTTGGCCAATCCGGAATAATATCTCGAAGACCTACCATCATCATCATCTCAGCGCTAATCCGTCCATAGGCCTTCCCCTACGACGCCACCAATAGCAACCGCGAGCCACCTTCATCCATCAACTCCCTGCGACCACTACAATGTCGTCGGTCCACCGAATAGGTATGATCTTCCGACACTACGTTTCACATTGCATCGTGCGTGCGAGCCACTCGAGGACTTTTACTCCCCAACGGTTATCAGTCCTTCGACCTATATGGTCTGCCCATTGCCACTTCAATCTGCTCATTTTGAAAGCTATGTCGGTGACTTTCGTCCGACGACCTACAGTGGGCCAAATTATCGGGCTTACAAAAACATTTGTCTAGCCATCGATAAATCTTTAAATGTGTTAAACGAAACGTTATTATAAGATCTTGTGGTCAGTAAGGACCACAGGCATATCACAGCATATCAGCATATCTCTAATTAATACTTTATTATGTTAAACGATCAAACTTGTTACTTATCAAGATAAACTTCTTAATACATTATACCTTTTACGTAAGAAAGAACCCACTAAAATATAACATTCAATAGATGTTATCAGTCCGAATAATTTAAGAGTCTATCATGTCTAATTCAACCTTGAAAACCAGTTCTGATATGAAGTTATAGAGCGACTAAGTGCATTGTCCACTTTGGAAGCTTCCATAATGAGATCTACTTTTTATATTAATTAATTCATACATAGGTTATAGAGTACTCATTTCTTAATATTATTAACGCCTGATGGATGTGAATATTATAAATGAAAAATGCGAAAGTAACTCTTGTCTGTTACGCTTTCACGCCTAAACCGCTAAACCGATTTTATTGAATTTTGGTGTAGAGATAGATGGGACCTTAGAGAAGGACATTGGCTACTCTTGACCCCGATATTCCTTCAGGATCGGGACGGGTGAAACCACGGGACACAGCTAGTCTATACTAAATGGGAAAGTAACTCTGCCTGTCTGTTACGTTAGGATTTTTTTACATCATTTAGTGAGACTGCGAAAATGCCATTATTTTTGTAGTAAAATCATTGGTATGTAACGTAACATCACTGTAACAATAGGCCGATGTAATAAAGCGTCACAATATAGAAATATCGATGAAAAGTACCCACAGATATAAATTTTAATGTAACGCACACAAGACATTTATTATAACTTATTTGTTAGGTATTTGGTGAGATAGTGGTCAAACAGATATAATTAAAAATCAAAGAACTAATTACATTATTACTTAAGGGGCAAACACGGCCTAAGCTAAAAATCTCAGTCGGATTCATCGAACATTTTAGACAAAAAATACATTTTAGTCCAAAAAATATTATTTTTGTCTAAAAAGTGCCAAGGCATCGAATTAAAAAAAAATAAAAAACTACACCAAAACGTAGGAAACCCATATTAGGGGGCGTCCATAAATTACGTGAGGTGTTTAAGGGGGGGAGGGGGTCGTGTCAAATCTCATCTAATCTTACGTTGGGGAGGGGGGGTCTCGGCAAATATCACGCAATTTTTTTTCTGATTGAAACAAAAAAAGAATTATACTATTTTGGTCCATTAAAATTTAATCCAGATTGTTTACACTGAAAAAAAAATTCTGCTACCGGAGCTGTATTTTACTGCTCCAGTACTGAATACACTCTGAAGCAATTTTTTTTCTTTTTACAATAACAATCCAACGCGTTTACGTAAGAAACCCACATTTTGAAAAATCTCACGTGAGATTGGAGGATGGGGAAGGGGGTTGAATAAAATCTCACGACATCTCACCAGGGAGGGGGGGAGGGGGTTGAATAAAATCTCACGACATCTCACCAGGGAGGGGGGGAGGGGAAGAAAATGTCAAAAAACACCTCACGTAATTTATGGACGCCCCCTTATCTACAAACGCACAAATATATTGCGTCTGAAAATAATCAACAATTTCCGATGAATACGACAAGTAGTTTGATTTCTTGTAACGTAACTTTAAGAAATGTAGGTATACATGTACAGTGGCCGGCAGATAAGTTGAAGAAAATGGCGGATGCGCAGAAGTCGGTTTTTCATAGAAGTCGCATGTAAAATGTACTGCGCGAACTTTCCCCTTCCATGTCAATTTTTTTTAACTTATCTGCCGGCCACTGTACATTTCTTGTTTGCCTCGTAACTTTAAGGAATGTAGGTACATTTCATAGCTCAAACGACAACATAGTAGTCGACCAAAATCTCAAAGTTTTATCAATGTTTAATTCAATCGAGAACCAGTCAAACAACATAATTATATTAACATTTGAAACCGCTAAATAGTTGGTCCAGTAATTTAAGCGAATTTTAATGTTGTCATGGTATTATTAGACCCGAATATTTTTTTTTGTGAATCAAAATGCCAATCTATGAATACTATAGTTTTAAATAAGGAAGCTAGATTATTGTTTCTAAAGGAATTAGGCGTTCCTAGAGTTACAAACATTAAATTGTATAAAAATTTAAAAAAAAATCACAACACTCGCGCCGTTAATTTTACAATTTTTTTACCCCGAAACAAGTCACAAATAACCGGTTTTTTATATTTATAGATTACCATTACACTTTAAAGTCCTCTTCTTAGTAAAAACATGAAATTTTAAACAATAAAAAATAATCACAATGTTACGTTTCAACTGAGGAGACTTACATGGATCTACTGGCTTTTTTTTTCATTTATTTAAATAACTTTGTACACATTTTATTTTATTAAACTTCTCGCCAAACTGACTTGCAGTTTATTGGCAAGCTATATCCCGCATATGTCCAGATCACGTGGGAATTTTCAAAAATTCTTATCGGAAGCCTACATCAAATAAATAACACTCTCCAAATTTTAGCTCTATTATCGGCGGTTAAGGTTGTGCGTTGATGAGTCAGTCAGTCAGGGCAAAGTATTTTGTAGATTTAGAATACACAATTAAATAAATACATTAGGTAAAACCTGTATGTATGTAAGTCTATTATGGTCTAATATAGACGATCATACATACATAAATACAGGTAAGTACCTAATTAATAAGAATAACTTATATGCATATATTGTACCCTATATGCTTAGTTTGGGTCTAAGTAAGTTCGTTTACTTACTGTGTTTTGTTACACCATCACGAGGAAAGGTGGCAACACCGGTCGGCAAACATGTAAACAAACTGCTCCGCGAATTAATTGTTCAAAAAAACATTTTATGTGTTATTATCTACAATAACTATTGCAAATCGGTGACTTAGTGATCTATAAATTGAGACCAAATACAATTATCATGAAAAATCTAAAAACAGTGACATAAACAGTGATCAAAGTTATTACTAACAGTTTTTAAATTACAACAGTGTTATGAGGACTTAAAACAATATAAACACAAAACAATTCCCTTTAGCTACATATAAATCAATATTATAGATTTTATTACAACAAAAACAGTGAAAAAAACTAAAAATTAGGTTACGACAAATGTTAAATTGAATAGACGGTAGGTATACCGGTTAACGGACATTAACTAATACTGCTACGCGAGTGAATCATCCACACATTGAGTACTTGTACCTCTGCTTGTGAGTCGCAGGGCGCGTATACTGATCATTAAATTCAACTCACTGCATGTGAGCTCAAGTGGCCGAGTGGTTCAATAGGCCGACTCCAAACGGCAACGACGACCACGCTCCTACCGAAACTGATCTGCGGGTTCGAGCCTTGACCATAGCAAGAATTCTGACACAGATTCGTCTTTTTGTAAACCAAAAATTTTTTCTTAACAAAAATGGATTACACTGAAAATGATAACATAACCATTAGAAAAGCAATAAAAAGATACAACTCAGAAAGCGACTTAAATAATATGAGTACAATACAAAACACTAGCAATATTATCACTGTGAACGTCGACGACTCAATGCGAAGTTTGCCAGACGATTCTCCTTGTAATCAGTCGCACATAATTCACCTCGAAATGAAAGTTGAAGAGTTAACTAAAGAATTGGATTCTGCTAACCAAGAAGTAGAAACCCTCTCGTTAAAAAATAATACATTAAATAAAGAATTAAGCAAAAGAAATTTGCTTATAAAGTCACTGAAGACACTACAATCACCGACACCTGAAAAAACTCGCTTTCAGTCACCTAAAGCTACCCAGTTAGAGAGAAAAAAACTCACCTTTGCTCCAATTACAAGAGACATAGCTATACAAGCTGAAATTCCTAACGTTTTTCTTACACCTATGACAAAAAGGGGACGACAAAACATAAAATTAATTTTGAAAACCAAAGAAAAAAACAGAAGTCGTAATTTATGTCGAAAATTAAGAAAACAGAACAAAAAAATAAAGTCGTTAGAATGTAGTGTAAGAATGATAGAATTAGAGAAAAATAGGCTACTACACAGCATAAACGAGCTAAAAGAAGAAATTAATTTAGGAAAGGAAAACAGCAAGAGATCAATCAACCAGGAAAATGCAGGGAATAAAAAGAAACAAAATAGAAATAAAAAAGGTCTAGAAAGCACAGAGAGGAGAGAAGAATATAAAGGAATAATAGGAAACGAAAAAAGTACAGACAATCAAAACAAGCAACATAGAAAACGAAAGGTCGCCATTTTCTCAGACGATATTGGACGAGGCTTTGGTGTTAAAGTAATGCAACTGGCCGGTTCCATAGACGTTGTCAACTACTGTAAACCTGGAGCCACGGGACAACAAATACTGAACAACTTTTATGAAAATACGATACTTTTAGACAAACATGATTTAGCTTTCATTTTAATTGGAAATTATTACGACCACAAAGTAGCTGCCTCGTATATTGAAACTATCACAAACATTTTGAACAACAATACAAGAAAATTTAACATTGTGTTAGGGTGCATGACTTACGATGGATACAACAACAAGAACATTTTTATAATAAATGAAAAATTAGCAAACCTAGCAAAAGTAACAGAAAATGTAAAATTCTTAGATGTTAACGTTATGTACAAACCAAATTTAAAAACCATTTTAGTAAATGAAATTGTAAGAATTAGTCATGAGAGAACTTTCAAAGGGTCAACATGTCTTAAATTTGTAAACGTAGAAGCTGCAGTTCCTTTAATACCCTCAAATTTTTCAAATATCAATCCTATGATAGCGACAGGTTAAATATAGTACATGCAAACGTTCAAAGTATAGGTAATAAAAGCCTGCAAATAGATTTATTACTAGAAGAAACCAAATGTGACATTCTTTGTTTGACCGAAACGTGGGCTGATGATATTAAATTGGAAACCATGGCATTAGATGGCTACGTTATTGGCTCATACTTTAATAGAAAAATATTTGAGCATGGTGGTACAGCGATTTTTATAAAAAATGACTTAGATTTTAAAATTAGACATGATATCGTAAAATTGACTTTTGAAATGAACTGTGAATTGGCAGCTATAGAAATTAAATGTTATAAATTGGTGGTGGTCTGTGTTTATCGACCTGATCATGATTATAAAATATTTGAAGATGTAATGACTAGACTGTTTGAGAAACTTTCAAAAGAAAACAAGAAATTTATTATAGCAGGTGACTTCAATCTAAATGTAATTAAAGCAAAATTAGACAGTAATACAAAGAAATTCATAGATTTTTTGGAACATTTTAATTGTAAACTAATATTAAATGAACCTACACGAATGCAAAAGAAGTCTGCCACTTGTATTGATAATTTTATTGTGATAGATGACGATGCTTATGAATTTCATAAAGGTGAAGTTTTGAAATCTAAACTCTCAGACCATAACGTAATTCATTTACTGTTTAAAATTAATTGTGATAGAGTAAAACAGAATAGTCATGGCGTCACTATAACAACTCGAATAATGTCAATCTTAAATATAAATTACTTTCATTACTTGTATAACAGAGACTTCGGGAACATTGTAAACGCCGTTAAAGAAACTATTCATGTAGACGAAAAAATGAGCATAATATTGGATTACTTTAAATACTGCTTTGATGTGGCATTTCCTATAAGAACTATTAAGAGTGCCAATAAGAAAAAATGTATAATTACAACTAGAGGTATAAAACAATCACAATCAAATTTACAAAAACTAGAAATACTGTATAACACACACCCAACAGAAGAACTAAAAAAGAAACTTAAAAGATACCGACAGATTTTTAGGAGAGTATTAGAAACATCAAAAAAATTAAACAATGCAAAACGAATTCAAAAATCAGACAATAAAATTAAAACGACCTGGCAAATAGTCAAAGAACAAACAAACAAAAAAGTCGGTCGTAAGTTTAAGATAGAGAAAATACGTAACAAGAACGGAGTTGTAGTGCGAGACCATAAAGAAATAGGGGATATCTTTAATACATATTTTAACAATATAGCCCATGATCTAACTGCAAACTTAAAAATAGATATAAATCAGTGTAACAGATATTTAGGTAAATTATCCAGAACAGAATCGAAACCGTCTTTTCTACCAATCACGGTAAAAGAATTTAAAAATATTCTAAACAGCATCAAAAATAAAAGGTCAAAGGATATTAACGATTTGGATCCTTTGATAGTAAAGAAATTAATAATAAAAAATAATAAAATATTTGGGATAACTTTAGAAGTTCTTAATAATTGCATCTTACAAGGCGTCTTTCCAAAATGCCTGAAATCAGGTAAAATTGTTCCATTATATAAAAAAGGGGACCACAAGGAAGTCGGAAATTATAGACCGATATGTATTTTACCCACATTCTCTAAAATGTTAGAACTAGCTTTAAAATCGAGAATGCTAGACTACTTTGAATCAAATTGCTTATTTACGGATTGCCAGTTTGGTTTTAGAAAGGGTAGATCAACAGAAATGGCTATTAGAAAAACTATATACTTCGTGCTCGGTGCCTTGGACAGATCGCAGAAGGTACGAAGCATCTTTTGCGACCTGTCAAAGGCATTTGATTGTCTGCGTCACGACATTCTAATAAAAAAGTTACAGTTCTACGGCTTTGAAGGCAGGGAACTAGATATGCTCAATTCTTATTTGAGGGATAGGATACAGATTGTTGCGGTCAATCAGGTAACCTCAGATGAGATAAATAGTAATATAGGGGTTCCCCAAGGCTCCATTCTTGGGCCACTACTTTTTTTAATATATGTCAATGACCTTGCAAGCAGCATCCCAGACTGGGCTATTATTACACAATTTGCTGATGACACTCACGTAGGTTTTACCGATAAAAGTGTCGTAGGAATAGCTGAAAAGACTGTTTTAACACTAAATATTATCAAAGATTGGTTTGCTGCGAATGGTATCATACTCAATAACGAAAAAACCAACATTATTAGCTATAGTTATAGAAAATCTAAATCAAACACACAAAAAGATATAAATTTAACAAACGAAGTAAATTTCCTAGGTTGTATACTAGATTCAACCCTAACCTTCGAAAGCCAAATAGATAAAATATGTAAAAAAATGTGTAGTGCCAATTATGCGTTGTTTACGTTAAGAAATGTGGTTGATAAAAAAACGTTAATATCAGTGTATTATGCTTATTGTCATTCTATAATAAAGTACGCAGTAACGATATGGGGAAATTCAGCACATATAGAGAGAGTACTCATTTGCCAGAAAAGGTCAATCAGAATAATTTTTAATTTGCGTAGATTAACATCTGTTAGGGCTTACTTTAAAAAGGCACAGATTATGACAGTTATATCGCTTTTTATCTATAACTCACTTCTAGAAATTCATCAGAGGGATGAATTGAAAAGACGAATGGACATACATAATATTAACACACGACATAAAGATAAACTAGTACTAACCAGAGCACGAAAGGTCAAAACATTTAAATTAGGCTTAAATTTTAAAATTGACATGTATAATAAACTTCCTTTAATTATAAGACAACTTCCCTTGAATGAATTCAAAAGTAAGGTCGAAAATTTTCTTAAATGTAATCCATATTATAACGTATCTGAATTTATGAGTTGTTCATTTCTTTTATTTGTATGACTTGTGTTTTGAAAAGACATAAAACTGATTTATTTTTATTGCGTCAGTAGGACTGCTAGGACTATTGAATTATTATAAGATTACTGTTCCTCATTTGACTGAAATTGTTAATGTTAATTTAATATGATTGAATAATCTTATAATAATTATTTTGTAAATTGACATGCCAATATTATGTAATGTAATTTTATGGCGAAATAAATGAATTGAATTGAATTGAATTGAATCACGCAAAAACTACTGAAACGATTGTGATGAAACTTGGTATGCAGATAGCTGGAGATTTATATTAACACATAGGCTTTTTATCCCGATGTTCTCGCGGGATCAGGACTTACGCGGGTGAAAACACAGGGCTCTGCTAGTTTTATTTATTCAAAACTTATAAACTAAGTTTTGAATAAATAAACTGATACTGCATCGTAACTGGCTGCTGATAAGTATTTACTGTTGTTCTTATTTATCATCAGACAGACATTGCCAATATTGTTATTATATGTAAATAATGTTTATATGACTCAGTTACCTACATATGTAATTATTTTCTGCCCTCCCTAAGGAAAAAAAGACAAAGACATTTGAACAGCAAAAATGTTTATACTAATAATATAAATAGGTAACGTTGGTCACATGTTTCTATGTATGTATATTGGGGGTAATCTTCAAAACTACTAAACCGATTTCAATAATTCTTTCACCAATAGAAAGCTACATTATCCAGGAGTAACATAGGATACTTTCGATCCCGATATTTTTACGGGGTCGGGACTTATGCGGGTAAAACCGCGGGACGCAGCTAGTATGAAATAAAAACAGCAGCTTGGTATAGAGAATCCTATTAGAGATAGATGCATTATTCAATAAAATAAATAGGGGAATACATTCGTATGTAATACTTATGGGACAAACTAACCTGGAAGATGGAACCTGAAGATAAGAGTCGATTTCTTATTTAGATAAAAGAAATTCGTGTTAGTTACACTACATTTATAACTCAAGAAAGGCTGAACCAATTTGGCTAAAAATTACTAGCTACCTCACCACAAGTTTTCAATTTTCCAAAATAAGCAGCTCTCAAACTCAAAAAATCCCACAGTATTTTTCAATTTACAAGCTGATCAATTATTTAAATAGGTACCCCTCAAATTTTAAGTGGCGTTTCTGTAAGTAAGTGCTCAGAACTCAGAGTGCTGAAAAAAGTGTAAGTACCTATGTCTATATGTGGAATAAACCTTGTTGAAAGATAAACATTTTCTGTACTACTTATTTTCTTCACAATGCCTCTCTCTAGCAAGATCTAGAAACAATATTTTCAATCTCCGTGCATGTCTCCAATCTCAGCTTCCCGTGTATTTGTCTTACCTTTGATGTACCTATACTAACTGTTTTTTTTTGTTGTGCAAATAAAGTATTAAGTTAGTTAGTTTCGCTGAGCCTTTTCCGCACTTAGCCTCACAATTGGGCCATTGTACGTGATTTCTTAGAGGGCTTAAGACGCCACGGGAGCCTACCCCGCATTGGCGAATGTCCCATGCCTTCGGACCGTGGTTCATCCTAGGACATGTTGGTTTCATCACGATGTTTTCCTTCACCGTAAGAGCGATGTTAATAGCTCACTTAAATTTTTCTTAAAGAAAAAGACATTGGTGCGCGGTCGGCCTGGATTCGAAACCTCGACCTTCGGAATGAAAGTCGCGGTATCTACCACTAGACCAACACCGCTCTCTCTCAAAGTATTAAGTAATCTATTATCTGGGATTCAATTTTGTTATAAAGTTTTGGCGTTCAACTTACCAATCAACTTTCATAGGTAAAGTGTCTCGTCTTTTCCTTATAATAATGTAGATGTTATCATGAGGTTCATTGCCGCAGGATCTGTTCCGTTGGTGGCTTGCATTTGGTGAGTCCACATCGTAAGCATCAGCGTCAGTCGGTTCCTTTTAAATGGAATACAATATACAGTTGTTAGATAAATAATTATAATCTAATAAATAATCCATATTAACTATTATAAACTAAAAACAACGCCTTTTAAGTAGAGAAACTCAATAATAAATATATTTAATAATATTTGGGAATATTGAAATAAAAAGTAGCTTATGTGTTAATTCAGATTTCCAGCTATCTGCATCCAAGTTTCATCGCAATTGGTCCAGTGGTTTTTTGAAAGATTGAAACACAAATATCCAAACACATTTATAATATTAGTAGGAAGAATATTTGCTTGTTACGAGTTAGATAAATATACCAAATTCGTACATACCTTTACACTTTCCTTAGAATCAACTCCTATTGTATTAAACTTGCTCCAGCTCTTCCCATACAGGCGAGGGGGTTTCGGAACCCTTTCATCTGAGAGATGGATGTCTTTGAACTCTGCCTTGGACATGTCTGACAGGGGAGTGAGACCATAATGGGCTCGATAGGACTCTGGGCCATGTGCGGCTGCATTTAAAGTCTCTATTTCTTGCACTGATGCCTGGAGGATGGGGAAATTGGGATGACTTATTGTTGGTGTTACTGTTATTTAAGTTTTGTTATATGTATACTAATTTTAGATTTAAGTCTTTAGTGTTTTTGTCCCAATTAAAATAAAATTATTGTTTCTTTTTCTTTTTAAAGAAATTATGGTCAAATACAACACACTTAATTAATTACTTATTGCTTTCTTGTGTATTGAGAACTATTATTTATTAACTAGGTACACTAGATTAATTTTCTATTACTTATCTACATAAATCAATTATAAGAAAATACTAATTTTCTCTGGATTATGTTAAAAACAGGGATAATTGCTAAAATTCTTGTAAATATTTATAATTGTGAATGTGTCGGTATTCAAATTACACAAGAATAAATAAATAAATAAATAAATAATGCACGACGTTACACACAGCGCAATCTAGCCCCAAACTAAGCACTAGGCTTGTACTATGGGTACTAGACAACGGATATACTACATATTATACCTTTTTTTTTTTGTAAATACATACATATGATACATAGAAAACACTGAATATCCCATGTCTTCGGACCGTGGTGAGTCCTAGGACATGTTGGTTTCCTCACGATGTTTTTCCTTTACCGTAAGAGCGATGTTATTAGCGCACATACCTTTTTCTTAAAGAAAAAGACATTGGTGCGCGGTCGGCCTGGATTCGAACCCACGACTCTCGGAATGCAAGCCGAGGTATCTACCACTAGACCAACACCGCTCTGAATAAAATCAATTAGGTAATAATTATGTAGAATAACAACATTATTGATATTGAAATGCAAATGACCCAAAGTCCGAGTCGGTAGGCAACAAAAACTTGTTTACGAAAAGTTAAGAATGTAGAACCAAATAGAGCAAAAGCACAGTCATTCTGTGGATATTTCTACAACTTTTTCAAAAGGTTGATAATCTAATTAAATACTTACAACGAAATGTTTGAGTCTTGTTTCGTATTCGGCTGGACTTTTGTAAGATTTATTGAACTGCTTCAAGTAATCATCGAACATGGGTTTTAGATCTGCATGTGTTGGAGGTTGGGTTATCGCCAATTGCAGAAAAACTATTAGTAAAGCAAACAGAGCGACCCCCAGTACCCAATTCCACCACTTCTGCATTTTTATTTTATATTTTCGAACTTTATTTTTCACAGAAACACAACGCGTCCTCCCGCCTCGAAACTATTTTCAAAACTTTATTCTAGTGTTGCCATTACAAACGTTATTGTTTTTTTTTTGTGTGATTGATCCAAACAAACATACTTGTATACTCTGTGGCAATATGCGCGAGGTTTGGCGGGAACGAACCGCCGACTTGACTTGTTTCAATTTTATTTTCCGAAACTATGTTTACAGTACTTACAATGTTCTTACTTACTTCCGTCCTTAAGCGTACTGTGCTATGTCGTAAACTTGAAAAGAGCCCGATCGATGCGACCAATTTCATGCAAATTAAAACTAAAAGAAGCTTGAAATATTAAAGACGCGGAACACACTACGATACGTAGGTTTTGAGACAAATTTTAGGGTGCCAAAACAAGGGTTTGTACAACTACCGACTATCTCATTCCGAAGTGAAACCCTTTACAAAAAGATTATGCTTCTTAACCGTGTCACATTGGTTGCCTTGTGGCGCAGGAAATAGCGCGCTTGCCTGGCAAGCGAGAGGTTCGCGAATCCTGTCACGGGATAATTTTTAATGTTGCATTTCTTTCTCCTTGTAAATATGCCAATAAAACATGAGAAATATTAAGATTCATTTAATTATTAAAATTTACATCTAAACATAATAAACACACACTTAACCACTAAACAGAAATTAAAACTTTTCTTTCTTAATAATATCAAAAGTGACAAACATCCATCGCCCTTCGGCCCCTTGCTCCTTGAACAGATCCCCATATTTCCTCAGGACATTAAACACAGCCGCTTGGCTTGCAGCGGGTATGATACTCTTCACATAGTACACGAGGTTCTCGAGAGTGCAGCCGAGTGGTTGGACCAGGAGATAGGCAGTTAGTACGCTGATGAGCTTGGCCTCCGTCTGTGAGATGGAGGGTTTGAGCTCGTGTGGCTTCTGTGTTCTCTCTCGGGGTAGAGGCGGTAGTGGCGGCGGGGGAAGCGGTGGGAACAACTGTAAAGTAGAAATTTACCATCTTTATATCTATACTAATATTATAAAGAGGTAACGTTGGTAACATGTATGTATGTATGTATGTATATTGGGGGTAATCTCCGAAACTTCTGGACCGATTTCAAAAATTCTTTCACCATTAGAAAGCTACATTCACCCTGAGTAACATAGGCTACTTTTGATCCCGATATTCCCACGGGATCGGGACTTACGCGGGTGAAACCGCGGGAATCTGCTTGTGTAATAACAAGGTTGTGCTGGTTCGCATGCTATTACTCGAGAACGGCTGTATAGATTTTTATGAGTCTAGTGAATAAGCCAGTTGCAATAGCTGGCAAAATATCTAGATATAAAAACTAAATAAACCATGTTGTTCATATGTTCATGATTTGTTAACCAAACGGGTTCATTCATATCAAAACCGAGCACAAATAAGTTGTTTTTTTTCTTTATTGTACTTACAATAATACCAGTATTGTTTACTTAAATTGTGATGCTGCCAATGTCAACTTAACTATTTATTTCTATGACCGGATACTAAGTGCTCCGGGGTAGCGAGTAATAATCCGCAACTTTGGAACATCAATGAGGTTTTATATCCTCACCTGTCCATGACCATGCGAGGGGTTGTGATGCAGCGCTTGCTGTGCAATGTACTGCGCCTTGAACTTCTCGAACTTTCTCTCGGCCTCATCTTTGGCTAGATGGGCCTCGTTCCTGTAGCCTTCTAGCTCAAACACCAGGTTCTCATTTTCTGTCTAGCAAGTAGAAAAAAACAGAGTTTTAATTGTATTATTTACTATCTGCCCTTAGTTATATTTGGCCGTGTGCGTGTGCCGAAACAGCTACTAAAGAACTCGAATCGGAACTTTTTCCATCATTCCGAAGATACTCATCAGATTCATCATCATCATCATTTCAGCTGTAAGAAGTCCACTGCTGGACATAAGCCTCCCTCATAGATTTCCAGATGCTTCGGTCATAACATAAGTGGCCTGCATCCATCGTGAACCCGCGGCCTTAACCAAGTCGTCTCATCAGATTATCACCAAGATTTTATGGGACCAACTCGGGACTCTCACCTTCCAAATAAAAAAATAATTATCGAAATCGGACTTCATATGCCGAGTACGGCGCGGACATATCCACATACATACACACAATATACGGGTCGAATTGAGGACCTCCTCCTTTTTTGAAGTCGGTTAAAAATGAAACAAGAACTACTACCTTGTCTCCAACTTATATTAAATTTGCATTTTTCATTAAGAAGTTGTTAGTCTTTATCATTTTAATAAAACAATCAGCACCTCCCAGTATGTCCCTCTAGTCTCTATCCCCGATTCAGATTATACTATAAGACCTTCTGCTAGCAGCTTAAGAGCAATTTAGCCAAACCAATAGTTGCACATTAGCTGACATGTCAGCTTAATGCCAAAAACATTGCAATTTCTTGGAGCATTTCAGGGTCAGGTGCCATCAACACAACGAAAAAGATAAAAAAAATATGTCACGTTTCCTTAGAGCTTACTTAAAATAAATGACAAATAATTACCTTTAATTCTTCATATTTTCTCAAAGGAACCATATTCTTGGTATCAGTGACTTCAGTCTCATCGTCATCGAACATCGTATTGAATTCCTCTCGCATGTTCTCCAAGTCCTAAAAGAAATTTACAATCGAATTATAGAATACAAAACACAATACTTTAACCCCCAATAAACGATGAATAAGTCTCGAATAGTTAAGTTATGCTTTGTCTTTTACAGTGACATAAAGTTTCAAAGTTGATGGACAGAGACAAAGCATTACAAAAAAACTATTCAAATCATTTAAGCATCTCTGTGATATTTAAAACAATTTACAAAACTATTTTGTCGTACTATACATATTTGAATTCAAGTTCGCGCGCGAATATGTATATATTTATTATGTATGCGTACTATCTGTTTAAAACTCGAAACCATTATTATTTTCAAGAAAAACCACGTCATCACATACAATGTTGGCGATTGATTGATTGATTCATACGACGACGCTGTAAAATTTGATAGATTCTGGAGTCACGGTGGATGACGTCTGCAGTATATCGTCACCAACAGCAGACATCAGCAGGACATATCACCAACAGTAGATATCAGCAGGATATTGTCACCGACAGTAGATATAAGCAGGATATGACCACCAACAGTAGACGCCAGCAGAATATCGCCACCAACCGTAGACGTCAGCAGGATATCGTCACCAACAGTAGATATCAGCAGGACATCGTCACCAACCGTAGACGTCAGCGGGATATTGTCACCAACAATAAACGCCACCAAATTATCGGCAGCGGCAGAGACAACCAGGATACCGGCAACCGCAGAAATTGTGCAAAAGGTAACTTCGATGACCTTCACTTCCCATTCATTGTACCTGTGTCTTATATCTATACCTTATCCCAACAGCGCCCCATTATCCAGGCTCGAAGGCTAAGAAATCTACATCTTCACTGCTCATCGTCGACGAGTAAAACTCCTCCACCGTTCCTTCTTCTATCGCCGTCCATCTCCCTTTTCAGACCCTTATCTCCGACTAACAGCTGCCTTATGATACCAGGACGGTAGGTTGAGAGTCCTTACGACCGTATTCAGAAAAACCGTTTCCAAGCTAAACTGAATCTAAAAAAACTGTCACATTGTTACAATAACTGTATGCTGGCTGATTTAATGCCAAATAATAAAGCCACGAGCCTAGCAGTATGACGGAGTGGGTAGATGGTCAAAAAATGTACCATCAACACGACGAAAATGATTTTTTACAATGTCACTCTCAAAATCGAGAAACGGAACATTTCTGAGTACGGCCGCTGGACGTATATTGGACGTTGAAGACACGTGGTAATCTTACCATTTACCAGTAATTGTCCTATTAGTAATTATTATCTTAAGTTTACCACCATCCAGAAGTTCACCAAAACTATGATGATCACAAGATTTTTTACAGCATACAGGACAACATTGTTTTTCTGTTGCAGCTACTGAAGCATTCATCAGTGTAGATACCTGGCATTAATCTTGAATTCCTCCATCACAGTAATTAAATCACCTAGGGAACTCAGGGGACACTAAAATTGTTCGATTCTGGGTGAAAATTAATTCAGGAAAAGAATCGAGAAACTTTAGTGGTTATGGGACCTATTTTACACCATTACATTCTTGGGTATAGTCTTTATAAGCGATGTTGTTGCGTTTACACATGATGCCGCAGCGGTTGCGTTACCGTAGGATTTGCGGCAAGTCACCGCAGAACTCACATCCGTGGTCTATGCATCTTGATCACATACCACTCTCGTTCGGTCAGTCCCGAGAAGTCCATTAGCTCCGAGTGTACACCACCAACTTCATAGCTTCTTTCCGTGTCAGAATTCACCCATTATAATATAGGATTCGCTAAAACTGTGAAATATCGATGGCAGCCTCATTGACCTAGTGAAAGTCATCCACTGTACAGGTGTTGTGGCACAGTGGGTATTGGAGAACTATGATAGTCCATGTGTTGATATACTTCGCAGTAAAACCTCGCCATCTCCTTAGCAGCGCACTGGTGATCACCTCAGCACAGCGGCGGTATCTCACCGGCCGCTGCAGAACCATGTGTAAACACCCGAAGAGCCCACAATACGTACCTCAGTCATCTTAAGCCACATCTCGATGTTCCTGCGTTGCTGCTTGCTAAAATGATCAGAGACCCGCTGGTGTTTCGCCGCCGAGAGAATCTTCGCAACCTGCTCAACTGTTAGTGACAAAATGTGTATTGGTTACGCGCACAACGACAAAATGAGGCCCCATTTTGTTGTGATATGTACAATTTAGATGAATTGGGATGTCAAGTCTCACCCATCAGAATAGCGAAGGTACACTTGGCTAGGATGTTGTGCGAAATCCGGAATCTCGCAGATGAAATTAGTTCGAGGATACCACTATTTCTATTTTGGCGTTGGTTAAGGCAATGTAAGTCATCATTAATTGGATGGCTAGTTGTAAAATACTGCTAGACACTGTCTTCACAATGTGTCCCGTACTATTTAACCTTCTTTTATTAGGAACATGGCGAAATTATAGCACTTACTACGGGAGTAATTGGTATAATGTTGCGATATACTTTATTAACAGACACAGTTTGGGAATTATCCTGGATCCAATCGTTTCTTCCACAATGTTCTTCTGCCTCGCCAAGTTTTAAACTACCTTGAGATTGCGTTGACTGTTATTCAAACTTGCTCTTATAAATGACAAGCAGTGCCCCGCAGAAGTCCGTGATCAGAATAAAAATGAGTCTACATCTTTATATCCCTATCTCTTCTGTCGCCATCAATCTCTTTGTCATTACTAAATATCATCAAAATTGGTTCAGAAGTTAAGGCGTAAAAGAAACAACAGACAGATTGACAAAACTTAGTTTAAAATACTTATCTGAAAAAATGTAACCAGTAACTTTGAGTGATACAGCAGATATGGTTATCTCCAACCTTTATCTAAGAAGCTGCAATTTGCCAGGAGCACCGGGAAAGTAGGACAGGAGCAGGACCAAGATATGTGTTGATTCACATCCAAGCAGAGCAGCCTCAGCAACATTCTCAACTGAAGTCAGTTCCTGATGAAGTTGCCCTAATAATCCTGGATCTACCTTGGCTAACAAGCCATGCAAACTGCACCTAAATCTGCTCTGGAAAACTTCCTTAACTCTAACATAGGAAACCGTGACCTTCGCTGGACCACCTTTTCTAAATTGTAAAGCTGGTAGGCGATGCGTTGTTGCCGTCATCGTCGTCGTGGTGAATTCGAGATGTCCTGATTTCAAGCAAACATTGCCCGATAAATGTATGTTGCTGCGTCTGCTGCTACTGCGTCGCTGTAAGCTTAGTAGGGATGGAGAGGCATTGCTCGAACAAATTGCAGACTGCCTGTGCCACTGTTACCTAAAAACTAACATTCTACCTGTGCTAGTAGGAAGAGACTAGGCAGTGGTGTACAGTTTGTTCTGGAGGCTCGTAGTCGCACTAATATTAGATGTCGGGATCTCAGGTATCCCCGTAGAAACCTCAGGTTGTCTTATCTTCTCTTCTGTGTCACCACACTCGGTCTTGTGCTAAGCGAATCTCCTGCTTGCCGGTTGCTGCTAGACACCCTGACAATTCGGCTGGAGGCGGTTGACCTTTTCATACTTACAATTGGTGAATTTCCGCATCATCTTAGTCAGCTTCGGGATCCCCACTGCCTTCACAAACTACAAGGGTAGACTGTACAACCTATAATTACCAATTCTGTCCAGTTCCAGTGTTGATTCTGCCTTCAGTAGCCACCCTGCATCCCCAACTTAACAACAACCTACAGAAAATACATTACTATCAACTTATACTGCCTAAGACTTACATTGTGTGATAACGGACGCAAACTTGTCCCTCAGAGAAGTCTTCAAGTTCTGGTATTCTTCATCGACTTGCATTTTCTCGTTGTAAAGTCGACGTATTTGACTGTTGGATGTTTGCACGAGGGAGTAGAATGTGTTGGCGTTTTTCTTGTTACACTCGCCGTGTTCCAGCCAGGATACTAACGTCTGTAATAGGTTCATTGCAGAGTTCAGAGTGGCTCCTATATATTTTCTATATAATAATTCTGATAGAATAAACACTTAAGCCAAGGGAAGCAAATACTGAAAATTCTTGTAGAATTTAATGGCAGACTAGCTTCCACTGACTGTAATTTCTTCATATTTCCTTGTAGCAAGTTTTTCAAGTCATACGGCAATAGTCGACTTTCGCGAGCACTAACTACACGATAACACACAAACACTTAAAACAGCTCACACCTACAGCACACATATAAAGAAATTGGTGCATGTAGGTGTGGTCTGTTTTATGTAAAGTGTAAGTGTCAATATACGATTTCAAACTTACATGGTTGTTTTCACTACAATTACTACAAATATTATTAACATGGTAAATATCCGGTATTTAATAATATTTGAAGTAAAAGTGTCATCATGTATTTTGAGCTATAACTTAAAGACTCATAAACTTTTAAAACAAATCAATATACATTAATGTAAGAGGAACTTACGGGCGCAACCTCAGCGAAGTCAGTATCACTTTTAATCTTCTCAGTGATGGTAGTGAGGTTTGCTGGAGTGAAGGGTTCGACCCTCACGGGAGTAGGTTCCCGTTTCCTCTTGTTTTTCTCGAACTCCTCTTGATCCTCACGATTCTAATGAACAAATTATACGCAAACGTTCTTTAATAGGTTTTTGGCTCATTAAAAAAATAAAAATGAATAGATTGATTGATTAATTTAATATCCAAAAAATACTTCAAATTCCACATTTATTTTAAAGTTTTTAATAATTATTAATTATTTAAATTCAAATATATAATTATTAAAAGTTAATAAGAAAAAGAAACCGCGGGGGGCAGATAGTTTTTTTTACATAAATTTAGGTATTTTATTGTAAAACTTTGATGTTTCGTCAGAAAAGTAGACAGGATTTTTAAAGATATTAGCTGAAACTGAACTCCTTTTAATATTTATACTTACCAAAGCATAATCGATGAACATTGTAGTAGCTTCATTTTCCATTTGATCATGTAATTTATATCGATATCCAGTCAAAAAGAAGGATTGCTCCACAAACTCCTGTTTCTCAAACCTGACGTGACACACACCCTGTTTGTGAAGCTTAACGTCTCTAATAGCGCCGAATCTTTGGAATATTTCTGCTACAATCTCATCTGTAACGCTTGGAAGTCCTCCAATGAAGATTGTGCGGCAACCTTAAAAGAAATAATTTGGTTGAGGATGATTCTACTTTTTAGTGATACCCATACTTCGGGAGTATTGGAGTATTGGTTAACTTTGAAATAAAGAACATTTATGCTAAGTACAAAACTTGTGGTTATTTAAAAAAATGCTTTCCAATAATTTGCACAGGACAGGACTTGATCAGTCATCCAAGTGTAGGAAACACTTTAAAAAATAAATCAATTCTAATTTTCATCTAGCTAAATGGGTTTTTGTGATGTTGATTCAGCCTATAGAAAATAATAGTATTTAAACAAGCATATAAAAATTCACCTGAAGGTTTTTCCCTACGGGTCGGAGTCGAAACCCCAGGAATGGGAGGTAGCAGAATTCCGTTGGACACATAAATAGGTTGTTGGCCAACCGGCTGGTTTTGTTGGCCCATCTGCATTTGCATCTGGGCCTGGGCCATCATCATTTGGTTCGGGTCCATCATGTTTGACAGCATGGGCATGCCGTTGGGCATCATTGTCATGGCTCCCATGTTGGTTCCATGCATAGGCATTTCCGTCATGTTGTTCTGGTAAGGCATCATGTTTCCTGTTGGAAAAGGTTTTTATTACTCAAGGAATTTTTACTAGAAATTTACGGGATTACCGTGTGTCGCAGTGGTAGCGCACTCGCCCGGCAAGCGCATAGGTTCGAATCCTGCTATGGGAGAATTTTTGATGATGCATTTGTCTTGTAAAATATTTCTTAGGTTTTTTACATCTCAGTCTACCCGTGAACAAGAGGTCTGTACATACCCCGAAGAGTTGAAACGCACTTAATATAACAAAGGCATTGCGATTAGTACTGCAAAAATGGGTATTACTTTTAGTAAATTTTTTTTAGAACTTATTGGGCAGAATGAACATTATGACGTGGAATAAATTTATTTAGAACTAGTGATGCAACAAGGGGATTTTGTCAGGATTCTCAAAATCTGTGATAATTACAACATTGATTCAGTAGTTTCGGAGATTACCTCCAACATACATTCATGTTTGCAACATTACCTCTTTATAATATTAGTATAGATGCATTGTTTTGGTGCAAGTTACTGCAGTGCAGCCCAGCAGGGAAACCTCATACGCAAGCTCACACTGTAAAAAAGCTGTAAAATGAAGCATGCATACTTAGAAGATACAAATGCCACTTGGCAATATGACTTTGCCCAGAGTTCAGTCACATTTCATGGCAAAAGCCTCACCGAGAAGAAATCAAACAAAAATTTATAGAAATGTCTTGGCACCCTGCTGCATATTAGGCATCATCATGCTGTTATTGGGCATATTGGTAGACTGGTTGTCGCTCCACTTGGATCTTCGTTCCCCGCGGCGATCGCTGCGACTCCTGTCGCCTCGATCACGGTCTCTGCGGTCCGGGGATCGCTGACGGCGATCTGTTTATGTAAAAAAAATATAATCAACCTTCATTCTCCCACTAAAAGGTAAATGTCTCTCTTATTTCTGTCCAACCTTGTTAGTGTAAGATTAACGACATATTGCAGTATCAAGAAATATTATTTAGTTTGGACTAGGTACTACTAAAATAAAAATAAAACTCTTCAATAGTCTCATAAATGGGTCCTAGTACCCACTTGATTTTAAGATGTTAACCATAAGAGTGATGTTATCTATATCTATAAAATGCTTTGTGTTGACTAACTGATCTAAGCACAGCCTAAACCACTGATAGTAGAGAGTTGAAATTTGGAGAGTCAGTTCTTTATATGATGGCTCAATAAGAAAGGATTTTTCGAAATTCCTACGCGAACGGGACTAGCGTAGGTTAAACCATGGGATACAGCTAGTTTATCTATAAAAGACATTGGTGCATAGTCGGCCGGGATTTGATCCCGCAACCCCTCTTATAGTATCTAAACATTAACTGCCTATTCTTATAAAAACAGCTATTTTTCAAGATAACCTCAAAAAATTACAAAAGTTGCTAAAGTAGCATCTAGCTAGAGAGCAACTTCATTTCGGTTTTTAACACTCTAGATCTAAGCAATACACACTGTAGATTTTAGTAGGATGCACTGTGCACACATGCAAAGCCAAGGGTGGCTGGCAGCTGGTATAATTAACAAATTACCTTTATCTCTTCGAGAATCTCCTCCATTCTTGTTACCGCCTGGACCATTCCTATTTTCGTTCTTGTTACCTCCTGCACCACTTTGTTTTCCTTCATTTGTAGGTTCTGGGGCTACAGGTCCAATAAAGTTACCAGAGGTATTGGGAGTGTTCATCATTTGGCCCCAATCGTTGGGGATATTGCCCATAGATTGGCCACCCGGTGGCATTGCTGGCAACATGTTGGGCATCATTGGATTTGGCATACCCATGCCCATCATTTGGGGCAACATTGCGTATTGGTGCTGGTCTATTGGCCATTGATTCATCTTGAAGGCAAAACTATTGTGATTTTTCAATCAAGACAGAAACACTTCCGTGTGTAGCACACTGCTTTGTGGAATTACACTCACCGAACACTTATACTCCTATAGCGGAGAACACAGCGGAGAATTACACTTAACTTGTCAGTATTACGTACTCTTTCACAAAAATACCAAAAAAATATCACACAGAAAATTCAAGCGATGCTTGCTTCAAACCACAGACCAATAAGAAGATTCAAACCATAACCAGGGTTGCCAACTCATTATCTTAGGTTGGTGCTAAATGACATCTCATCAGTCTCAAATAGTGTTAGTTAGACTGATAGAAAAATTAAAAAATAGTGCTATTATTTAGACATTAACTTTTTCTATGTGTTTTTTTGATTCGGAATGCCGCTTAATTTCAAATATTCTCGCATTAAATTCTGTTTTGCAAAATACACACATTGCTTTTAAACTTTTTGTATTTTGGATCGTTCTCCCACTCTTTTCTGTAATTTTGAACATAGGAATATCCATTTTTGTTGGTTTTATAATTCACGAAACACTAAATTGACAAATTCACAACTAAAAACATTCGCAGTTCGCTTCAGAAAAAAATCAGAATGCTGGCTGTTTAGTGCTAAATTAAGTGATACTAAATAAGTAAAGAATGTTAAATTACAGTGCTGGTATTGCGAAAATAGTGCCAAATCTAGCACCGAGAGTGCTAAGTTGGGAACCCTGACCATAACCACAGAATACATAAGTACTTAGCTAATATCTAATAAGTTTTTTTATTCAATGAAATGAATCAAATAATGGCAATTTTAAACAATCATTCCATTTCTTGCCACTTATTCTCTGTTGCCCATCAATAGCCCATTTTGTGGACCTGCCTTAACTAGAAATTTACATCTGTGGTAACTTGATCATTCGTTCATTAAAAAAAAAAGTTTGTGTATTTTTATTCCTTGTTTGTTGATGTTTCATTTTCAACAAATAGGGATTTACCTATTTACGAATTGTATTAAATATTGCACTTTATTTAGATTTTAATTCCTTTCTCCATATCTCCCCGATTAACGCTTCAAAATGTGGTAAGTATCGATGTAGGTAGATAATGTATAATATTGGCTATTTGAGTAAATTGCACTTATTTTTTCATAAAAATAAAGCCAGCACAAGTCTGATAAAAAACATGTATTTTCCAGCTCCAAATCAATGCCAAAAGAATTCGAGAAGACTACGGAAGTTCTCCCATTCAGTAGATATGGACTATCAACCATGGAAGAGTTTAAATCAGCAGAATCAGATCTTCAACATCTAGAAAAGTTTAAAAGAGCTGGTCTGACTGATTTGGAGATCAAATTGTACCAAGAAAACGAAGCTGGAGCCCTTCATCAGAAGAAGATTGAGTCTAATGTTTTGAAAGATAAATTAGATGCAATTTATGTAAAGATAAAGAAAATGGATGAACAAAATGATGGGTAAGTTGTAACTCCCTATTTTCCAGGTCTGCAGGAACAGAATTTCGCACCATGTCACATAAATGTCGGCCAAATCAGCGGTTTAAAATTAACCATTTACCAAATTTTCAGTTCACAAGATTCCCCTGAACAGCAACCAGGATCATCAGACACCACGAAACCACACAACATTCGAACATACCCTGAAGGTCACCCTATGAACAACATCAAGGAAATGGAGCAGGACCTCTTTGGACACCTTCAAAATGATATACCATCCCTAAAGAAAAGGCGAAAGATTCTAAGAAGATTTGAACGACGGAGAGAAAGGATACTTGCAAGCGACCCGATGAAACAACAATTCAATATAACCATGGAAAAAGATACTGTAAAAAGGCCAGGTTCTAAATGGGATATGCAGGAAATGCCTGTAGAAAGACCACAAGCAAAACCAGAACTAAATCACCCTACAGTTAATCGTCCATCATCAAATAATCAACCAGTATACACAATACGAGATAATAAAATTGTCAGAATCGAAAATCAAAATAACAACCAAAACGCTCAACCTCCGAATCAGTGCTTTGAATCTCCGGAGGAAGACAACACATTGCTTGAAGGCACAAAAATGTCAGTTGATGATATTAAAAAGATAGAGGGATATAAGGATTATGAACCTGGAATACCTTGCCAGGTAACCATCCCACTGTCATTTAAAAAAACCAATCTGTATCCATAAAAATACAATAAAACATTTAGAAAATTAGAATAGTTACCATTTATTTGACCTTTTATACCAAATATTGAAACCAGATAAGTGACAATCTTGTCTAAGATATAGCATACTTACCAACACTTAATTCCTAGGGCCAAATGGAGACATTCGTATCTTTATCCATAGATTAATTAGATTAGTTGTATGCCTTAGGGATATAAGTACAAACACACAGGAACTACAACTGTCTACATACTAAATTTGCCATAAATGCTTCAGCCGTTTTTGCATGTAAGCCACATGGTACAGATAGTAAAGGTAAAATTTATTTCACAGGTCCTGGAATTAAAGAACATATCAGCGTCAGTATCAGAGGAGCAGTTGAAGATCCTATTTAACCAGTTCTTGCTTGGAAATGGAGGTCCAGTGAATGTCCAGCTAGAATCTGATCAAGAATCTTGCAAGGCTTCAGTGCACTTTCAGAGTAAGTTCACATTTACATAACACTAGCTGCGTCCCGCGATTTCACCCGCGTAAGACCCGGTTCCGGAGGAATATTGGGATCATCTATGTTACTCAGGGTGAATGTAGCTTTCTAATGGTGTAATATTTTTTGAAATTGGTCCAGTAGTTTTTGAGTTTATTTAGTTACAAACATACAGACACACACACAAAAATACAAATCTTTCTCTTTATAATATTAGTATAGAAAAACAAAGTTGATTCTCATGTTGGTGTGTCTTTTAAGCCTCTCAATGGATTTTAATGCTGTTGCATGTTGTCACCAACACTTATTTTTTTATTTTTGAATTATACTAGCCATTCACCTGGCCTCACACTAGGATGAATTAAAAATAAAAAATAAAAATTCATCCTAGTGTGAGGCCAGGCGATGTGCTAGCATGCGGTGAAAAGAGAGGGCTAAAATAATAATTTTTAAATTTATTAATATATTTATTTTTATAACATAAAAAATAAATATCAGGGGAATTACTTCCATATCTAATTAATATAACAATACAATTATAATAGTAAAAAAAAGAACAGGCAAATGTAACTTTTTAAAGACCAAAAATACCGAATAAATAAAACTGAATCTGTAAGAAAAAGTAACTTTAGTTAGACCTTTGTCTTCATAAATTCTTCCATGCCTTGCTCGTTGTTTCAGGGCTTTGAACTTCATAATCATACCAATACTTTTCATCATCTTCAGTTTTTATTCCTGAAAAATGATGCATATTGGCAATAGCTTCATCGGTCATCAATAAATCGGGGACTATTCTATACTCATTTAAACATGTTGCATAATTATTTGTATCATGGGCATTTTGTCCACCACAAAAAATTACACCAACGGTGTTATCATCTTGCTTGTAGAAGTTGACTCCAGAAGCATAAGCCCCTTCATCGCTGTGTATTATTAAATCAACTCCATTACAATGCACTGCATTAAACAGTAATGTGGTTGCGACAAGTTCTTTTGAAATGGGTTCCGTAAACTGTCCATCAACCCACTTATGGTCAGTTTTAAACATTTCTACCAACACAATTTTACCAATTTTAGTCTTAACACAATAGTTACATTCCTCAATTGTATGTTCAATAACTATTAAGTTGAAGCTATGCGTCGTATGCATTGGATTACTGTTGTATATGCCGTGAACACAAAAGTTGTGGTGAGAGAAGCTACAATTATGATAACCACGACACATCATGACAGCTTTAAACATCTCGGTCGGTAGCACCGTCATTCTACTGCGGGCTATCATTTTATCTTCCTCACAATCAGATACAATAATTTCATGTGGTTCTGGCTTAGCACCAAATTTATCAAGTAACTCTGGAAACTCTTCATTTGTATCAGTGTCATTATTGCTGCCACTGCAATCATCATCGGTAGTGTCCTTAGACTGATCTTCGATAATGGCCTTAGATTCTTCGAAATCTTCGATATGTAGCTTAGATAGATCTTCGGTAGTTGAATTTGGTGTCAGATATTCATATTCATCATCAGTTTCGTTTTCATCTTCGGGAGGCTCAAATAAGGGATCTTCTGGGTCAGGATCGGACTCCTCTTCTTCTTCTTCTTCAAAATGATAGTTACTACTCAAAAATTTACACCAGGCGTCTTTAATTTTATTTGCATCTGAGGCATATTTAAATCCAACATCGTAGTTACGCATTTTACTTGTTAGAGCCCAATATTTCTCGAGTTCGTAATTATCAGGTTTTTCCACTTTATCTTGCCAGTGATCTAATTCCACTTTAGTTACGTCAATGTTGGCGATATAGGCCTTTTGTGGTGGAGTTAATTCAATGTCTGTTATGAACTTACCGCCGATGTTCACGATATCCATGCTGCCGTTGGGTAGAAATTTTATTTGAATCGGAGGATTTTCAGTATTGAATCCCAGTTCATCCATCTTTATTCGACCGGATTCGCCTTCAAAAAAATCTTGTAAATAAATGGACATCGTTTTGTAATTTTCAAATGATAAAACCACCATAATTCACGTTATTCACGTAATTCACGTTAATTCGCCTTATCAGTTTCGACGGAAAATTATATAGAACTGGAAAGCTACCGCGGTTGGTTCGTTGACAGCAACTCGATCCCGACGCAGTAGTTTGACATCTCTGACAGCGGAGTTTTCAATTTTAAAACCGCGCATCCATGGCCGTCAGCCGTCGATTTGAAGATTTTCTTTCAAAATCTTCAATGAGGTTTAAAACTGCCATTTGCTCACTTCAGAGGGCGCTACTGTAGCACGTCTGCCTTTATTTGACACCTTCATAGTTTTTTCGTAAACAAACATGGTTATTTTGAGATAATTTTACAAAATGACGCTTTGTTCAGCTGTGGATTGCAAAAACATAGCAAATCATTTATTCCCCAAAGATGCCAAAAGAAAAAAACAGTGGATAAAAGCTATGAGGAGAAAAATCGACCTAGTAACTATTTAAGGTTATGTGCTCCCCATTTTAAACCTAATGATTTTTTTGAGAGAAATTCCTACACAGGTAAGACGTTTCCTTTCTTTAAACTACTAGTGTAGGTACCTACCTATTGATCGAAGGTTATAATAGTTTACTATTGTAACGATAGTCTGTATGAGAATGTATATTCTCTTAGGAATAGACCATTCCTTAGTTTTAACAGTATTTTCCACCTATCATCAATGATCATCACAGACGTTTCTCTCATGCCAAGCTTTGTGTAAATTAGGGTTCTTATCTTACCTTATCCACATTTTCTCATTCATTCAGGTGATGAAAATAAATAAAAAGTATTGAGGAAAACAGCAGTTCCTTCTATATTTTCTTTTACCAAAGTAATTACCGAAATAAAGCCAGAAGACCAATAACGGTTAAACAGACGTCTAGAAAGAAGCAGAAGGAGACAGTGCTTAGATACAGCACCTGGACCTAGCAGAATACAAACCGAAAATAATAAATGCTGCAACTTTAGAGAAAATATTATGAAATGATGGAAATTTTACTTATAAATTAAAGACATTTTTCGGTTATAATCACATGGTGTTTATTTTATTACTTAAGGCATTGTTTCAACGCTCAACGTTTTGAGACCTTTAAATGTCTCTTCTTCAGGATTGACTGAGATGTTTTTGTGATTTGTCATTCTAATGTGTTAAAAAGTTACTGTGAAACTACAGTCTTATCAAAATCTAAAATTAAAAAAGGTATCAAAACGTTCCTGTGTACACAGACTCTAGGTAGATAGCAAAGTTAGCATAAAGCGTGTCAGTCAGCTAGCCCGGACCGGGCAACAGATTTACACCAAACTTTACACAAACAGATGTGCTTACAATGTGCCTACAAACCACTTCCAGCGGCACATTCACAATAACTGACTTCTATAGTGCAATTTCAATCTATTTTCAATAAAACTATGTAAAGTAGTTTCTTCATTTGTGCTTTGCATTGCACATGAAAGTAGGCATACTTTCCTTCAAAGGCAACACGAAGAGTAAACAAACTTCTGCTTTCATATAACAGACGACCTTTGGGTGGTAGGTACTTGAAACCTCTCCGCAAACTCTTGGATGTGGTGTTTGGACAGCCGAGCGGTGGTAAATTGGTGCTAGCGTTAACATCTCCAAAGTGACTTATATCAGGAAACTCAGGAATTTCGTCATCGAGTTCCTCTTCGACTCCAATAATACTGTTTCTGTCGTACGCCTCTAGCCTAAAACAAAAACATAGAAAATCCATGAAAAAAATACCCTTGTCAACCATTTGTAAACAAAGACTTATTTTTAATAAAATCATAAAAATTACAAGTCGTACGACCCCGAAAATAAGCACGTATACTTATCTCAACATGTAGGTACTTTTTACAAAAGGGTTTTTACATATTTTCAACATATAAATCAGTACAAAGCCTTTTTGTAAAACATAACAAACAAACACTAAAATGCACTTTTTTACTAACCTTTCAGTCAAAGCAGCTTTTTTTCCGCTAGTAGACGCATTCCTTTTTCTCAGCTCCCCTTTTAATTGGATTATACTCCACGTTGAATACATTTTAATTCATAAAATTGCTAAAGACACATGCAATCACAGTTGAAGTTTGGCGGCATCTGGCCGTGCCACACTAGCGCCACCTGCCTCGACCTTTTAGTTTCTAACCCCATTCAATTCAATTCTCTCTGTGTTGCATTCATTCAATTTGGCTGTCAACTGTCAAATGAATCCGATCCCGATTCCGACGGAAGAACCGCGGTAGCTTTCCAGTCTATTTCGGTTTTCAACTGATGTTTTCAAATTCTTGAACAAAGACAAATTAGTTTTTTTTTTCACAAAAAACAGCTCTTGGATTTAGTAAAATATGCGCAAACGACACTCCACAAATTATTTTTGAACACCATTGATGTACAATCGAATAGTATCGCGAATTTATTTTTTGTATCCACAAGGAACGGAAACGAAATGCGTTCTTGCGTGCGACAAAGATAACATGTGGGTATTTTCGAATCTGCATATCTTACATTAGGTACAGAAACGCCACTTAAAATTTGAGACGTACTTTAATAATTGAGCAGCTAAATTTAAAAATAGTTTGGAATTTTTGAATTTGAGAGGTGCTTTAATTGTTAGAACAAATTTTGAGTTGCGTTTCTGTATTCGGCCGTTACTATTTTTTTAGTTTGTGTACCCTCAATTTTCTTTTGAACGACTTTGTCGACGTGAACAATATTTTAAATTAACTAGCTGACTCGGCAAACGTTGTTTTGCCTTATCTAATATATAAAATTTCCATGTCACAGTGTTAGTTACCGTACTCCTCCGAAACGGCTTGACCGATTTTTATGAAATTTTGTATACGTATTCAGTAGGTCTGAGAATAGGCTACTATCTATAATTTATAACGCAAAACAACGTTTGCCGGGTCAGCTAGTAAATTATAGATAGTAGCCGATTCTCAGACCTACTGAATACGAATATAAAATTTCATAAAAATTGGTCAAGCAGTTTTGGAGGAGTACGGTAACTAACACTGTTACATGGAATTTTATATATTAGATAAGGCAAAACAACGTTTGCCGAGTCAGCTAGTTAATTAAAAATATTGTTCACGTCGACAAAGTCGTTCAAAAGAAAATTGAGGGTACACAAACTAAAAAAATAGTAACGGCCGAATACAGAAACGCAACTCAAAATTTGTTCTAACAATTATTATATAATATTCATGCTTAGGTAGTCGATGTGTAGTCGTTACACCGCCCGATTTTTTCGTTTCTATATGTGTGCTGTGGCCTAAGAAAACCTGCAAGTTGGATGTTGTAATGAATGACTTAGGCCGGGCGGCCGGTTATGCGTAGGTACCAAATAGGTAATTAATCTTAGCATAATATAGCAGTCGGGCCTTCCCCCGACACGCCAGAGATCGTCAAAAAATTATGGTGCTCCTTTTAAGGTCGCACCCACACTACCTAACTCTGACCAAGTTAATAAATAAAACAAGTAAACTACATTAAATACCATTTATTTCAGACGAAGCAACAGCGATACAAGCCTTGGAGGAGACTAACGGCACCATAGTATCAGGGCGGCCGATAGTTGCATACTTCAAGAACGTTCAAAACATTGATCATAGGTAAATGTACTTACAATTAGCACTAATTTAGCTTATCCACTAATGTTCTATACTTCGCCGCCTCACACTGAGGCATGCTGCGAAGGTTCTCAGTAAGTGCACACGTTCAGATAGCCCGAGGCATGCGTGACGAACCATTCGTGGCTTATGCCTCACGGTGATTGGTCGGACCTTTTGAATGTTGCAAGATTTAACACACAATTTAAAATTTACCACCAATCTCTGTTTTTGCGCGTGAAGTATTTCGACTTTGATATAAAGCTAGAACTAAGAATTTCTATTTAAAATCTACCAATTTATAAGTAGGTACACTTATGTTATTAATACGTCAAAACATTACTTAATTCGTAACAATTATCTAACATTTAAAAATGTATTTCTTTTTTCAAAATATACGATGACACTTACACTTTGCCTAAAACAGCCAACACCTACAGCACACATGCATGAATTTCTTTATATGTGTGCTGTAGGTGTGGTCTGTTTTAGGTAAAGTGTCAGTGTAAGTGTCGTCGTGTATTCTGAGCTTTAGCGGATCTTGTGTATTAAAATTACTTATGTGGTTTATTTACACAGTATAAGCTGCTGCCTAGCCAGTAGATAAATTGAAAACTTTTTTTTTACATTTGTCTCTCGGATAGGCAGCAGCTGTGTGTGCAAACATTTGTACACATGTGAAGCGCCGGTATAATAATTAATTAGTTGTAATTAAGAAACTAATTATAATTACATTACTATTAAAAAATCTAGTCATTCGCTCAGCGATATCATTTAAGGTAAAAACTACTTAAGGGGGGGACTATTGATAACTTGACGTCTACATTTAAAAAGAAAAAACACTTTTCCATCCCTTAACATTTATGATCCCGGTGTTTCCTGTTTGTGTAATGTTAAGGGGTGGAAAGGGTTTTTTTTAATACCCTTATATGAGGAAATTCACATCGACTAACTTGTCAAATAGGCCTCTAGTGATGCAATGAATAGAATTTTACCGAATAGGAATATCAAATCTATTCGTAAATAGATTTGATATTCCAAATACCAAAAATGAATGAAATGTTTCATAGAACAGAAAAACGATATTAAATGTTTTTGTTCTAATATTTGTATTCATTGCATCACTATAAATAAAGTATGTATGATTTGACATCTCTAAAAGTATTCGATAGCATGTAATTTTAATTAACAATGTCTTTATTTACATTATGTAATAAATAACTAAATAAGTGAGAGTGACAAATACATTATTCGATCTACTTACTTATGTATTTTTTATTAATATCATGATTATAACACCAACAAACTATGAAATACCCCTAAACTGAGTGTCGACTGACTCTATCTACCTAAAGTTAAGTTTTGCTGAGCCATTTCCGCACTTAGCCTCACAATTGGGCCATTGTACGTGATTTCTTAGAGGGGATAAGCCACGGGATCCTACTCAGGATTGGCGAATGTCCCATGCCTTCGGACCGTGGTGAGTCCTAGGACATGTCGGTTTCCTCACGATGTTTTCCTTCACCGTAAGAGCGATGTTACTCTATTTACTTATATCTATAAAATCCTTTGTCCAGCCTGACTAATGGATCAACGCAACGTCCAGCCTAAACCGCAATAGTAGAAAACTGAAATTTAGAGAGCGTGCTCTTGATATGATGTAGGCATCCGGATAAGAAAAGGTTTTTCGAAATACCCAAGGGATCGGGACGTACGCAGAATAGTGATCTATTGATTGATTGATTAACGCTTTATTGTACCATAAAGAAACAAAATAACATTTTATACAGAGAATATCTTAAAATAAGGTGGCACAATGGGCGGCCTTATCGCCTAAGGGCGATCTCTTCCAGGCAACCAGTGAATGGACAAGACTTAAAGAATAGGATGGGTAAGATGTTTAATTTGATTTGATCTATCCTATCTATATAAAAGAAAGTTGTGTTAGTTACACCATATTACATGTATGTATACCTCAAGAACGGTTTGGTTGAAAATTGGTGGGCAGGTAGCTACTGTAGCTAGGTAGAACCAGAAGAACATAGGATACTTTTAATCCCGTAAATCCCGCGGGATCGGGACTTACGTGACCGCAGGGGCAGCTAGTTTATAATATAACATCAAAGCTTATAGTATTGAACCACCACATTTATAAATAGATCCTAAATATTATTCTATGTCTAACACGTCA